>WNGS01005997.1:19088572-19098861 GCA_020271785.1 Procambarus virginalis | reverse complement strand
GTGGCGGAGGGGGGGACCAAGGATGGTGACAGGCTGTGGGGGTGGCTGGTGGTAGTCCCCACAACACAACACCGCCCTCACTGCCCCATGGGGCTGACATACATTAGCGTCACACTCCCCATTTCTCCTCTCTCTCCTCTCGCTCGCGCGTCCGTGTCGTCTCGGGGAATTATCCGGATTGGTGCGAACTTGTGCGGTGAATCGAGTAATTGTTCGGTTGATGGTTGATGAAGATTGAGACCAGGTGACGACCTTGATGAGACATGTAGGCGAGAGTAGGATGCAGAAGGGGGATATGGATAGAGAGGGCTTGCAGTGGATAGCTATAGAGTGTGGAGAGGACTTGTTGACGAACGGAGACCTTTGGCAGTAGGGACGTGGCTGGAGGGTCAATGGATGGATTGTTGGATGGCATTTGTGTGTGTGTGGAGGCGGAGTGGTGGGGGGGGGGAGGGGGTAGGAGGGAGGGAGGTGGTCGTGGAAGGTGTGGATGACTAGAGGGAACTTATACGGACTAAGTTGATTATTTATTCATGATTACAAATTGCTGTCACTTATTTCTCTTGATAAGCATACTGCGTGCAATTTTACACACGCATACACTCGCGTGCAAGACACGTTAAGGTGCATATGCATAAGCTCTTTCATGCTACAAACACACACCACACACACACACCACCACACACACACACACACAACACACACACACACACACACACACACACACACACACACCCCAACGCGAGCTTCAAGATGTTAGATAGATAGAGCCCAGTACCAGCTCAGGAACCTGTACCATTAGTTGATGACCGTTTGAGCAGGCGGGACCAAAGGAGCAGAGCTCAACCCGCCGCAAGCACAACTAGGTAACCTACAAATAGGTAAGTACACCCACATCACACACGTGTGTGGGGGCTGTCTGGTCTGATGTGGACCAGCACGCTGGATACGTAGTCCTGTGATCGGGGTTCGAACTTCCTTCGCCGTTGCCCGGCGAAACCAAAATGGGGCCAGAGGTGAGTTCTTTCACCCATGATGCGCCTGTTACCTAGCTGTAAATAGGTACTGGACAGTAGACAGCCTTGACGTTAGGCTGCCTTCCTGGGTATGTGGTGTGGTTAAAAAAAGGGTTAGTGGTAGGTTACGTAACATGTTGATTGATTAACAGTGGAAAGGCGGGACCGAAGAGAGCAGAGCTCAATCCCCGCAAGCACAACTCAGGTGAATACAAGTAGGTGATACACAACACATTCATCATAACCAGTTCGTTCTCTCAACTAACACGTCTTATTATGTACGTTATGGTCCCCATCATAGAAAGTACCATGAAAAGCAGCGGCTCTCAAAATATCCCCGTTTTTCTGTACAACGGCACGATAAGCTAGTGGGGTTGATTGGGTGGTGTACATTTCCTGTTAGGTTAGTACTACATTGCATTTTTGGACGTTGTGGCAACCCAAGGGAAGGGAGCCGAGCAAAGTGGCCCACATTTCCATTGCATAAACACACACACATGCAAGCTTAACAGGTGCTGGCGTGACACCAACCACGCGAATATTACTGATGGTGGCACTGAATATGTATGTGTTATGTGACATTTGCGTGACATGACACATTTACTACGTGCTGCGGTCCGGTCCGGTGACCATGATCACTTTGCTACGTGGGCGGTCCGCGTGACATGAACTCATTTGCTACGTGGGACGTCAGCGTGACATGACTCATTATACATAGGCGTCGAGGACAGAATGTACGTAGGCAGTGACATGACCAATTTGACTACGTCCGCTCAGCTGACATGCGTATTACTTCAGCGTACACGTGACTCCCTCACTTCATGGACGCCAGCGCGACATGACTCCCTCACTTCATGGCGCCCAGGCGCGACATGACTCCCTCACTTCATGGACGCCAGACGTGACATGACTCCCTCACTTCATGGCGCCAGCGCGACATGACTCCCTCACCAAGCCAACAAAAGTCTTGAAAACTTGGTTACCAGTTTATACAGGGCAAAGCTTCACAAGACAGTGTGTGACAACAGCTACGGTGCTCGCTGCAAACACACTAGAAAACATACGACGTTTTTCTCAGATGCGGAGTGAGCAAGAGGCCCTGAGGCTGGTGGTGTGTTTGATGAGCTGTCAAGAGCTTGACGGTGCGGGCAGATTACTGTGTTTCCGGTTTACACACGCTGAACAGACCTAATGGAATAGAGCTTGAAGCTCTCTCCCGTCTGAGAACTTCCCTTTGGCCTCATCCTGGTGGTCTAGTGGTCGTTGTGACGCACCCATTTTCTGATGCCTGGTAGTTGTTGTGAGATGATTCGGGCTTTAGTATCCCCCGCGGCCCGGTCCTTGACCAGCCTCCACCTCCCCCCCAGGAAGCGCCCGTGACAGCTGACTAACACCCAGGTACCTATTTCTGCTAGGTAACAGGGGGCATCAGGGGTGAAAAGAAACTCTGCCCCTGTTTCTCTCCGGCCTCACGGGATCGAACCCGGGATCACAGGGTCCAACGCGTCCAGTGTTCTGCCCGCTCTACCACCGGTTCCCAGCCTATGACTGTGTCATTGAAAATACACAAGGAACTTTCGCTTTGCTTGGTACACATGGTACATAAGTACAGAGTACAGTACTCATATAATAGATGATACAGAGTACCATTTATTACTCCCTGATTAAAACTAAATATATGCAAGGGAAATTACTCATAATATAATGGCACGGTAAGGGAAATATTCTAAATAATACATCGATGATATATTTATCTGAGGTCAGCTCCTGCGGCAACAGAAAATTGATTAACTACTGTTGTTAGTGTGTATTGTTGGTGTATTGTGATGCTGTTGCTGTTGTAGGGACATGTATAGTGCTGTTGTACAGTGATGTTTGTTGCTGTTGGAGAAGGGGGGGGGGGTCTGTGCTGCTGGTGAATGTATTTACTGTTGCTGCATACATTGGTGTATATATATATTGTTATAATGTTTGTTATTTGTGTACATGTATGTATGATCGTCGACAGCCCCCCCCCCCCTCTACCGTATATAAACACACCTCTGCACGCATGTCAGCGATCAGGCCAAGTATTATCCATTACCCTGTGTATACTACGTGGCCGAGGCCTTGGTCTTCCTCAGGGCGGAGGTAGACTGGTAGAGGTAGTAGAGGGTAGGTAGATAAGCAGGCAGAGAGAGGGCAGAAAGGATGAGGGAGGAAAGGGGCAGGAAGGAGGAGGAGGAGGAGAGGGCAGGAAGGAGGAGGAGGGAGAGGGCAGGAAGGAGGAGGATTAGGGCAGGAAGAAGGAGACGGGAAACAGGAAGAGATGGGCATAGCAACAGGGCAGGTAGGATGGGAGGGCAGGTACGTAAACCCTAGACGTAGATTGGAGTACCATCGTAGCGACTGAGTATCCCGGGAGTCTCGCATTATACCGCCGCAGTCTACTAGAGGCTACGTCGACCTTCAATCAAAAAGTTTTTCATACATGGTTAGACATATACAATAGTTTTCACAATTTTAGGAACATTATTGATATAATATAATCTAAAACCAAAATACTGCTCATTATAATTATTCATGATGTATAATGAATACAGCAATATGTATAACACTTAACAAATAAAAAAGCAGACAACAAAAACAATTATATTTATTACTGCTACTACTTTCACCACAGTTACTTATTGCAACAACTACTGCAGAAACTGCTGATGACATTTCAAGCCCTCTGCTTATTTTTTTTACCTTTATTTAAGAAAATTGAACTGCTAGTCGTACCAATATTCCATTACTGGTGACCACAGCAGTACTGAACCTCCCCCCTGAGTAGCGCGTAATAGATGAATGAATAACGTAGCTACAGAAGCGAATTGTGAGACTTTCGAGGTGTTAATGTCTGAATATTTTATGACATGGAAGAGAAGAGATCCGGGTAGTGGTTCGATGCTCCGCTGGGAGCCTGCACGGGAAGGGGGGGGGGGACACACCAGGTGTTTCACCACCAGCAGGAGGCCCCGTCCCACTCCAGAATGTCCCGCCCCACGTCACCACCAGCAGGAGTCCCCGTCCCACTCCAGAATGTCCCGCCCCACGTCACCACCAGCAGGAGTCCCCGTCCCATCACCAGAATGTCCCGCCCCACGTCACCACCAGCAGGAGGCCCTGTCCCACCACCAGAATGTCCCGCCCCACGTCACCACCAGCAGGAGGCCCCGTTCCACCACCAGAATGTCCAGCCCACGTCACCACCAGCAGGAGGCCCTGTCCCACCACCAGAATGTCCCGCCCCACGTCACCACCAGCAGGAGGCCTCGTCCCACCACCAGAATGTCTAACCCCACGTCGTCACCACCTGCAGGTCCTCCATGAACCCACCTGTTGGAAAAAGTGGTCATCATGCATTAGCGTAATTGCCTTTCCGCCGGAATACTTATGCTTCCTCGCCTGGATTTAGTAATAGTGTTAAGAGGGAAGTGAAATATATATATATATATATACTCTTTATCGACAGAATTGAATTTGTTCTTAAATCCTTTGGGTATATTTAGTAGTCGTAGCTGGCATCCCTCAGTCTCAGGAGACTATGGTGTTGCGCTCTAGTTGTCGGATAAACACATGTTAACAGCTCGGTATTGAGTTGTCACTGTGGCAAGGTCGAAGTCTCATTCCTCACTTCAGTGGATAAACTGTCACACACACACACGATCAGAGCTTCATCTCACTGCTGTTGATGATGCCGATGTAGCGAGTGATGTTGATGATGCTGTTGTTGATATATTTTGTTCTTCAGGAATGGTTATCACAATATTAGTTATGGAATTTAGCTTATCTTGCATGTCGACCTGAGGCGGTTTGTTATGACTTGAGAATACGAGTCTACATGATGCTGATAGGTTCAGGAAGAGGATAGTGACAATTTGTCTGCTCCTGATGGTGTTTTGTTATCTTCTACACACACCAAGTAGTTATAATGACTACTATTATATCACTTTCTCATTGTTCCTGTTTTGTAAACTATTGCCTTAAAGCAATGGTGCTTTTGATTAAAAAGATTGTTCAGGAGGTAAATGACTTAAAATAGTGTGGCTAAAACTCGTGACGTGAAACGGTATTTTGAACTAGAAAAGTTTGCTAAACTCTTGCATTATGTATAGGACTTCAACTGATCATGTTGACAGTAATGACAGTAATGGAGAGGCATTACCCTGGTATTTCAGTTCAGTAAGCTTTTAACAAGCTCATTAGTCTTAAGTACGATAAATATATTCATTGGTTTAGCATTAAAGAATGACACTCAGCCTTTCATCTGAACAGACACTCAACCGATAAATCTGAAAATAGAAGATTTGACGATATTTCGGTCCGTCCTGGATTATCAAGTCGTGATTCGGTCCGTCCAGGATTATCAAGTCGTGATTCGGTCCGTCTTGGATTATCAAGTCGTGATTCGGTCCGTCCAGGAATATCAAGTCGTGATTCGGTCCGTCTTGGATTGTCAAGTCGTGATTCGGTCCGTCTTGGATTATCAAGTCGTGATTCGGTCCGTCCAGGATTATCAAGTCGTGATTCGGTCCGTCTTGGATTATCAAGTCGTGATTCGGTCCGTCTTGGATTATCAAGTCGTGATTCGGTCCGTCTTGGATTATCAAGTCGTGATTCGGTCCGTCTTGGATTATCAAGTCGTGATTCGGTCCGTCCTGGATTATCAAGTCGTGATTCGGTCCGTCCTGGATTATCAAGTCGTTCTTCGGTCCGTCCTGGAGTATCAAGTCGTGATAATAGTCCGCGATGGACGGAAACGTCGTAAATTATTTCATTTTCAGACTTGTGGATTGGGAGTGTAACTTTCATCCTGTAATGGCAGTTTTATGTCCTAAAGATCGTAAGCTCCATCATTCCGAATTCTGGCGTGATCACAAACAATTCCTGATCATGATAGCGGAGTTGATAAACTGTGGTCATAAATCTTGGCCGCTGTAGAAAAGAAAACGAGAAAGAAGAAGAAGAAAGATTATATCAAAGAAAACGAGAGAGAATAAGAACCGTCTCCTGCCACTAGCAAGACCTCGTTCATCTGTTCGATACGTCCAGCAGTCATCCACACACCGGGCCTCGTACCCGCCTCACACACAGCCTCACACCCGGCCTCGTACCCGCCTCACACACAGCCTCACACCCGGCCCTCACACCCGGCCCTCACACCCGGCCCTCACACCCTTACCGGGGAGAAAAGATGCGGGGGTTATGAGGAAACAATGAAATTATACTTCTTTCAAGATAAGGTTACCCCCTAACGAGGACCCTACCACCACACTACACACACACAGCCCTTATTTTATTACTGATTAAGCACGCTTCTAGCTGCTACACTGACTACCAACACCACTAATCACAACACTGATAGCTCACTCCACTACCCACAACACTGATAGCTCACTCCACTACCCACAACACTGATAGCTCACTCCACTACCCACAACACTGATAGCTCACTCCACTACCCACAACACTGATAGCTCACTCCACTACCCACAACACTGATAGCTCACTCCACTACCCACAACACTGATAGCTCACTCCACTACCCACAACACTGCATTGTAGTTACTGGAGTAGAGATATGAAGGGAACTAGAGGGATTATATCTAGCAAAGTCAATGGGGACCAAACTTAATCTCACTATGGTTATCTTGAGGTTATCTGGAGATGATTTCGGGCTTAGCGTCCCCGCGGCCCGGTCCTCGACCAGGCCTCCTTTTTGTTACACACCTCCAAAAAGCAGCCCGTAGCAGCTGTCTATCTCCCAGATACCTATTTACTGCTAGTGTGAAAGAAACTCTGCCAATTTGTTTCCCCCTCCACCAGGGATCGAACCCTCAGGACTACGAATTCGAGCACTCTCCACTCAGCCGTCAAGCCCCTGCTGAGGGAGCCTGCAGAAGTACTTTGTCGCCCATTATAAATAATTTATAATAAAGCTCTTGGGAGAGGGACGCTCCAAGAAACCTGGAAAAAGGTGAACGTAGTCCCAACATTAAAAAAAAAAACGTGGGTTAGAAAAGAATCGCTAAATTACAGATTAGTTCGTGTCATTGACAAGTGTTCCGTGTAAAATGCTGGAAAACCTAATGGGTCGAGAATGGGGATTTAGAGAAGGAAAGTCATGCCTGACAAACTCCACCTGAAGTCTACGTTACGGTTACCAAAATATGACAGGGAAAAAAAAGAGGGCTGGGAAGAGTGTGTTTCCTAGCTCGTCAAAAAGCATATGCCACTGTTCCTCACGAAAGACTGGTGAACAAGACAGAGAAACAGGCTGAGATAACTGGGAAAACACTGAACTCTTTAAGGGAGTACCTGAAGGACAGAAAGCAAAGAGTCACAGTCACAGAGGAGGTTGCAAGCTGTAGGAATGTAACAAGTTGGGTCCCACAGGGCTCTATCCTGGGAGCGAGCCTTGTGGGACCTAATTTATTTTGCTGTTCCTAATTGATGTGAACGACGCACCCGAGGGAGAGAGCTCGAACATGTCAAGGAGTGTTAGCAGATGACGGAAAGCTCACGAGGAATGTAAAAACAGAGGACTGCAGGAAGGCTCTGCTGTAAAAACAGAGGAGGACTACAGGAAGATCCTGCTGTAAAAATAGAGGAGGACTGCAGGAAGGCTCTGCTGTAAAAATAGAGGAGGACTACAGGAAGGCTCTGCTGTAAAAATAGAGGACTACAGGAAGGCTCTGCTGTAAAAATAGAGGAGGACTGCAGGAAGGTCCTCTTGTGAACACCGGAAGACCTGGACAACCTCCAATAGTGGTCAAAGTTATGGTTATCGTGAGAGGTTATCGTGAGATGATTTCGGGGCTTTAGTGTCCCCGCGGCCCGGTCCTCGACCAGGCCTCCACCCCCAGGAAGCAGCCCGTGACAGCTGACTAACACCCAGGTACCTATTTTACTGCTAGGTAACAGGGGCATAGGGTGAAAGAAACTCTGCCCATTGTTTCTCACCGGCGCCTGGGATCGAACCCAGGACCACAGGATCACAAGACCAGCGTGCTGTCCGCTTGGCCAACCGGCTCCGATGGTTGGTGACATTCAATTCACGTAACCAACCATACAAAACAATCACGTGACCAACCATACAAAACAATCACGTGACCAACCATACAAAACAATCACGTGACCAACCATACAAATCCCACACTTCCCTACCCATCTCGCTAGTAACTACAAAGTGCGTTGCTGACCATTAATACGTCGCTAGTGATGATCCTAGCCCGGAGCCACAGTACTAGCCTCGTCACAAACTACACCATTGGCCTCGTTAATCCCCCCAAGACGTTATTCCCTCTCCCGAGCAACGGTCTCGCTTCATGCAGGTCGGCGTTCAATCCACGACCGTCCAAGTGGTTGTGCAGCATTCCTTCCCCTCCGTCCCATCCCAAATCCTTATCCTGACCCCCTTCCCAGTGCTATATAGTCGTGATGGCTTGGCGCTTTCCCCCTGATAGTTCCCTTCTCTTCCCTTCCCATTAACTACACCATTACTGAAGTCTCAAAAGACTCAAAAGAACTCACAGGAAATCACGTGTACCGGAACTACCATTACTGTTGCTACTATTACTACTACCACACTACTCCCGCAACAGTAACCTGGTCCTTCATTGCTCGCGCACCAGCAACATTGCTCACCTTCCCAGGAGTTAGCAACTGTAGCTCATTTCAGTCTCATTATCCTGTTTGAGATTAAGATTCTCTACTCATGCTAATGGTCTTCCAGGGCCAGCATGGTAGCTATAGTGATTCCAGGACACGCTGACTCTATCAGGCCCCTAGTGTGATTCCAGGACATGCTAGCTCTATCAGGCCCCTAGTGTGATTCCAGGACATGCTAGCTCTATCAGGCCCCTAGTGTGATTCCAGGACAGGCTAACTCTATCAGGCCCCTAGTGTGATTCCAGGACATGCTGACTCTATCAGGCCCCTAGTGTGATTCCAGGGCAGGCTAACTATCAGGCCCCTAGTGTGATTCCAGGACAGGCTAACTATCAGGCCCCTAGTGTGATTCCAGGACAGGCTAACTATCAGGCCCCTAGTGTGATTCCAGGACAGGCTAACTATCAGGCCCCTAGTGTGATTCTACGACCAGGTAAACTCCTCTATCAGGCTACTGTTATTATTCCCAGGCCAGCTAACTCGTCTATCACGCCACCATTATGTTTACAAGACCAACTAACTCCTGAATTAACTCCTTATAATTGCCACCATAAATATTATAAAACCAACTAACTCCTCTTTCAGATTACTATCATGATTTCAGGGCAAGCTGACTCCTTCAGGTCACTCATATTCCAAGGCGCAAAAAAAAAAAAACATTCTCAAAGTATATTGTGGAAATGTTCCTAGTGGCTGAAATCGCAGCAGTTTTCAGAAAATATCTTGGAAAATGATGAGAGAATCTTGAGTTTCCCAAGAAATAGTCCGGTGATGTTGTCCGGCTTGACCAGTATTTTCTCAGCGGTTGGTTGTAACAAGAGTTGTTGACTTGGGAGTTTGTTGAGTAAATACTGACCTCAAGATGTCCGTGTTTAACAGAATTAAGAAGTTGAACGTTCCGTCTTGACCGCGTAAAATGTTATTGAATACTACAGGAAAAAAATAACTAAATGTGGGGATGGATTTAATAGGTATTTGACAGAAAAAAGCATCGAGGAAGCCGCTCTGCCGATTCCTGTTCAGTACCAAATGAAATCCAAATGTTAAGATCTATTATCTCAATGTTTTTTGTTCCTGCTTCGCTGGAGAGAAGGGAGGACGGGCGCCTCCTGCAGCGAATGACCGCTAAGCTAAAATGTGGACATTGAAGACTCATTCTTTATATATGGATGAATTATATGTAAGAAGAGTGTTTAAAATATTTTTAGCTAAGGTACCCCTGCCATGTCCGCCTTGTTAGTTTTTAATCATTTTCGTAAAAAAAGATCAGAAAGAGTGCACTTTGTTGTCTGTATGACACGAATATTATAAAAGCTTGCGACGTAACAGCTACTGTGATCAATGTTTAAGTGTCTTATTAAACATATCACCCGAACACCTCACCCCACCACGTCCATAACCCCACCACCCCACTTCCACTACCACCCCATCTACTCCTCCACTACCTCACCTGCACCTCCACCATCATCCCCTCCTCCCATATCATCACCTCACCATCACCCAAACTTCACCATCAGGCCCCCGCTCCCATCACCTCCATTGAGTGAAGGTGAAGCTGATACATCTGTACATTAGTAT
>WNGS01005997.1:19043388-19056214 GCA_020271785.1 Procambarus virginalis | reverse complement strand
CCTAAGGGTCACCACAACACCACTACAATAGTCACTACACCCAAGGGTCACCATAACACCACTACAACAGTCACTACACCCCAAGGGTCACCACAACACCACTACAACAGTCACTACACCCCAAGGGTCACCACAACACCACTACAATAGTCACTACACCCCAAGGGTCACCACAACACCACTACAATAGTCACTACCCTAAGGGTCGCCACAATACAACTACAACAATCACTACACCCCAAGGGTCACCACAATACACTACAACAATCACTACACCCCCAAGGGTCACCACAATACAACTACAACAATCACTACACCCCAAGGGTCACCACAACACCACTACAATAGTCACTACACCCCAAGGTCACCACAACACCACTACAACAATCACTACACCCCAAGGGTCACCACAACACACTACAATAGTCACTAAACCCCCAAGGGTCACACAACACCACTATAATAGTCACTACACCCCAAGGGTCACCACAACACCACTACAATAGTCACTACACCCCAAGGGTCACCACAACACCACTACAATAGTCACTACACCCCAAGGGTCACCACAACACCACTACAATAGTCACTACACCAAGGGTCACCACAACACCACTACAATAGTCACTACACCCCAAGGGTCACCACAACACCACTACAACAGTCACTACACCCCCAAGGGTCACCACAACACCACTACAACAGTCACTACACCCCAAGGGTCACCACAACACCACTACAACAGTCACTACACCCCAGGGTCACCACAACACCACTACAACAGTCACTACACCCCAAGGGTCACCACAAAACCCACTACAACAGTCACTACACCCCAAGGGTCACATAACACACTACAACAATCACTACACCCCAAGGTCACCATAAAACACCACTACAACAATCACACACCAAGGGTCACCATAACACCACTACAACAGTCACTACACCCCAAGGGTCACCACAACACCACTACAATAGTCACTACACTCCAAGGGTCACCACAACACCACTACAATAGTCACTACACCCAAGGGTCACCACAACACCACTACAACAGTCACTACACCCCCAAGGGTCACCACAACAACACCACTACAATAGTCACTACACCCCAAGGGTCACCACAACACCACTACAACAGTCACTACACCCCCAAGGGTCACCACAACACCACTACAATAGTCACTACACCCCAAGGGTCACCACAACACCACTACAATAGTCACTACACCCCCAAGGGTCACCACAACACCACTACAATAGTCACTACACCCCCAAGGGTCACCATAACACCACTACAACAGTCACTACACCCAAGGGTCACCACTACAACAGTCACTACACCCCAAGGGTCACCACACACCACTACAATAGTCACTACACCCCAAGGGTCACCAACAACACCACTACAATAGTCACTACACCCCAAGGGTCACACACCACCACTACAATAGTCACTACACCCCCAAGGGTCACCATAACACCACTACAACAGTCACTACACCCCAAGGGTCACCACTACAACAGTCACTACACCCCAAGGGTCACCACAAAACCCCTACAATAGTCACTACACTACCACATTCACCGCCGTAGGAATCTTTATTACAATCACGTCTAATAATAATATGACAGATACTCTCTGTTCATGTTAATTAACAAATTTTAGCGTAATTTATAAGTGCGTAGTAACAGAGCGACGCCTCTAGCCTCGGGCTCGGTGGCGTCGGCCTGGCTCTTACGACACACACTATGACACAACTAGGAAGCTAAATTTGTCTCAAAATATATATCTATTATATATATATATATAGATATATATATATATATATATATAATATATATATATATAATAGAATATATATATATAATATATTAATATATATATAAATATATATATATATAATATATATAATCATATAATATATATTAATATATATATAATATAGTATGTATATATATGTATATATACATATATTTATTATATAGATAAATATATATATATATAATATATATATATAATATATATATATATATATATGTATGTATCTTCTTGAGATTATTTGAAATTATTTCGGGGCTTAGCGTTCCCGAGGCCCGGTCCTCGACCAGGCCTCCTTTTTGTCACACATCCCAGGAAGCAGTCCGTAGCAGATGTTTAACTCCCAGGCACCTATTTACTGCTAGGTGAACACGGGCATCAGGGTGAAAGAAGCTCGCCCCATTTGTTTCCGCCACCGCCGGGGATCGAACCCGGAACCTTAGGACTACGAACCCCGAGCGCTGCCCACTCAGACGTCATGCCCCCCTAAACTCGAGTTTTTCATTCTAGTAAAGCCGTTTACACGCATAGCGTTTCGGGCATGTCTTTAATCTTCACTTTTCCTTGGAATACGACCCGCCAAATCGTTTAACAACATGTCATCTATTCACTGCTGGGTGAACAGTGGCTACAGTTAAGGAATGGCACCTAGTCAATCCTCCCCGGGCAGGATTCGAATAATCTAAAATAATTAAGTGTTCTACTTTCTATTTGCCTCAGTATCTTGCATGCCGTGATCACATCCCCTCTCTTGCTTTGTCCTCGAGGGTTGTGCCATCTAGTTCCATTACCCCATCAGTATGTGCGTTTGTGAGCTACGTATATACGCTGTCACACACACACCACACACACATATAGACAGAGCTAATTTAACAACAGAAGAGTCTAGGTGGTCTCTCATAACACCTATAAAGTAATTCATCTGGTCACCTGACTGACAGACACCAGGTGTGTCACACAGGTATGGCGAGAGAGGGATGGACTCGTGTATTAAAATATGGGTTGCTTTGTCCGTAGACCTTATCTTTGATGAGACTCATAATTGCTTTAATTAAACAAATAATTTGAAAGCACACTGTGCTGATCACAAGCTCATTAATTTTTTTTTTACACAAAGCACATATTCATGAACTTTAATAGTCCCACGCTTAAACACGCGCATAAACAACATACACACACATACACACACATTCCACATAGGAAATTCCAGGAGGTATTCACCTTAGAGCAAGGAGAAGTCCTAGAGATAAGAGAGGGAACATCAAACCAGACACCACTAGAGGAGTTTGTGATTACTAGGAGGCCAGTCACTGGATACCGAATGGGAGATGAAGTCCTTCACAAAACGGACAGAGAGAAAGATCTAGGAGTTGATATCACGCCAATCCTGTCTCCTGAAGCCCACATCAAAAGAATAACATCAGCGGCCTATGCGAGGCTGGCTAACATCAGAACTGATTTCAGAAACCTGTGTAAAAAGTCCTTCAGAACTTTGTATACAACATATGTAAGGCTAATCCTAGAGTATGCAGCCCCAGCATGGAGCCCGTATCTAGTCAAGCAGAAGACGAAGCTGGAAAAAGTCCAGAGGTATGCCACTAGCCTAGTCCCAGAACTAAGAGGCATGAGTTATGAGGATAGACTACGTGAATTGCACCTCACATCGCTGACAGGGTGGGCAAGGACAGCTTATTTAACACGGGTGGTACACGCACAAGGGGACACAGGTGGAAGCCGAGTACCCAAATGAGCCACAGAGACATTAGAAAGAACTTTTTCAGTGTCAGAGTAGTTAATAAATGGAACGCACTATGAAGTGGTGTGGTGAAGGCTGACTCCATACACAGTTTCAAATGTAGAAATGACAGCCCAGTAAGCTCAGGAACCTGTACACCTGTTGATTGACATTTGAGAGGCGAGCCGAAAGAGCAGAGCTCAACCCCCGCAAGTACAACTAGGTGAATACAACTAAGTGAATACACACACACACATACCAGAGGGCAACTGGTGTGTGTGTGGGGAGGGAAATACCATCACACCAGAGGGTTGGGGCAACACCAGAGGGTTGGGGCAACACCAGAGGGTTGGGGCAACACCAGAGGGTTGGGGCAACACCAGAGGGTTGGGGCAACACCAGAGGGTTGGGGAGGGCAACACAACCACCCTTCTCCGCTTAGAAACCCTCCCCTACCCCCTCACCCTCCCTGCCCCCACTCAAATGCTCAATCAACCCTCCCTCCACCCTCACCCCATACCGACTCTGTCACCCCTCCCTCATTCCCACCATGTCCCCCCACCCTTCTTTCCCTCCCCTGTCCTCCCTTCCCCTTCTTCCCATACCCTCCCTGTCATCCCTCCTCCTCACCCCATATCCTCCATGTCCCCCCTCCCTCATTATCTCATACTCCCCTGTCTCCCCTTCCCTTGACCTCCCCAGTATCCTCTGAGACCCTGTTGACCACCTCTCAAATCTTCACACCTATGGAAGAGCTTCCTCCATCAGCTGAACGCTCACCAAGAAGGGGACAAGAGAATGAATACAAGAAAGTGAGCCTCAAGGCAATGTACACTAACATAGATGGGATTACAAATAAAACAAGTGAACTTGGAGAATGGGTACTAGAAGAAAACCCAGACATAATAGCACTCACAGAAACAAAATTAACGAAAACTATAACAAATGCAGTGTTTCCACAGGACTACTATGTAGCAAGGAAAGAGAGAGAAGGAAGAGGAGGAGGTGGTGTAGCTCTGCTGATAAGAAAAGGCTGGAGTTTTGAAAAGATGGTTATTCAGGGTTGTGAGGATTTCAATGACTACATAACAGGTACCATAGCAATTGGAGGACAAAAAATTATAGTATTAGTCATATACTATATAACTAATACTAGTCATATAGTATATGATATATGACTTAGTATTAGTCATATACTATATGACAGCAGGAACGGATCTAGACTTTTAATTATGGAAGACTTCAACCACAGAAAGATAGACTGGGAGAACAGAGACCCACATGGAGGACCAGACACACGGAGAGTTAAACTGCTGGACGTGGCAACAAGAAACTTTCTAAGCCAACACATCAAGGAACCGACAAGAATGAAAGGAGAGGATGAACCAGCTATTCCTTGATCTGATATTTACCCTAAATGAGTTGGATATAAGGAAAGTTACGTTGCAAGTCCCCTTGGGAATGAGTGATCATAGTGTATTGATGTTTGAGTACCTGGTAGAGCTAGGAATTATCTCCCCCCTAAAAGAACCAGGAAACAATGGGCTGGCATACCGAAAGGGAAATTATGAGATGAGAAAATTCCTAAGGGATATACCATGGGACACAGAACTCAGAACTAAGTCCGTACAAGACATGATGGACTATGTCACCAAAAAGTGTCAGGAAGCAGTAAACAGGTTTACCCTGGCCCGAAAGGAAAAAACCGAGAAACAAAAGAAGAATCCGTGGTTTAATTGGAGATGTATGAAAGCAAAGACGCTGAACAAAAGGGCATGGAGGAACTTCTGAAATAATAGGACACCTGAAAGCAGAGAGAGTTACCAGAGAACCAGGAATGAGTATGTTAGTGTGAGAAGAGAAGCTGAGAAAAAAAGTATGAAAATGATATAGCTAATAAAGCCAAGACCGAACCAAAGCCACTCCATAGTCACATCAGGAGGAAAACAACAGTGAAGGAACAGTGATGAAACTTAGAACGGGTGAGGACAGGTACATAGAAAATGACAGGTGTGTGAGAACAACCAACCAGAGGTTCCAGGAGGTCTTCACAATAGAACGAGGTGAGGTCACTGCACTAGAAGAGGTGGCAGTAAACCAGGCTGCCTTGGAAGGGGTTCGAAATTACAAGAGATGAGGTCAAGAGGCATCTATTGGATCTGGACGTGAGGAAGGCTGTTAGTCCAGACGGAATCTCACCATGGGTAATGAAAAAGAGTGTGCAGAAGCACTTTGCTTGCCGTTCTCCATAGTGTATAGTAGGTCACCAGACTAGTACCCGAACTGAGGGGTATGAGCTACGAGGAGAGATTACGGGAGTTGAAACTCACGTCGCTGGAAGACAAAAGAGTTATGGGGGACATGATCACCACATACAAAATTCTCAAAGGAATTGACAGAGTAGATAACGACATACTTTTCAACACAAGGGGCACACGCACTAGGGGAGACAAGTAGGAATTGAGTGCCCAAATGAGCCATATAGATATTACAAAGAACTTTTTCGTGTCAGAGTGGTTGACAAATGGAATGTATTAGGAAGTGATGTGGTGGAGGCTGACTCCATACACAGTTTCAAGTGTAGATATGATAGAGCCCAATAGGCTCAGGAACCTGTACACCTGTTGATTGACAGTTGAGAGGCGGAACCAAAGAGCAAGAGCTCAACCCCCCGCAAGCACAAATAGGTGAGTACACACACACACTCCTGTGCAGGCACAAATAATAAACACACACAGACACCCACAATTCCAAGCTCTAATAAAAAGAATATTCACCCGGAAATCCAAACCAACCACTTGAGCTAGACGGCAGAGCGACGGTCTCGCATTATACAGGTCGGTGTTCAATCCCCGACCGTCCAAGTGGTTGGACACCATTCCATCCCTCCCGTCCCGTCCCAAATCCTCCTTCAGACCCCTTCCCAATGCGATAAGTTATCACGACTATACAAGTCGTGATAACTTGTCGCTTCCCCCCCCCCTGACAACTCCCTCCCTTCCCTCAGACAACCAAACCTCCACTCTGCTCACTACCAACAAGTCAACTTGTCAATTTAATGAACGACAATATATGCGCCTCCTTATGTATTTCCCCGAGAATGGAAACTTGGTAGATTTTTCTCTCTGAGACGCACAATAGTCCAGCCGAGAACTCAATGGCAGCCCAACCTGATGGGGATATTTTTATTATAATTGGATGCTGGAGCTGCTGCCTCTATAGTTCCGGTCTTCGAAAACCATTAACGTGTGGTTCACATTTCTGCCGCCAGGAAATGAAAGTGATTTATAAATGTTTGGCGAACATGTTAATACATAAAAGTGTTAGATATTTGTAAAGGTTTGTTTTGGAGTGCGCGCGTGCGGGCACACACACACACCACACACACACACACACACACACAACACACACACACACACCACACAACACACAACACCACACACCTCTTCACGCAACGTCTATATATATACACTTTGACACTATGCACTTTTTGCATACACTATATGTATACAAAAGTGACATATACAAAGTATATGTCACTTTTCCATGTCTCACCCCAGTCCTCACCCACGCCTTCCACGAGCGCTCGAATTTAAGGTCTAATTACACATTTTTTCAGATTATTGTAAACAGTGATAAAAAAAAGAAACCTACACATTTCACTGGCAATAACTCTGATATTGTGCCTCACAGTATCAAAGTTAAGGCATGGTTGGCGGGTGATTATCTTAAGTGAGACTAGGGAATGTTACTTAAAATGAAACAAAGGGGTTAGCATATGTGGAGATAAGTTCGAGAAGGACACTGTAGTAATTGGAGTACCTCAAGGCTCTCTTCTGGACCCTCTGGCTTTGATTACATATAACTGATACAAACACTGAATTTCACCGAAACAATTGCAAATTTATAGACTGTCGAGCGGGGAAAATATATTCTCAAGATTCACAGTCGGTACGAGACAATCTAGTTGGGTTCTTTAAAATGAACGAAAGAGTGACAGTTGCAATATATTACCAAAATGATTTGGCTTCTGTGCCAAGGTAATAACAGCGTTAACAGATCTCAGCTGCACAGAGTTGAAATTGCTAAATTTGAGTGCTAATCAAATCGGGAGCCATGATTACTAGTGAAGTTAAGCCAAAAATGTAATACACAAATGCACGGAATATTAGAAAAAATATACTGAGATATATTTCTAGAGACTTCAGCAATAAAACAGGTAATCAGAAAAATATAAACTGAAAGGTGTAACCCCGCCTCTAGTCATATAGAGGTAGAGTATATACGCCTATATAATCAAAGACAAGAGTATATTATTGTCTCGGATTATGTACAGGACATCCTGGCTGGTCATACATGCATCCTGGCTGGTCAGTAAGCAATTGTGTTGGGCCTTATAATCTAATTCCCCGGTTGATGGGTCTAAACCCCAACCCCAGACCATCCTCTTTTGTTATCCTTTAGCATCACCTAGCTCGTGTTAGGCCTGGTGTAGATTATGCGCCGTACTATAGAATATACATATATTAACTTCGGATTCGTACATTTTGGTAGCAGTCTTTCTAGTAAACATATGTTGTTGAATATGACCGAAAGGGTAAGATTAATTATTCTAACACGAATCTTCTCAATATTTCTTACGTTTGAAAGATTAACTCACAAAAATTCATTCTTTATTTCTGGTCAACTATTTACTGAAGGCTATTTCTGCCTTCAGACTAGAAATAAAGAATGAATTTTGTTGAGTTAATCTTTCAATTATACCTGGCAGTAAAGAAAAACGTAAAAAAATATTGAGAAGATTCGTGTTAGAATTATTAATCTTACCCTTTCGGTCATATTCAACAGCATAACTTCGGATTGTATAGAAAAGTATAATTCAGATAATGCCAGGATTTAGAAACCTCTCCCTTATCGAGAAAGATTAAACAAATACATTCTCTAGAAAGGCGAAGAGTAATGGGTGACATGACTATAGTATATGAATGGGGTGAAAGGGTATACCAACGAGATATAATAAAGAGGTAAACATATCAGTACAAAATAGAACACAAAACAATTGATATAAAAGGGATAAATTAAGATTAAAATAAAAAGGACCTGGGTAAATACTGGTTTGCAAATAGAGCTGTTGATGTATGGAACAAATTACAGTGAAACATAATAAATGTTGGATTATTGGACTGTTTCTGAGAACGTTATAAATATATATACCTGAGCTGTAAATACGAGTTGCCTCGTACGGACCAATAGTCTTTCTGCAGCTTCCTGTATTCTCATATTCTTATATTCTTATGTTCCTTTCTCTCGGCTGCCCACACTCTTCACCTCGAACAATAGTTGTTCGACGGTGCTTTTTTCTTGAACTTTAACAATTATGGCGGAGAGCAACTTTTCCCAGTGTGTTCCTTGCAGTTTTTGTCATTTTTGGTGCAGCTATAAATATTCACCCAGAGTAAAATGTCATCAAAATTAAGTTGCATCTTCTGAGTTGCATAATATCACACCATTCAATGTGTTGTTCTGCACTTACACACACACACCTTCCTACACACACGACTATTGAATGAATTATAATGGAAGTGCAGTTAAGAGTTTGTAGCTTGCTTATATGTCTGTCCCCTTGCCTTCATGTCTGTCCCCTTGCCTTCATGTCTGTCCCCTTGCCTTCATGTCTGTCCCCTTGCCTTCATGTCTGTACAACGAGGGGCACCTACGAAGACATACAGGCAGTAGGATGAAGAGCTGACAACTATGATTAAGATATATGTATATAAGTAGTTACTTAAGAAAGGAAACAGATCAGTAGGGAGGGATAGGAGTGATAAGAAGGAGAATTAAGCCAACAGGGTGGGAAGCAGGTAGTTAAGAAAGGGAATAAATCAGCAGACCAGACAGCATTATATTATATATATATTATATATATATATATATATATATATATATATATATATATATATATATATCTATATATATATATATATGCAATTGACGATCACAAAACACTGATCATTTTATGCGGAAAATCCACAGAGAAAAATGAAAGGTGTGTATATATATGTCGTACCTAGTAGCCAGAACGCACGTCTCAGCCTACTCTGCAAGACCCGATTTGCCTAATAAGCCAAGTTTTCATCAATTAATTATTTTTCGACTACCTAACCTACCTAACCTAACATAACCTAACTTTTTCGGCTACCTAACCAAACCTAACCTATAAAGATAGGTTAGGTTAGGTTAGGTAGTGTTGGTTAGGTTCGGTCATATATCTACGTTAATTTTAACTCCAATAAAAAAAAATTGACTTCATGCATAATGAAATGGATAGCTTTATCATTTCATAAGAAAAAAATTAGAGGAAATATATTAATTCATGAAAACTTGGCTTATTAGCCAAATCGGGCCTTGCATAGTAGGCCGAGTACGACTTTCTGGCTACTAGGTACGACATATATATATATATATATATATATATATATATATATATAATATATATATATATATATGTGTATATATTATATTATATATATATAATATATATATATTATATTATATATATATATATATATATATATATATATATATATATATATATATATATATATATATGTCGTACCTAGTAGCCAGAACGCACTTCTCAGCCTACTATGCAAGGCCCGATTTGCCTAATAAGCCAAGTTTTCCTGAATTAATTGTTTTTCGACTACCTAACCTAACCTAACCTAACTTTTTCGGTTACCTAACCCAACCTAACCTATAAAGATAGGTTAGGTTAGGTAGGGTTGCTTAGGTTCGGTCATATAACTACGTTAATTTTAACGCCAATAAAAAAAATGACCTCATACATAATGAAATGGGTAGCTTTATCATTTCATAAGAAAAAAAATAGAGAAAATATATTAATTCATGAAAACTTGGCTTATTAGGCAAATCGGGCCTTGCATAGTAGGCTGAGAAGTGCGTTCTGGCTACTAGGTACGACATATATATATATATATATATATATAATATATATAATATATATATATATATATATATATATATGCAAACAAGCCTGAATGGTCCCCAGGACTAGATACAACTGAAAACTCACACCCCAGAAGTGACTCGAATATATATATATATATATAATATATATATATATATAATATATATATATATTGTGGTGTGTGTGGTGTGTGTGTGTGTGTGTGTGTGTGTGTGTGTGTGGGTGTGTATATCGAAAATAAACACGTGATTAAAAATTTGACAGTATCGTATCAGACCACGGAGGAAAATTGAAACAGGAATTTCCTTAAGTATATTAATACATCTTCAGAAGGAGGAAAGGTTCGGTCATATATCTATGTTAGTTTTAACTCAAATAAAAAACAATTTATTCATACATATTGAAATGAATAGGTCTATCATTTCAAAAGAAAAAAATGAAGTATTAATATACGATGTATGATGTATTAATATACAAAAGATGTATTAATATACGAAAGTACTTAAGGAAATTCCGTTTCAATTTTCCTCCGTGGTCTGACACTGTCATATATATATATATATATATATATATATATATATATATAGATATATATATATATATATATAGATATATATATATATATATATATATATATATATATATATATATAATATATATATATATATATATATATATATATATATAACAGAGGCATCAGAGTGAGAGAAACTCTGCCCATTTGTTTCCGCCTCCGCCGGAGATAGAACCCGGAACCTTAGGACTACGAATCTTGACCGTACTCTACTCAGCCGTCAAGATGATCCCAGTATCCGTGTGGATGAGTCCTCACGGCTGCCTGACAACGACCTTCAAGAAAACTTCACGAAACTCGCTCTCGTCTGCCGCCATGTTTTGAATACATCTTAATGAGGTCCCTCAGGACACACAATATAGCCTTTGGTAGTTGACATATTTATTATTATTAATTCTGCCACTTGTTGTGGGGGGGGGGGGAAGGAACATTAATGGCGGTGAACTGGAGTGTAGCCAACGGAAAATCACCCTTGAGTGTCAGGAGCGGGACAGGTGACGGAAGTTGCCATAACAGAGACACATGGCGATATATATACAGAGAAGGGCGGCGCTCTGGCAACTGTGTTATCATTTTATATACTCGAGAAAAGTGGATTTTATGCCGAGGCGCAAACACGGGGAGACTCACTTTAGAATGATCCATGGCGAGAGGAAGAGGAGAAAGAGGAGGAGGAAGAGGGGGAGGAGGAGGAGGAGGAGGAGAAGGAGGAGGAGGAGGAGGAAGACAAAGGGAGACTTGGAATGTGAGAGCGAACCACTGTGACTCATCCTGCGTCTCCCATTCAACCTCCTCTTTCTCCTCCTCCTCCTCCTCCTCCTCCTCCTCCTCCTCCTTATCTTCCTCATCCTCCTACTCACAAGGTCAGCGCACTCACACTTTCCATAGTCACAGTCACGCTGGACAACTAACTGAAGACAAATACATGATAAAAATTGTATCATTTAAGTGTAAGCTAAGACCTTCAAGTGTGATCCAAGGGTTCACGCTAGCGGCAGCGTGGTGCTGCTCCATCACGCTAGCGGCAGCAAGGTACGACCCATGAGAGGTAGGCGACGCGGAAGGCCCGCTGCCTCAGGCAGTAGACTGAGGTGTTTTGCCTGAGAATAGCGGCGCTCTTGTTCTCTAGGGGGCTGCTGCTGAGACTCTTGTCAACCTCAGCGAGGCTCCTGTCAACCTCAGGAGGCTCCTGTCACCTCAGTGAGACTCTTGTCAACCTCAGCGAGGCTCCTGTCAACCTCAGCGAGGCTCCTGTCAACCTCAGTGAGACTCCTGTCAACTCAGCGAGGCTCCTGTCAACCTCAGCGAGGCTCCTGTCAAACCTCAATGAGGCTCCTGTCAACCCGCGTTATATAAACCTCTATCCAACGATAATCTCGTTAAATCGAAAAGTGCATCGATCTTAACGAAGCAGTGCATGCAACGCCGAGTCTCACCAGTCCCGTATCCCTCTCTGGCGTGTGGATCGTCGCTGTCCACTGTGGCTTTGTTTACATCCCTGCAAGAGGATATACTCGTATATTCCTGTTTTACCTATCAGGTTCTTGCACGTATAAGACAAAGGGAAGGGACGCAACAAAGTCTGCTAAGTCCCACAAACAAAAATATTAGCACCTGTAAATATACAGAAAAAGCCTCATCACGAAGATACAACGATACGAGCACCCTCCCTCTCCCGTACCAGGCTTGTGGACCCGTCTGGCA
>WNGS01005997.1:18979879-19003071 GCA_020271785.1 Procambarus virginalis | reverse complement strand
ACTTTTGGTACAAAATAGCTGAAAGAAAGCACACTTCGAAGCAAAATACAAGAAGCATATAGCAATCCCTCAACAAGAGACCTTCATCCTATACAAACATAAAAGGCAAGGGGCTAGAAAGAATAAATGAAGAAGAAAATAAAACACGGAAGGGAACTATCAAAAGAAAGTGCCAAGCTATTAGACTATACAGCACTTGGAAGGGGCTAGGAAAAAGAGTTTGTTTTGGGACGGGGGGAAGTGGAAGGAATGGTGCCCAACCACTTGGACGGTCTGGAACTGAACGCCGACCTTCATGAAGCAAGCTCTACCGTCCAGTCCAAGTGGTTGGGTATGAAACACAGAGAGACTAAAATCTTACAACTAAGCTCTAACACCGACTCTGGAAGGGGAAGCCGCGTCAGACTAACATACAGAATCATCACGCTACAATGACTGAGCTCGGACAAATGATGAATATGTGGCCAGACTTCGGACAATAATAGTGTCAGAAAGCATTTGACACCGCCCCTCACAAGAGCCAGTTAACCTGACTGGAAGGTAATTCTAGATAATGATCAGCAGAAAACGCTTAGCCATTACGAGCATAAAACACCTGGGCGGATACGAGGACGAGGTGGTGGTACATGTGGCTCCTGCAGGCAGCTATAGGTCGTCGTTCTTTATCGACTAGTTCAATTGGTTGAGAAGTTACTGAACGATAGCTATAGTTAATAGCGATAACAGCAAGTGGGAGGAAAATACGACTGGCAGAAAGTGGTTAGTATAGACCCACAAGTACCAGAGGGATTTCTTGCATACAAATAGACCATATCTGGTGAGGGAGAGTCTCTTTGTGTCACTGTTGATGACGCAAAGTTGATGAGGGGAATCACGGCGAGCGAGGACTACATCCTGGAGGCCCTGGATGACTTCAATAAGTTACAGACATGGCCGGACAAATGGTTATTAAACTTCAATGCAGATGAGCGCAAAGGTCATGGTGATGGGAACAGCAACGAGACCAACTTAACAATATATATTTATTGTTAATAAGACGGAAGTCACAAGGTACAAAGAGAAAAGGATCTGAGAGTAGAGGAACACATTTAAGAGTCACTTCAGTAGCATTCTCTAGGCTGGCGAACATCAGGTTAACTTTCAGGAACATAAATACAAACGCGTTCACGGCTCTATATACAACATACGTCCAACCAGTGCTTCAGTATGCAACACCAGCGTGGAAACCCCCCCACCTCAAATTTAACAGAACGACGATAATGACAACAGTGATTTGCTTCAAGGCAGGTCACAGAACTAAAGGGACCGAGCTACAGGGATACACTGAAGCAACTGAGACTAACACTACTGAAAAATTGTAGAGACAGAGGCGACATATTACAGACATACAAAATACTTATGAAAAATGGGAGAAATCGATACTACCCGAATGTCTGTGTCGATCAGTACGTAAGGAGAGGACACGCATACAAGCAGGACATGCAGATGACCTGCAGGGAATAGAGTGAATTAGGGGGATAACAAGTAGACTTTTATAAGTATACTTATATTACTCAAACTTTCATCAGGAGTGACACTTTAATAAGTGTCCCCAGTCAGTCACAGTAGCAACAACAGCAATGGCTCGGGTTAGGACTCGAATATTCAATACATTTTGGTTTAGACTCCAGCATAATATCCCACGGAGCAATTATATGTGACAAATTAACATAATTTGAAACATGAAGTGAGTCTGTTAGTAATTAATATTACCCGCCCGGGGCCTGGAGGGGGGAGCTGCTTCCCCCTCCGCCCTCCGCCAAGGTCACCCTACTAGTATGTGCTCCAGTAGCTTAATTAGTTTTGTCGTGGGGTGAGAAGGCCTGTGTGTGTGTGTGGTGTGTGTGTGTGTGTGTGTGTGTGTGTGTGTGTGTGTGTGTGTGTGTGTGTGTGTGTGTGTGTGTGTGTACTCACCTATTTGTACTCACCTATTTGTACTCACCTATTTGTGCTTGCGGGGGTTGAGCTTTGCCTCTTTGGTCCCGCCTCTCAACTGTCAATCAACTGGTGGCAGACTAGCAATCAACTGTGTGTATGTGTGTGTGTGTGTGTGTGTGTGTGTGTGTGTGTGTGTGTGTGTGTGTGTGTGTGTGTGTGTGTGTGTGTGTGTGTGTGTGTACTCACCTAGTTGTGCTTGCGGGTGTTGAGCTTCGGCTCTTTGTTCCCGCCTCTCAACCGTCAATCAACTGGTGTACAGGTTCCTGAGCCTATTGGGCTCTATCATATCTACATTTAAAACTGTGTATGGAGTCAGCCTCCACCACATCACTGCCTAATGCATTCCATTTATTAACTACTCTTACACTATACAAATTCTTTCTAATGTCTTTATGGCTCATTTCGGCACTCAATTTCTACCTGTGTCCCCTGGTGCGTGTGCCACTTGTGTTAAATTAACTGTCTTTGTCTACCCTATCAATTAGTTTGAGAATCTTTTATATGGTGATCATGTCCCTTTTAACTCTCTTGTCTTCCAGCGACTTGAGGTTTAATTCCCATATTCTCTCCTCATAGATCGTGCCCTCAGTTCGGGCACTAGTCTGGTAGCAAGCTTCTGAACCTTCTCTAATTTAATTTTGTGCTTGACGAGAACTGGACTTCTTGCTGGAGCTGCATACTCCAGAATTGGTCTGACATACGTGGTATACAAGGTTCTGAATGACTCCTTTCACAAGTCTGTGTGTGTTAAATATGACCACATTGCTGGCGTTGTTGATCTTTTAGTATAATCTTTCTATGCTTCTAATTATTTTCTCAGTATCAGTATTAGGAAGAAGAATCACGTTACCAACATTCATGGTAAAGAAACGCTAGAAATTATTGAAGGATTTATTTGCTACACTGTTNTCCTGGGAGTATGGGTTCGAGTCACTTCTGGGTGTGAGTTTTTCATTCGCATATAGTCCTGGGACCATTCAGGCTTGTTCGCATTGTGTTCCTCACGTGTGCCCCAAGAATGAGTGATTTGGTAAATGCTATGCCCAAGATAAGATAACCATCCGAGTGCCGGCGGTGGGTGGTTCAAATAGCTTCGGCTATCACCTCATTATGTCCGGTCGTGATGGTCAAGTGGTTTAAGGCGTCTTGTACATACCAGTTGCGTTGCTCCTGGGAGTATGGGTTCGAGTCACTTCTGGGTGTGAGTTTTCATTCGCATATAGTCCTGGGGACCATTCAGGCTTGTTCGCATTTGTGTTCCTCACGTGTGCCCCAAAGAATGAGGTGATTTGGTAAAATGCTATGCCCAAGATAACCATCCGAGTGCCGGCGGTGAGGTGGTTCAAATAGCTTCGGCTATCACCTCATTATGTCCGGTCGTGATGGTCAAGTGGTTTAAGGCGTCTTGTACATACCAGTTGCGTTGCTCCTGGAGTATGGGTTCGAGTCACTTCTGGGGTGTGAGTTTTCATTCGCATATAGTCCTGGGACCATTCAGGCTTGTTCGCATTTGTGTTCCTCACGTGTGCCCCAAAGAATGAGGTGATTTGGTAAAATGCTATGCCCAAGATAACCATCCGAGTGCCGGCGGTGAGGTGGTTCAAATAGCTTCGGCTATCACCTCATTATGTCCGGTCGTGATGGTCAAGTGGTTTAAGGCGTCTTGTACATACCAGTTGCGTTGCTCCTGGGAGTATGGGTTCGAGTCACTTCTGGGGTGTGAGTTTTCATTCGCATATAGTCCTGGGGACCATTCAGGCTTGTTCGCATTTGTGTTCCTCACGTGTGCCCCAAAGAATGAGGTGATTTGGTAAAATGCTATGCCCAAGATAACCATCCGAGTGCCGGCGGTGAGGTGGTTCAAATAGCTTCGGCTATCACCTCATTATGTCCGGTCGTGATGGTCAAGTGGTTTAAGGCGTCTTGTACATACCAGTTGCGTTGCTCCTGGGAGTATGGGTTCGAGTCACTTCTGGGTGTGAGTTTTCATTCGCATATAGTCCTGGGGACCATTCAGGCTTGTTCGCATTTGTGTTCCTCACGTGTGCCCCAAAGAATGAGGTGATTTGTAAAATGCTATGCCCAAGATAACCATCCGAGTGCCGGCGGTGAGGTGGTTCAAATAGCTTCGGCTATCACCTCATTATGTCCGGTCGTGATGGTCAAGTGGTTTAAGGCGTCTTGTACATACCAGTTGCGTTGCTCCTGGGAGTATGGGTTCGAGTCACTTCTGGGGTGTGAGTTTTCATTCGCATATAGTCCTGGGGACCATTCAGGCTTGTTCGCATTTGTGTTCCTCACGTGTGCCCCAAAGAATGAGGTGATTTGGTAAAATGCTATGCCCAAGATAACCATCCGAGTGCCGGCGGTGAGGTGGTTCAAATAGCTTCGGCTATCACCTCATTATGTCCGGTCGTGATGGTCAAGTGGTTTAAGGCGTCTTGTACATACCAGTTGCGTTGCTCCTGGGAGTATGGGTTCGAGTCACTTCTGGGGTGTGAGTTTTCATTCGCATATAGTCCTGGGGACCATTCAGGCTTGTTCGCATTTGTGTTCCTCACGTGTGCCCCAAAGAATGAGGTGATTTGGTAAAATGCTATGCCCAAGATAACCATCCGAGTGCCGGCGGTGAGGTGGTTCAAATAGCTTCGGCTATCACCTCATTATGTCCGGTCGTGATGGTCAAGTGGTTTAAGGCGTCTTGTACATACCAGTTGCGTTGCTCCTGGGAGTATGGGTTCGAGTCACTTCTGGGTGTGAGTTTTCATTCGCATATAGTCCTGGGGACCATTCAGGCTTGTTCGCATTTGTGTTCCTCACGTGTGCCCCAAAGAATGAGGTGATTTGGTAAAATGCTATGCCCAAGATAACCATCCGAGTGCCGGCGGTGAGGTGGTTCAAATAGCTTCGGCTATCACCTCATTATGTCCGGTCGTGATGGTCAAGTGGTTTAAGGCGTCTTGTACATACCAGTTGCGTTGCTCCTGGGAGTATGGGTTCGAGTCACTTCTGGGGTGTGAGTTTTCATTCGCATATAGTCCTGGGGACATTCAGGCTTGTTCGCATTTGTGTTCCTCACGTGTGCCCCAAGAATGAGGTGATTTGGTAAAATGCTATGCCCAAGATAACCATCCGAGTGCCGGCGGTGAGGTGGTTCAAATAGCTTCGGCTATCACCTCATTATGTCCGGTCGTGATGGTCAAGTGGTTTAAGGCGTCTTGTACATACCAGTTGCGTTGCTCCTGGGAGTATGGTTCGAGTCACTTCTGGGGTGTGATTTTCATTCGCATATAGTCCTGGGACCATTCAGGCTTGTTCGCATTTGTGTTCCTCACGTGTGCCCCAAAGAATGAGGTGATTTGGTAAAATGCTATGCCCAAGATAACCATCCGAGTGCCGGCGGTGAGGTGGTTCAAATAGCTTCGGCTATCACCTCATTATGTCCGGTCGTGATGGTCAAGTGGTTTAAGGCGTCTTGTACATACCAGTTGCGTTGCTCCTGGGAGTATGGGTTCGAGTCACTTCTGGGGTGTGAGTTTTCATTCGCATATAGTCCTGGGGACCATTCAGGCTTGTTCGCATTTGTGTTCCTCACGTGTGCCCCAAAGAATGAGGTGATTTGGTAAAATGCTATGCCCAAGATAACCATCCGAGTGCCGGCGGTGAGGTGGTTCAAATAGCTTCGGCTATCACCTCATTATGTCCGGTCGTGATGGTCAAGTGGTTTAAGGCGTCTTGTACATACCAGTTGCGTTGCTCCTGGGAGTATGGGTTCGAGTCACTTCTGGGGTGTGAGTTTTCATTCATATATATATATATATATATATATATATATACATGGACACTCACTGCCCTCACTAGCAACATACTTGGTGCTTGACTGAGCGTGCACTAGATTAAGCGTGCACTAGACTAAGCGTACACTAGACTAAGAGTGCACTAGACTAAGCGTGCACTAGACTAAGTGTACACTAGACTAAGCGTACACTAGACTAAGGGTACACTAGACTAAGGGTACACTAGACTAAGCGTACACTAGACTAAGCATGCACTAGACTAAGCGTGTACTAGACTAAGCGTACACTAGACTAAGCGTGCACTAGACTAAGCATACACTAGACTAAGCGTACACTAGACTAAGCGTACACTAGACTAAGCGTACACTAGACTAAGCGTGCACTAGACTAAGCGTTCACTAGACTAAGCGTACACTAGACTAAGCGTGCACTAGACTAAGCGTACACTAGACTAAGCGTACACTAGACTAAGCGTACACTAGACTAAGCGTGCTGAGAAATACTTCACGTCTAGGTTTTAATAGCGCCTTGTATAGAGTGAAATATTGACCCCGAGCACGAACGTCGCTGCACTCTGGCGGGAAGAATCCAGAGTACACGCACTCTAACACTCTCCTGCTAATGAGTCCGAGCACACAGGATGTATAGCACTCTGATGAGATTCCGAGGACTGTAGCACTCTGGTGAGAGTTCGAGCACTCAGTGTAGCGTAAGACTCAGAACAATTAGAGTGTAGTAACTCACATCCAAGGCCAAGATACACTCAGCATTTATCCAAGCACTTACGAAACACATACATCCTTCCGTATTCCTGGCGGGTTTGTTCACATTAAACGGCTTTCACAACCGTGTTATCCGGCTCTGGTGGCTATGTTATCCGGCCGAGTCCTCTGGCCGGAAAGCTATATACATGGGTCATGTCTGAGCCACAGAAATACTTACCAAAGTGCTAGAATTACTCACTCACACGAAGTACTCACCCACACGAAGTACTCACTCACACGCAGTACTCAGGAGTACTATGCGGTCATCTGTAGTACTCACCCTGCAAGACGGGGGGAATTGTTAAAATTATGAACGGGAATTAGAAGCGACGGGAATTGGAATATGGGAAGTAAAGAGCAAGAAGATAATGGGAATAAATGAAATGCATATACGAAAAATGAAAAAGAAAAATGGGAATAGGGGACAAAATGGGTAAGAATAACAAGGCACTTGAACACAGTACAAGTTTAAATATCAATTAACGACACGTAAACAAACCTGATTTATGATCTGGGAGTTACATTCAATAAATCAATGCAATAAATACAACTATCTAAAAATGCTGTATTTCCAACTGGTTTTGCCTCGGGGGTCTGAGAGCTGAGTAGACAGCGCTCGGGATTCGTGGTCCTAAGGTTCCAGGTTCGATCCTAGGTGAAGGCGGAAACAAATGGGCAGCTAGATGCCATTTCAACCAGATGCACCTCTTCACCTAGCAGTAAATACGATTCCTACTAGCTAACTCGCTGATCTCCACTCGCTAAATTGCAAAGAGTGGATCGCAATTTACCGATACTCGCTAAATTGCAAAGAATCTTATTGACTCATAGAGGTATTAAAGTCATCTTTACTCAATCAAAATATTTTAGGTATGCAATCTGAATCTATGCAATCTTCCTTGATGCTTAAATTGCAAATTGATATATACTGAAACTGTGTTGTTTAAGATTCAGCTACTCGGAACAAGTTCCAAGTAGCACGGCCTATGGTGAGCCCGTAGTGGACTTACAGGAGCACAGGAGCGGGGCTGAGGCTAAAATTATGCGCATGAATCACTCAACTTCAAATTACAAACATAACTAATATTTCATGAATATATTGTAAGACATATTACATGTATTAATGTATTATATTGTATTATAATGTATTACATGTATTATATTGTATTATAATAATATATTACATTCTTAATGAAAACTCTTTACAAACTATCACTTGAATTATTCCGGAGATTAATTCACAATGAACAATAGTCACTCGTAACTAATGATTAATAGTCCCATTTCTCCTTTTCTTATTCCTATATGTATTTAATTTATTCCCATTCTCTTTTTGTTCTTCCCATATAGCCATTCCCAGTCTAAGCCCTTTGAGAATATCTCGAGAGGGAAGACTTTATCATATGTGAATAAATTACTTATTGACTTCACGGCGATTAAAGAGAGGTTAGGTTACAGTGTGAGGTGAGGGTAGTGAGGGAGGGGGGGGAGGGGTGGTGAGGGAGGAGGTTGTGAGGTGGAGAAAGATGAGGCGTGAGGTAGGAAAGACAGTGAGTTACTGACTCGCATTACACAAGGAATTTCTCCGGGTAGACTTTGACACTAGAAAACTTGGTTAAAACATACAAGGATGACTGAACAAAATGAGGGACTTTACGGACAAGGTAAATATTGCTAGATACGAAAACGGAACACATGTAATTAGGAGACATTCGGAATATATTTTCAAATAAAAAGGGAACAAAATACACGCAATTACAAACAATTTTACTTGCTAAAGAATACGTGTCACAAAGCTTGCAGGAACATGACAGTCACACTGTCCACAATTAATTCTGTTCCGAGCCTAGCTCCAGAGACAGGCAGAGAGAGTGGGTAAGGACCAGCTGACCCCGGACCACTGGGACTCGAATAAACGCTACACGCATGACACGAACGCTGTCATGCGCCAGAAAGAAAGGCGGCTGCGAAAGTTGCACGAACAAAAGACGTGAGAGAGGAGAGAGAGAGTGCCTAGGGAGAGTGGCAGCAGTCATTACAGTGAGTGCAGTAACATCCTCTGCTGTCTTTGGCCTTACGGAAGAACCGGGACACTCACTGTGCTCCCTCTCGCATGAACGACGCAAAATAGCGCCGGTGAAGAATCAGTCTACTGGGTGGGTGGTGTGGGTGGATTGGATGGGTGACGTGGGTGGACTGCGTGGGTGACGTGGGTGGATTGGGGTGGGTGGTGTGGGCGTGGGTGGGTGTGTGGGGGGGGGGGATAAGTGGCCAATCTTCGTGCCTTGCTCACCCTCTCTCATAGACAGCGCCTAAGTTTAGGGCGTCAGTATGCTGGCAGCTTCACGGTGCGCGGTCACCCGGGTGAGTGCAGGTACTCAACTATATGTATACCGCTCTAGATGTATAGTGTGTGAGTACACTCGGCTTTTCACTATAGGTGTGTCTCGTGAGCTCTGTGGCAGGTCTCTACACAACTTCTTTCATTGTGTCCCGCTTCCTGATCACCCCGTATAGTGTACGACTATTTCCTTATATTTCTTCCACTTATCGGCGCTTTCAGCTTCACTTATGTCCTTCCGTCCTCCTTTCTCTAACTCTAAAGAGACCGTCCTTGTCCATATTGTCAATTCCCCTCAGTATCTTGTACGTTACGATCACGTCCCCCCTTTGTTTCACCTCTCCTCCAGGGTTGGGAGGTCTATAATTCCCTTAACCTATCCTCATAGCTTAGTTCTCTTAGCTCTGGCACTCGTCTTGTTGCAGACCTCTATACATAAGCTGTATAAGATGAAAAGCTTCTACAGACATCAAAATCATGTACACAAGTTGCCTCACAATGTTTTCAAAGTTTTTTTTTTACGTTGTTACGACGTTCCGGCTACGCTGTTACGACGTTCCAGCTACGTTGTTACGACGTTGCGTTCACGTTGTTACAATGTTGCGGTTATGTTGCTACGACGTTGCGTATTTACTCGATTGTGAATAGGCGGATCAGGAAGTTCGATATCCCTGCCAGTAGCCACATAATGTAAGTTTCAGGAGATAATATAACAAGGCCCATAGGGAAGACGGTATTCTGCGAGTTTAGTTCTCATTCTCTTAATTATACTCTGTCAACTACAATTGGGTAAATACACATTCACAAGTAAATCTGTAAAATATTCAGTATATTATAAACCACATTTGCATACATACAACGCAGCAGAAAATGGTCAAAAAGCCGGATAAAGTTAGGTGTAAACTGGTGCAGAAGTATACATCAGAACACGAGAAGTTTAAGATCCTCCGGCAATATCAAACAAAGATGGCAAGAAAGCCTATAATTCCATCTTAATGACCAAGCGATACGATCCAGAGGACAATTACGCTCCCAACATCGTCATTTCCCAATTTTGACCCGACTTAAACAACGAGAAGTAGTAAAAGTGTCGTTCTTTTGTCGTGGAGACATTGTGTTGGGCAGCGAAGATGTCGTCCGCTTTTGTAGAGCGGCGGAGAGGGAGAAATAACTCGTCAAGAAAACAAGTAGAGTAAGAGGAAGGAGAGAGGGAAAGGGGAAGTGAGACGTAGTAAAGGTGGAAGGGAGAGAGAAGGAGATAGAGGAAGGGAGAAGGACGGGGCAAGAGGGCGGATGGAAGGAGACTGAGGGAAGGGAGGGAGAGAAGAGTAGAGAGTGGGAGAAGGGACAGGGAGAGATGGGGCAATAGAGAAGGGACATACAGAGAGTGATGGGGAGGGGCCAGAGAGAGATGGGGGGGGGGGAAGGGACAGGTATATTATAAACATGGAACAGTTGAGTCTATTACATTAGAACATAATGTCTATTACCTATTAAATTCCCCTTAGAATAGAAATAAGTTAGATCCTGTATCCTTTTCGTGGTACCTGGCACTGTACCCGCATTGTGGTACCTGGCACTGTACCCGCCTCATGCTACCTTGCACTGTACCCGCCTCATGCTAACTGGCACTGTACCCGCCTCATGCTAACTGGCACTGTACCCGCCTCATGCTAACTGGCACTGTACCCGCCTCATGCTAACTGGCACTGTACCCGCCTCATGCTAACTGGCACTGTACCCGCCTCATGCTAACTGGCACTGTACCCGCCTCATGCTACCTGGCACTGTACCCGCCTCATGCTACCTGGCACTGTACCCGCCTCATGCTACCTGGCACTGTACCCGCCTCATGCTACCTGGCACTGTACCCACCTCATGCTACCTGGCACTCTACCCGCCTCATGCTACCTGGCACTGTACCCGCCTCATGCAACCTGGCACTGTACCCGCCTCATGCAACCTGGCACTGTACCCACCTCATGCAACCTGGCACTGTACCCGCCTCATGCAACCTGGCACTGTACCCGCCTCATGCTACCTGGCACTGTACCCGCCTCATGCAACCTGGCACTGTACCCGCCTCATGCTACATGGCACTGTACCCACCTCATGCTACCTGGCACTGTACCCACCTCATGCTACCTGGCACTGTACCCGCCTCATGCAACCTGGCACTGTACCCACCTCATGCAACCTGGCACTGTACCCACCTCATGCAACCTGGCACTGTACCCACCTCATGCAACCTGGCACTGTACCCACCTCATGCAACCTGGCACTGTACCCACCTCATGCAACCTGGCACTGTACCCACCTCATGCAACCTGGCACTGTACCCACCTCATGCTGCTCTAACCTTTCTCAGACTCCACCTCATCTTTTAAAGCTGCAGATTGGTTTGGCTTCTACTCCCTATACCTCCGGCTTCTACATAAGACCCGGTGAACACCAGCAAATTTACTCTTTAAAAAAGTAATTGAAGCAGAAGGCACTGATAAACATTATATTATTCACCCACAGTAAAAATCACAATTCACAAATCTGTAAATAAAGACATTAGGGACGTTTCGGTCCGTTCTGGACCATTATCGTGTAATAATGGTCCAGGACGGACCGAAACGTCCGTCAATTCCTATATTTTGCAGCTGTGTCGATTGGGTGTTCTATACCTCAGCCCCATTGACTCGTCGTCTACACCTTCAGTAAGAGTGACAAGGGGTAAGGTAGAGACTCGAGGAACTACTCAAGTTGGATCACGTCATGGGTACCACACAGGGTACCATGGGAGTGGTTAATTAAGCAAAGTCAGGAGAGAGAGTCAGATCCCATGTTGGGCGTCTCTGGGCTCCATCTCGACACGTCTATTGTCCACATATACATGGTTTTGATACGGGATAAACAGCAACATTATAGTAAATTTGTCAACGACAGTAATATTGGGACTGTGTTGACCAGAGCACACACAAGAAAGTGAAGGGACGACGAAGTTTCGGTCCGTCCTGGACCATTCTCAAGTCGATTGTGAATGGTCCAGGACGGACCGAAACGTCGTCGTCCCTTCACTTTCTAGTGTGTGGTCTGGTCAACATACTTCAGCCACGTTATTGTGACTCCTCGTCTGCATTGGGACTGTTCAGGGAATAATAATCCCGGAACAGTTACGAAAACGCTTCAAAAATATCTACTAAGAAATTCAAAATGAACATAAAATTTGCGTATGAACAATTATATTTTACAATTATATATTTGTCAGGTGACAAATACAACACTGTAAGCTTGGGAAATAAACTAGAGTTATCAGATATCAATGAAATTTTAGTGAAATAAATTGTAAAATCAAATTGTGTATTAAATTTCAAAGACAAGAAATTTTGAAAGGAAGAATATAGAAATCTAGGAGACATAATATTCAGTAATCTTACTCTACGAAGACTTGCATTACTGCTCAAAATGAGCCCAGCATGCTGTTAAGATTTGTATGAATTTTTAGTAAAGATAGCACTAGGATGAATATACACACTGAGCATATCTAAGTGTGTGTATATCATACACATCTTTCTTGTTATTCCCGTTATTCCCTCAAACACCCGCGGTACACTAGTTGAAAAGCACTGCTCTAGGCGCTAGAAGGTATTTAAACAGAATGGAAAAATATCCCTAAGAGAACGTGTAAGGGGGAGAATGAAACGATGAATGATAAGAGGAGACGTTCATCTCTCTGAACAATGCTGGAGACAGAAGCCAGGTTAGCGGACGGGTTAGTGACACAGCTCCTCCTCCAACTGTGTTGTTAACACAAGTAAACCAACCCGTCCTCTTAAAAATAACGTCGCATTTCGCTGGTATGCGCACTATGGCCAAAAGTGGACGTAATTTGAAATGAAATCGACTCACAAAAGTGACGTACTGTCCCGTTTTCTGTTTGAGTCGTCCGGCTTACGTGGAAAGGTTAGGAGAGGAACCTTTCAATGAACATTTTTCATACAAATTTGAAACTTTAAGAGAATTTCCTGCCCGCCTAACCTACCAGAGGACCCTTACCTTACTGTTGTTGAAAGAAAAATCCCAAATTTATTTTATTTTTTTTTTAATTTTCAAATTACGTCCACTTTCGGCCATACGGGTAAAAGGCCAAAAGCGACGTTATTTTTAAGAAGACAGGTTGAGTGAACAGTCACCCTTAGGTAACCTAACCAACCTGTCCTCCAAAAGAACGTCGCTTTTCGCTCGTATGCGCTACATAATGGCTAAAAAATTGTCGTACTAGAAAATGGAAGCGGCTGGCGATTGTGACGCACTATCCCGTTTTCTGTTTTGGGTCCTCTGGTAGGGTAGGAGAGGACACTTTAAACTGACCGTTTTCTTGACGTTGGGAAACCTTAGGAGGACGAGCTAACCGCTCTCAGTACGGAGCGGTTGCATGTCGGTACAAATGTTGAACAATAGCAACAAATGATAGATATTAAGTGAATTACATTACTAAAAAGGAGACATCGACCTTCAAATAAAGGTTTTCGGTGCAACACAATACTCGTTATTACCTTCTACCATCTTTATTGTTCGTTACTTGATACATGAGTCGGCTCTTCGGCGATTATTACCTGTCTTCCTTTACAATGCACACACAAATCACAATAACATGATGCATCATGAACATCAATGAACATCAATGAACATCAATGAACATCAATGTGTCGTAGCTCAGTCGATTAAGGCAGCGTCTGGGATGCTCACAGACGTAGGTTCGAATCCTCCTCACGGCCCTTGTGGATTTGTCCGTCTTCCTTTCATTTTTTCTAATAATAATGATAATAATAATAATAATATTATTATAATAATGTTTCTTCAAAAGAATGTGTGTACAAAGAACATAAATGTACAATTATAGGGACAGGATTTACATATTCTAATGAAGCCATTATTACAAGAAGCGTTTCAGGCAAAAAAATAAATTCGATTTGAATCCATGACCGATTTCTGACGTTTCTTGACTACTTCATATTTGTGAAGAATTTTTACTCCATCCCCTCTCACCCAACCGCTTGGGCTGGACGGTAGAGCGACGGTCTCGCTTCATGCAGGTCGGCGTTCAATCTCCGACCGTCCAAGTGGTTGGGGCACCATTCCTTTCCCCCGTCCCATCCCAAATCCTTATCCTGACCCCCTTCCCAGTGCTATATAGTCGTAATGGCTTGGCGCTTTCCCTTGATAATTCCTTCCTTCCTTCCTTCCATCCCCTCTCAATATTTCTCTCACCGCTCTTCAATATTCTGCAGTTTTTATTACCAACGAAAACAATTTTTTATAAACAATATAAACATAAACATTTTTCAATCACATCTCACTATGTTATGGCCTTTTGTGAATGTCTCTCTGATGTAGTGCATTAGGGCGAGTAAACTAATTTACCTAGCGGACAGCACGCTGGACTTGTGATCCTGTGGTCCTGGGTTCGATCCTAGGCGCCGGCGAGAAACAATGGGGCAGAGTTTCTTTCACCCTATGCCCCTGTTACCTAGCAGTAAAATAGGTACCTGGGTGTTAGTCAGCTGTCACGGGCTGCTTCCTGGGGGTGGAGGCCTGGTCAAGGACCGGGCCGCGGGTACACTAAAGCCGCGAAATCATCTCAAGATAACCTCAAGATCGTCACAATAGGTACTATCTAAACAGGAGGATGGGTTCCCCAATCACAAAACGAAGAACCACTTAATTCCTTGTGATTCTATGTTGATGACCAACGTGCAATTGAAGGCAATATCTGTTCGATTTAAATACCCATAATAAGAACTTCTTATCCATGGTTGTATTTAATAATAATCAGCACATGGGAGGGATACGAGGGAGGGATAGAAGCTGGCATATACAGATGGAGAAAAGGAACGGTGCCCAATCGTTAGGACCGAATGGGACCGAAGCGAGGTCGTCACTCCACCGACCAGTTCAAATGACTGGACACTTGCAATGGTAGGTATTTGATGGTGTCAGTATTCCAATGCTGTTGTCATCATGAAAAAAGATGACTACGTCCATCGACTTGAATGTCGACACAATCGACATTCAAGTCGACACAATCGACTTGAGAATGGTCCAGGACGGACCGAAACGTCGTCGTCCCTTACTACGTCCAAAAAATGAACTTGTTATTAAATGACAGACACCTGTTAAGAGTGACCCTATTAAAAAAAGTTATTGCACATTTTAACAAAACTCTTAAAACTTTGCTCAAGAACGATAAGGAATTGATTCCTAAGTTTTTAAGTCGTTCCCCTTCCCTACTCTATCTATATGGTCTTATTAAAACACAAAACCCAATAATCCTGCAAGACCTATGATTAGTTCTGTTGGATCTGTGGTATATAGACTTTCCAAATGGCTTGTCCAAGTCTTGTCCCCAGTAGTAGATTCCATTTCCAACTCACACATAACAAACAACTGTTGATGACGTTCCTGTTGAGTTCCTGTTGATGACGTGTTGGCGTTCTTACGGGATCAACTCCCTAAATATAATTTAACTTTACCTACTAACACCATTGTTGAACTCGTAAAATTGTGCATTAAAGATAACTATTTCAGTTTTAATGATTCATTTTATAAACAAACATTTGGCATGACGATGGGTAATCCCCTCTTCCCTGTTTTGAGCAATTTGTACATGGAATGTTTTGAAACGAACATCTTACCCAGGATTTTACCCTCGAATTTCTTGTGGTAAAGGTACGTAGACGATATTTTATGCCTGTGGCCGGTTAACCATGACCAAACTGATTTTCTCATTTAATTCGTTGGTTCCGTCAATTAAATTCACAATTGAGAATGAAGTGAATGATGTTCTGTCTTTTTAGACATCATGATTCATAGAATCAGTAGGAGTTCCAAATTCAATGTGTATAGGAAGCCCACCAATGTGTGCTCGTATGTTCATTTTTACTCAAATTATCATGTTCTGGTTAAGCGGACAGTATTTTCCGGAATGTTTCTCAGAGCCCTGAGAGTTTGTAGGCAGGAATTTTTTGAAGAAGAAATAACAAAAATATTTGAAATTGGGAAGAAGTTAAAATACCCAAAAACGGTCTTGGATTTCGCGTTTAGTCAAGCAAAAGTGACGTTCTACAAACAAGCTCCCAAGTCTAAGCCAGAAATAAAAAGCTCGTTGGTATTGCCATATTTTGATGCTCTAGTACATCTTGCCCCAGCCCTGAAAAACCTTAATATTAACCCAGTGTTAAAAAATAATCATACAGTTAAGTCAATGTAATTAAGAACTCTCCCTCGTCTGTAGCAGGTTGTGTGTACTCCATCCCTTGTAATGAGTGTGCATGTGTTGACATCGGTCAGACTGGCAAATCTCTTTCCTCACGTTTAAAACAACATTCATATGCTATTCGTACAGCCCAGCACTCCAGTGAATTGTATTTACATTCCAGTTTATGTGATCATTCTATCGACTTCAGAGGGGCGAAATGTATCGTTAAACGTAAGGGTTCCGTTGAACAAAATGTGATTGAGTCCGCCCTGATCAAACAATGTAACAAAAGCCTTAATGTGAGCCCTGGTAAGTACAAATTAAATCCCCACATAAGCTTCAATATTGCACATCAATACAATATAGCTTCCATTTAACCTCTTTTTCGTCCCATTTTATCCGTAGAGATCCCCTGTCTTATTCATGTACATAGGTCAATCGACCTTTATTCTTATGTTCTTGGTGGTCAGGTGACCTGCCCTGGTGGGTATAAGGTTGCCATCTACGTTTCCTTCTTCATTCTAAAATGCTCTGATGAAGGCGAATTAAGCCGAAAACGCGTTTAACATTGTTTTTCACATGTGGATTTTCCGCACACACACACACACACACACACACACACACACACACACACACACACACACACACACACACACACACACACACACACACACACACACACACAGCACGCACCATTTTCAATATGGTTAAAAACAGGTTATTTAGAGCCTCACATTCCCGTAGTGACTCTTAGGCAAGCACACAACACACCCTCACCCCCACTCACCTCACAATTCACAACTCCCTCACCTCTCCCCACCTCACCCTCCACCCCTCACCACTAAACGTTCCACCGTGGCCACAGCTCTCAGGGTTATGGCCCCCGCTGGAACCCTGAAGCTCTTAGCGTGTATATGTGGATATTGCAGACCAGTCTAATTTGCATATCAGATATGCTGCTGCTGATTTTGCAGGCTTTTTACTTTACAAAAATGGCCAAATTGTTGCTAACTTGTCTATCTTGGACTCTGTTTGCTCTAAGACGAGGTATGTGTTTATTGATCAGGTGTATTTCTCGTCATGCTCAACTTTGAAAAAGTATACCCTTCACACGCACGCATGCACGCACGCACGCAAGCACACACACACACACACACACACACACACACACACACACACACACACACACACACACACACACACACACATCTGTTCACCATTTGAAGAGCCTGAAGCCTGGACATCTTGAGTATTTGCTGTACTTGTTTGGTAAATATGTGTTTTTGTCGCTAAAGCATTGAGACGTCTTTTGCTCATACTCATAATTGAGGCTCTTGAGGACTTCTTGTCTGTCTGTTTATTGATCGCGTGAAAGAAAATGTTGAGAGAGAGAGAGGAGAGAGAGAGAGAGAGAGAGAGAGNAATATTGGAACTATTGGAACAATATTGGAACAATATTGGAACTATTGGAACAATATTGGAACTATTGGAACAATATTGGAACCATTGGAATAATATTGGAACACTATTGACACTATTGGAACAATATTGAAACATTGGAACTATTGGAACAATATTGGAACTACTGGAACAATATTGGAACTATTGGAACAATATCGGAACTATTGGAGCAATATTGGAACAATATTGAAACAATACTGGAACAATATTGAAACAATATTGGAACAATATTGGAACTATCGGAAAAATATTGGAACTATATTGGAACTATTGGAACAGTATTGGAACACGGACCAGTATCTCGGTAAGGCTAATCCGAATATTAAATGTACAATATTGTACCTAGGCACGTTGGCGTACTGTCCCAGGGGGCACTGGTCCAGGTGGTACTGTCCCAGGGGCACTGGTCCTGTTGGTACTGTCCCAGGGGGACTGGTCCAGACAGTACCGTCCCCAGGGGCGTCAACCATATACCAGAATTACCAAAATGATAAAGGCGGAACTTAAATGCTCCCGATAAAATGATTTGCAAATTTAGGGTAAAAATATTTTCTTCCACTCTGCTGGAATATTTTTGTATGGTCAGTCTGTGTGTTAGGTTCCCTGTGGTAGGGACAGCGGCTAGGGGAAGGCCGTCCCTGGCCCTCCCCCTATTCCCCTTTCCCTCTACCTCCAGGGAAAACCAGTGACGGCCACAGGAACAGATAAGGGGAGACTTAGCATTTAGGATTTTGAAGATAAGAGCCAAGAAAATGGGTAGTTCATAAAGGTATTTTTATAAACGCGTTCCCGGGGCGGTCAAGGTGCCCGGAGTGACAGGAGTTGTCCTCGAGAATTGGCGGCAGGGAAATTGTAACTGAAAATAAACAGTGATTCAGGTAATATTTAAGTTTTTAAGGGATATCCTGCTAATGTGTATTGTTAAGATGTCGGTAAACATGTTAGGTCGATGTGCACGCTTTTAACTGTAGGAGTATGAACCGTGACGGCTACTGGCACAATAGCAGACACACACCTGCTGTGTGTGTGGTGTGAAAAAAAAAGTAGTTAGTGTAGTTAGTAAACAGTTGATTGACAGTTGAGAGGCGGGCCGAAAGAGCAAAGCTCAACCCCCGTAAATACAACTAAGTGAATACAACTAAGTGAATACACCTGGAAGACTCGGCCTGGTGATGGCCCAGTGATTATCTTTTTTTCAAATGACTAACTTTCGTTTCCAAGAAAATTCCAAGAAGTTGGAGAAGTACTTTTTAGAAGTCTGCGGAGCTTGAGGATCAAGATATTGAGAACTTTTCCATTGTCCGATGAAGTTTTCCCCTTTCTTAGTAAATGATTCCAGGCGAAACACTGAGTAATACTGAGTCTCTCAGCAGCCATACAGATCTCCTACATTACAAATTATTTCATGCATATCTGACCCACATTTCATAAGTGATTTACATACTAAAGATCTCATTATCTCCCGACAATTTGGACTGGTTGATAAAGCAAGTTCCTTGCAGAGTTAGTGTTCGATTCCCGTTGGTCTAAGTGGTTTCAGGTATCTCTTCCTCTTCTTTCTCAAATCCCACCTCCTTGTCCTCGTTTCCCTTATATATGCTATGTAGTCATGCTGGTTCGGCGTTTTCTCCTGATTACCTTACGACATACTCGTATCTTCTTCTTTTGATCATTCTTCATTAAATCTTACAAGAATCAGATTAGAATCACAGGAATTGTGTAGTTCACGAGTGAGCAAAGAGAGACGACTGCTGGATTAACAAGAATTTTGACCAGTGTTTTGGGAATGAACATATTATCGCACAAAAAAAAATTCAAAGAATGTTTATTCATTCATTCATTTTTTCTCTCTTAACATTTACTGGTTCGTTTGGGTAAAATGAAGCAGATAGTGAGAAGACTTGGGTTCGTGAGGGTCGTTTGGTCTCCAGCAACACTTGTTTTGGTGGCGGAAGTGAAGCATGTTATCATACAGAGTCGAGGACTTATCTGAAAACTATTTTAAAATACACTAAGAATCATGCTTCTAGGAAGATTGGAAAACATCCTCAACTGGGCCTTCAGGAAGATTGGAAAACATCCTTAAATGTGCCTCCAGGAAGACTGGAAAACATCCATAAATGTGCCTCCAGAAAGACTGGAAAACATCCTTAAATGGGCCTCCAGAAAGACTGGAAAACATCCTTAAATGTGCCTCCAGAAAGACTGGAAAACATCTTTAAATGGGCCTCCAGAAAGACTGGAAAACATCCTTAAATGGGCCTCCAGAAAGACTGGAAAACATCCTTAAATGGGCCTACAGAAAGACTGGAAAACATCCTTAAATGGCCTCCAGAAAGACTGGAAAACATCCTTAAATGGGCCTCCAGAAAGACTGGAAAACATCCTTTAAATGGGCCTCCAGAAAGACTGGAAAACATCCTTAAATGGGCCTCCAGAAAGACTGGAAAACATCCTCATATGGGCCTTCAGGAGGACTGGAAAACATTCTCCAGTGGATCTTCTGGAAGACTGGAAAACATCCTTAAATGGGCCTCCAGAAAGACTGGAAATCATCCTCATATGGGCCTCCAAAAAGGCTGGAAAACATCCTTAAATGGGCCTCCAGAAAGATTGGAAATCATCCTCATATGGGCCTCCAGGAGGACTGGAAAACATTCTCCAGTGGATCTTCTGGAAGACTGGAAAACCTAATCAAGCCCAGTTAATAAATATAGAGACCGTTCCTAATGATTATTTCTTAATATGCCTTAATAAAAAATTGTATTACCTCAACTACATTTAATATTATTCTTCCTTATGCTCTTTATATCATGTTAAGCCAATACTTGGTGTTTAGAGTAATTATTGAATAAAATATTATGTAAAAAAATTAAGTATGTGAGGACGTCCCCACATACTTTAATTCATTGTGCTTCTGGAATGAAGCATTTAAGTGATTACAGAAAATATTCTGATTTGGGAGTTACAATAAACCAGAGCCATTTTGTGGGACCAAACTCCCACCCTAAATCTTTCCTGGCAGGGAAGATCTTCCAGTCCTTCAAGAGCCGTTGTCTTTCGGACAGAGATCAATATTTTCCACAGGAGAAATGTTGCTAAGTTACACTGTTATGATGGTGATCGTCAACACCCTTAATTCTCCCACTAATAACAGCATTTTCGTCTCCTCAAAATACCACAACAATGTCTCCCCTTTCAACAACACCTACACCACTCTCTCTCTCTCCACCAATACTGCCATCTTCTCTTCCATCAACATCTTTCACATCTTCTCAAACTCCCTCTTTATCCCACCCTCCATCAAAACACCTGCACCATCTACATCCCTCCCACCCCAATACAGTCTCCTCCTAGCTCTCTCCCACCCCAACATATACCTCCCCCACTACCTCAGCCACCCCCAGCAATAAACTATCATTATCAGCAGCTCTCGCAGTGTCATTTCCAGCTCAGCGGTTTGTGATGCCGACATATATACTTGTGTGACCCCGCCCGTCCCTCCGGCGAGGGCGTGGGTGTGACAGGGTCGACACCATTAACACCACTACGCTCCCTACAGGTTCGCTTCCTCACTCAATCCTTATTAATGAAGCGATCTGCTCCAAAATGGTCTGAAAATGTTCGCAATTCACGGCCAAAGCAAATTTTGATCATATAACGAGAGCTATATGCAATCTAATGGCTTCATTAAAATGGCGATTTCAGTAACGGCCTTAATTAACGAAACAAATGGATCCGAATTACCCAGTAAAAGGGTTCCAAGGCTTTAGTGGACCTTTTATAGTGCGGGAAGTTCTCAAGTGGCTCAACAGGATAAAGTAACGACAGTGGTATTTTAATTTATATATATATGTGTGTGTGTGTCTGTGTGTGTGTGTGTAAATCACGAAAATTAACACGTGATGAAAAATGTGACAGTGTCAGACCACGGAGGAAGAATTGAAACAGGAATTTCCATAAGTACTTTCGTATATTAATACATCTTCAGAAGGAATGAAGATATTCCTTCTGAAGATGTATTAATATACGAAAGAACTTATGGAAATTCCTGTTTCAATTCTTCCTGCGTGGTCTGACACTGTCACTCCTTATATATATATTATATATATATATATATATATATATATATATATATATATATATATATATATATATATATATATATATATTATCAAAGGCCTCGTCTGATGGATTTTCTCAAATCAAATTAACTAAGTTTAAAAATACAAGATTAATGATATTCTTGCAACAGCCGAAGAACAGACCCTCCACCATGCACGAACTCTGACCTTTAGTGGTCACCTCTAATCGACATACTCATAAATCAGAGTGATTCTTCCTTAGGCATCATTGAGTTCACTCTGGGGGAAAAAAAATTCGCTATCACCAGTTTTTCTGATTTGTATACAATGTCCAGACTGACTTATGTCTGTGAATATATATATATATATATATATATATATATATATATATATATATATATATATATATATATATATATATATACATGGACACTCACTGCCCTCACTAGCAACATACTTGGTGCTTGACTGAGCGTGCACTAGATTAAGCGTGCACTAGACTAAGCGTACACTAGACTAAGAGTGCACTAGACTAAGCGTGCACTAGACTAAGTGTACACTAGACTAAGCGTACACTAGACTAAGCGTACACTAGACTAAGCATGCACTAGACTAAGCGTGTACTAGACTAAGCGTACACTAGACTAAGCGTGCACTAGACTAAGCGTACACTGACTAAGCGTACACTAGACTAAGCATACACTAGACTAAGCGTACACTAGACTAGCGTACACGTGCTTGACTAAGCGTGCACTAGACTAAGCGTACACTAGACTAAGCGTACACTAGACTAAGCATGCACTAGACTAAGCGTGTACTAGACTAAGTGTACACTAGACTAAGCGTGCACTAGACTAAGTACACTAGACTAAGCGTACACTAGACTAAGCGTACACTAGACTAAGCGTACACTAGACTAAGCGTGTACTAGACTAAGCGTACACTAGACTAAGCATACACTAGACTAAGCATACACTAGACTAAGCGTACACTAGACTAAGCATACACTAGACTAAGCACTACACTAGACTAAGCGTACACTAGATAAGCGTGCACTAGACTAAGCATACACTAGACTAAGCGTACACTAGACTAAGCGTACACTAGACTAAGCGTGCTGAGAAACACTTCACGTCTAGGTTTTAATAGCGCTTGTATAGAGTGAAATATTGACCCCGAGCACGAACGTCGCTGCACTCTGGCGGAAGAATCCAGAGTACACGCACTCTACACTCTCCTGCTAATGAGTCCGAGCACCAGGGTGTATAGCACTCTGATGAGAGTCCGAGGACTGTAGCACTCTGGTGAGAGTTCGAGCACTCAGTATAGCGTAAGACTCAGAACAATTAAAGTGTAGTAACTCACATCCAAGGCCAAGATACACTCAGCATTTATCCAAGCACTTACGAAACACATACATCCTTCCGTATTCCTGGCGGGTTTGTTCACATTAAACGGCTTTCACAACCGTGTTATCCGGCTCTGGTGGCTATGTTATCCGGCCGAGTCCTCTGGCCGGAA
>WNGS01005997.1:18858827-18870314 GCA_020271785.1 Procambarus virginalis | reverse complement strand
GCTGGCCGGTATACAGGAGGTTCTGTATACGGGATAGCCTTGAATACTGATTGTCATGTATACCAGAGGTGCTGAATACCTGAGACATATGTTAGTAAATGTCAAGTGATTCTGTATGTCAACGACTGTCAAGTGTTTCTATACGTCGACGACTGTCAAGTGATTCTGTATGTCAGTAATATAATTAGTCGTTGTGTCAAATACGACCGCTATAGAGAGTACAAGAAAATTAGTCAACAGGAAGACTCATTAAATAATCACAGACAAGTATTTTATGTTTCGGATCAGAGTTAGGAGTAAATGCTCGAAACTCACGAACCGGAGCATATAAACATCATGTAGACAGAGAAGAACAACAAAACAAAGGCGCAGAGATACCACATTATTTGTTTTAACTAAAACAACGCCAGATATAACAATAATCCTAATTCAATATCCACCCTGAAGATGAGAGACTGCAGCCAACGTGGCAGTCAACACCTGCCTTAACCCCTGCGTCCACCTGTCTTAGCACCTGCGTCCACCTACATTGACCACAAGACGCATGCCTCAATTAGCCATCTATCACACTGCTGTGGCTGGTTCATCTGGCTTTTAGTTGCAATACATTCTCTCTCGCTCTCTCTCTCTCTCTCTCTCTCTCTCTCTCTCTCTCTCTCTCTCTCTCTCTCTCTCTCTCTCTCTCTCTCCCCTCACTCTCATTCAGAGTGAAAGGCAGGTCTAGTCTGCCTGTTTTGTCATTTCCTCCATTCATCTCCTCTTTGACATGTTATCATATGAAGTTTCTCTCTATAGCTTCAAATAGTTATGTTCGCCATGTCTCAGTGTGGGTGCCTATTCTCTAATCTATTTCCAAGTGTTGAAATCGCCCAAGATCAGAGGTTTACACTCTGTGTGCTCCTGCTAAATGCTCCCTCCATCATTAATACCATATTCTGCTCTTGGCTTTCTGTTGGTATCCGAGATGAAGGCATGGCTTGGGAGAAGGAGGGGTAGATGTAAATAGCAGCTTGAGTGGATATAATTCATGAACATGTTTGTGTGTCTTATGTCTATAATTGATGCAATTGTAATGTTGTATCCTTATCTGGGCCTTCAGCTGTGTGCTGATAGGATGAGATGGGTGTAAATTTCTGTTACCCGCTCTCTTTGTGCCTTCTGTGGGACTCTGTGCTATTTATCATATCTACAAAGGTTAGTTTCAGTCTGTTCTACTTGTTTGGGGTATGTTTTAACGACTTTTATTGAAAGAATTCTACTTTATTGAAGAGTCCATTTGTATTTTTATACTAAATACTAAGACTCTTTTACGTCATGCTGAACACACCCACACACCCCACTCCCACACCCACCCTACCCACACCCCTCCACACCCCCCACACCCACACCCACCCTACCCACACCCCCCCACACCTACAATTGAACTTGCAACAATGGACAAGAAAGAGGGAGAGGTGTGACACGGTCGAGACTTGCCATATTCTGAGGAAATGACATGAGAAGTGAAGGATACAATGCAATGCACTACAACGACCTGCAACTGAAAAAGGTGGCGCTGAGGAGCTGAGGTTCTACCTGCAGGCACATTTATGTTAGAATATTTATGTATGCACATGAGGCGAGTGGGCACTCGCCTCACCGGAAGCCGGACACTCAAGATACCGACTCTAAATGTTTTTGATCATAATCGATCAAGGAAGGTATTAACCTTCTAGTGCCATATATATATATATATATATATATATATATATATATGTATATATATATATATATATATATATATATATATATATATATACATAACGTTGACCACTATACCTATATATAACACTGACCACTATAACATTGTATATTATATACAGAGTAATTTTTGTATTCAAATATTTAAGTATATTCGAATTTATGCAGCAATCCTTGCATGATTACATGAAAGGTTAGACGGGTCTTGTCAAGAGCTAACATGCAATCAACACAATCTTGAGTTAACCCCATCCTCCTACTGCTCGAGGCCTACTACGGCTAGTGGGGAGGCCTAATCGACGACAGGGCCGCGGGGACGCTAAGCCCCGAAAACAAGGTAAAGTATCCTATTGGGCTATGTTGGACAATTTCAACAGCATTGTTGCTTTTTTAGTCGGATGTATTTTAAGTTCCTAATCACTAGGATAAAGAGGAGCGTACACAGAGACGAGTCACAAACACACTCAAGGTCGTCTTTGACGGCAGGCAACGTCCTAAACCAACAATAACATTAGCGCCTCGCCACAAGCACTCTGATCACTGACATTTCCGGAAGGGCAATATTCTGCTGAAATAACCTAGTTAACTCGAGCGTAACCCGCGCCACGAGTTAATTACGCAAATTCTATTACACTCATAACCCCCCAAACCTACCACCAGCCCCCCCTCCCCCCGTCGCGGAAAACAAAACACTTTTCTCTTTGGACTTGATGAATATAACTCAGTTTAATGGGTTGCTAAGTGCGAGGCGACATAAATCAGACGACTCCTCTTGCTGCTGAATTGCTTTATGTGGAGCGGCTCTCCTGGTAACATTGTTAGTACGGGAGAGGGACGGGGGAGTAGGCAGTTCTCGGACCATTATCTTCACTTCCTCCAGGAAGCCACCATGGTGTGTGCGGAGTCGAGACGCAGCACAGCGACCACAGGAGGAGACCACAGGAGGAGACCACAGGAGGAGACCACAGGAGGAGACCACAGGAGGAGACCAGCAGGTAGCAGACAGACGGCAGGTGTAAGAGAAAGGGTAGTAAAATATATATATATATATATATATATATATATATATATATATATATATATATATATATATATATATATTTATATATATATGTAATGTCTCTGAAGGGAAGGGGAAGGGGGGGACGCAACATCTGTTTGGAAAAGTGCACCGAGAACAAGTTTTTTTCCCTAAAGAAACGGATCATGTAATATGAACGAGAGGTTTAGATCAATGATTCTACCACGAAACGTCTGATGTTCATACGTTGGTAGAGCTGTTAAAAACTTATAACTCTCCGAAGTTTAGTTTACAATTTTAACGAGCCGGAGGACACGCGTTTTACAGACTATATACACATAGTAAACTGCGCCGAGTTTACTTCTCCAGTGCTGCTTGAGTGGAGAAAGTCACTCAGAATATAACCGTTCATAATTAATACAGATATCAAAATTAACGAATAAGTTTCGGAAATGTAAGAGAATGATATTTTAAAGCACCACCCCTCATAATGTATAGAAAATGTAGGTAGAAAACGCGATGTGTTATACCAGCTGGAAGAGAGCCATGGAAGGACTCTTAATTATTCAATGTCCCTACAAGGGACTAGTCATATATATATTTTATAGGACTGAATTATATAATGTTGTTTTGTTATTGTGTCCTGCACGCTGTGTGCCTGTCAGTCCTGTACAAGACAAGGAACACCAAGTTATATATACATCTCTTTTTTTTTCAAGCACTTTGTAGAATATATTTCTATATACAAAATTTTGTCTGAAGATATTGCTCTCCGTTCAATATGTTGCTTTCTATTGAACATGTTTGTTCTCAAATATCCACATTTACTATATATCAGTAGGTTAGGTTAAGTGGGTTGTTTGGGTACGTACGCTTCTGGTTAGGTTAGTACTTTGTATTATGTACGTTGAGGACATACGAGATAACGGGTTGTACCGTCGGCGGAGGAGTCTGAACCATCAGTGGAGGAGACTGTACCATCAGTGGAAGAGACTGTACCATCAGTGGAAGAGACTGTACCAACAGTGGAGGAGACAGTACCATCAGTGGAGGAGTCTGTGCCATCAGTGGAGGAGACTGTACCATCAGTGGAGGAGACTGTACCATCAGTGGAGGAGACTGTACCATCAGTAGAGGAGACTGTACCATCAGTGGAGGAGACTGTACCATCAGTGGAGGAGACTGTACCATCAGTGGAGGAGACTGTACCAGAAGGGGAGGAGACTGTACCATCAGTGGAGGAGACTGTACCAACAGTGGAGGAGACAGTACCATAAGTGGAGGAGACTGTACCAGAAGGGGAGGAGACTGTACCATCAGTGGAGGAGACTGTACCAACAGTGGAGGAGACTGTACCATCAGCGGAGGAGACTGTACCATCAGTGGAGGAGACTGTACCATCAGTGGAGGAGACTGTACCAACAGTGGAGGAGACTGTACCATCAGTGGAGGAGACTGTACCAACAGTGGAGGAGACTGTACCATAAGTGGAGGAGACTGTACCATCAGTGGAGGAGACTGTACCATCAGTGGAGGAGACTGTACCAACAGTATAGGAGATTGTACCATCAGTGGAGGAGACTGTACCATCAGTGGAGGAGACTGTACCATCAGTGGAGGAGACTGTACCATCAGTGGAGGAGACTGTACCATAAGTGGAGGAGACTGTACCAACAGTGGAGGAGACTGTACCATAAGTGGAGGAGACTGTACCATCAGTAGAGGAGACTGTACCATCAGTGGAGGAGACTGTACCATCAGTGGAGGAGACTGTACCATCAGTGGAGGAGTCTGTACCATCAGTGGAGGAGTCTGTACCATCAGTGGAGGAGACTGTACCATCAGTGGAGGAGTCTGTGCCATCAGTGGAGGAGACTGTACCATCAGTGGAGGAGACTGTACCATCAGTGGAGGAGACTGTACCATCAGTGGAGGAGTCTGTACCATCAGTGGAGGAGACTGTACCATCAGTGGAGGAGACTGTACCATCAGTGGAGGAGACTGTACCATCAGTGGAGGAGTCTGTACCATCAGTGGAGGAGTCTGTACCATCAGTGGAGGAGACTGTACCATCAGTGGAGGAGACTGTACCATCAGTGGAGGAGACTGTACCAAGGTGAGAATACACCCTTCGAACCCGGAGTGATGAAGGAAACGTTTCCCATCTACAAGGAACTCATTCCACAAGATTCATCTTTCAATTTCAACCCAAAACGTTCAGCCTGGCTAGATGAGGCGCTGATGTTCAGGTACTTCCCTGGGCGTCTAATAAGCACAATGTACCCACAAAGGTGTACAAAAGAGTACACACACATTCCTTTCAGTATTGTACTGCTCATATTTGTCTGCATTTGGGGTTCCCCAACTAACAAGGATGGACTCTGCTCTCGACAAGTTCGTTGAGTTATTTATCTCGTTATCGTAAATATTTCTATAAAAGATCTTTCACAAAACTTCCGTCTAACTTCCCTTACCTGCTCCTTCATCTCTCCCTTCCCCTCCCTCCCACCTGTCCTTCTCGTCCTCTCCCTGAACGAACACGCTGGGAGGGTGATGGCAGCATAGCTCTCAGTCGCTGCTGGGAGGGGCTGCTCCTTCCCTCTCCCTCACTACACTCTACAGAGAACCTCCATCGTGACCATTCCCACGAGTAATAACCCAGGCATCCACAAGGCGCTCCCAGAGACCACAACACCTACCAACGCCACGTCTTCCCCCTTCCCTTATCCCCTTCACTCCCCTCTCTTACCCCTTCCACTCCACTTTCCTACCCCTTCCACTCCCCCTCCCTTACCACGCCCAACCTCCCCGACTACCAACTGACACAACGACCAAACTACACCAGAACAATTCCCCTCGCCCACCTCACATATTTGGCGATTACATTTGCTTGAACAAGCTCAAGTCGACATCTCGCAGGATCGTTTGTCATACATGGGATGTGAGACACGACAACAGGAAGTCTAATGCCTAGTAAGTAATCATCAACAGAAAGCACTAAGCTTGGAAGGTAGGATAACACCATGTTGCAATGGTACAAAAAAGTCAAGAGAACAAATATTGTTCAAACTGTCAATACGGAACAGCAAAAAAAAAAAGGCATAAGCCGAACGATGTCAGAGGAGTCAGACTTACAGAGAATAATATCGAGAAAACCGACTCGATGGAACCGTTGAAAAGCAAGATTTCTGATCGTCAAAATATTTCCGAATCGTGCAAGTTTTACAATAGGAGTTTGCACGATTCTACCGCAACAGGCGAGTGAGTACCGAGGTCAACCAAGCCTAGCTGTCAGTGGCCACAGACACACACACACTCGGGCCTTGGAGGGATCCACAAGCCCTACCGATAGTAGCAGTCTTGTAACGACCACTGGTATAACCTATACATATAGGCTCCAGGTTTGGAATGTACGATTTCATGTTTGCAACTTACAGCTTTCCCCCAACCCATCATCCCCCCCATCCTTATCTGAATCATCATATTATATAATACCCATGTAAAAATGGTATCTATCCATTGGAGATTCTGAAGCCCATGGTATATACAGTACTACATTATTTATACATGCTGTTATGATATTCATGAAACTCATCCTCCTGGAATGATAGTACTTATAGTAACTCCCTCGTCCAAAGTACCAGTATGTTGTGATAGACCGCCAGTAAAACAATTTTTGTAATATTCATTTTATTTAGTCCTGAAAAAATAAAGCTAAATTCAAATCTAAATATTCCCAGACCTAGTAAATATTCCTAGTACACACATGAATTATATTAGGCCTAAGGTCCCGTATATTAGACCTAGAATTGCTAACAGAGGTTAGATTAGGTCTTATATTTATGTTACGATTAAAACAAGTGTCTGGTTAGTCCAAATTCAAATTTATAAGCGTCAATTTTCTAGTGGTCCATCAATACATATGGGTACTTTCGACCACATAGTTACTATAAGTACTGTCACTTCAGGAGGGGAGGGAATTATTAGGGAAAGCGCCAAGCCATTACGATTAAATAGCACTTGGAAGGGATCAGGATAAGGATTTGGGATGGGACGAAGGGAAAGGAATGGTGGCGAACCATTTGGATGGTCGGGGATTGAACGTGGACCTACATGAAGCGAGACCGTCGCTCTGCCGTCCAGCCCAAGTGGGTAAGTCTCGGGGTTTTCAAGAGATTCAGACCTGACATCCGTCGTGGGGCCTCGAGCATTGGGCGAGGCTCCCGCCTTTAATGTGTTAAATTAATAACACCGATAAGATGGAAAATGTGGATGGGTCAGTCCGCGTCAGTTACTGTGTGCTGTGTATCTTCCGAGTTGGTTTGCCAGCTCGTCTTATTCCGCCAGTGCATATTATATCTGTCTGACAGTCTGTTTAACAGTGTCCTTCCGTGCCTATTGCTCAAGCCGTCAATTTATACTAGTGCGTCAATCTGCGTCAGTCCATCTATCCGTGGCAGGGCATCAAACAAAGTCAGTCAATCAATCCGTGGCAGTCAAGTGAGCAGTCAGTGTCAGCCCGCCCGCACAAGACAGTAAGATCGTCATTTGCTCATCTGCCTTTCGGCGTCGCTCAAATTCATCACACACTCGCGTGAAGCTGCGAGCTGCTGCTAAACGTTAAGTCCACTACGGGCTCACCATAGCCCGTGCTACTTGGAACTTTTTGTTTCAAGTAGCGAATCTTAACAACAACAATGCTAAACGTTTGCTTGAATTGTCAGCAAACCACTTAACAAGCAGAAGACTTCAGTAGTTCTAGGGAGAATATTGGCTATCCTAAAAACTATTGGCTATCCCACTTTCTATTAAGTCTAATGGCCTGGGGCTTTCCCTCTGATAGTTCCCTTCCCATCCGTTTACCTGACATGAGTGGTTATATAGAATTTAGGAGCGAGGTTGACCTCATATCTTCATCTTAGAAGATGTTCATGTATAGGATGTGATTTTTTTTTTAATCTGTGCCAGCATATTTCGGGTAGACTAGGAGCATGTCTTGAAAGCTAGGAGCATGTCTTTTAAACTAGGAGCATGTCTTGAAAGCTAGGAGCATGTCTTGAAAGCTAGGAGCATGTCTTTTAAACTAGGAGCATGTCTTGAAAGCTAGGAGCATGTCTTGAAAGCTAGGAGCATGTCTTTTAAACTAGGAGCATGTCTTGAAAGCTAGGAGCATGTCTTTTAAACTAGGAGCATGTCTTGAAAGCTAGGAGCATATCTTTTAAACTAGGAGCATGTCTTGAAAGCTAGGAGCATGTCTTTTAAACTAGGAGCATGTCTTTTAAACTAGGAGCATGTCTTGAAAACGTCTTCTCATATCCCTAAGTGAATGAAATAATTATAAAACTTAAGATATGTCATGTCATTTGGTCTAAAATTATTTATAATTGGGCAATAATTAATATGTTCAATTTCGTGTTCGAACCTTTTTTCTTTATCAAATTGGCAAATATTTTGTCACACCTTCTTGTGCAGTCCATACATATAGTTCAGAATTCTAACCATATCATAGCTCTTAACACTAGATTTCTTCCCTTTGAAGGTTTGTGATTGGTCAAGTCAGACACAATACCTTGAAGTAGTAGTAGGCATCCATCAGTCTCAGGAGACTATGGAGTCGCGCTCTGGTTGTCGGTCTGGAGTGGCCTCACCAGGGCACGAAGCCACGGTAGGTTGATTCGGGGGAGAAGCTGTTACCCAGGCAGCAGATCCCCCCTCTCCACGGCGCTGAAAGTCTCCAATGGAAAGCTCTAACTTTAAAGATTGACTCTAACAATCTGAGTGTGGCTCTAACAATAAAGACTGACATGCATAGATCAACTTCATATGTGTTATAGAGCAGCTTTAGCTTGCTGGTCTGAATCAAGCTGGAAAATACCTTTACGAGTCGGTATTCATACAAAATATTATTCTTTACATCAAATATTTTATTAATAAGTCCTATAAAGAGAATCTTAATGAGTATTTTGCAGGTTAGATTTCTAAGTACTTGAACAGTTGACCATGAATTACCGAAAAGCACTCGACTATTGTATTTATAGTGTATTTTGGTGAACTGGAGATATTAAACTGATCAAACAGTACTCTGACCATTTGTTTAATAGATTTTGGAATATTTTCTACTTTACATGTGCTTGATATTAACGCGCTCGTTGAAGGAGAAGAGTTCTTTGGGCCTGAAACCGAAACTGAGAAAACGTTCAATTGTCTAGGAAATTTAGCAGTGAATAAAGTTTGAATATATGTCTGCCACTGAATCCCTGCTCTTTGCTGTGTGTCTCCCGGTCGTAGTCTGGTCAATGAATTGAAATTAAAATTGTAATACGTTTATCGAGGTATAAATACAAAAAGGGATGAGGTATCTCAAGCTATTCTCACCCCGATTGATTGACTGATTGACGGATTGATTATTCTCACCTCGTTTAGTCTGGTCACTGCCATGTTTCTCAGTGCCAGGTGAGGTGCCAAGCATCCCAGATCTCACAGATCTATTTTATGATACAATAATACATTGGACATAATCTTGAGGTTATCTTGAGATGATTTCGGGGCTTTTTAGTGTCCCCGCGGCCCGGTCCACGACCAGGCCTCCACCCCTAGGAAGCAGCCCGTGACAGCTGACTAACACCCAGGTACCTATTTTACTGCTAGGTAACAGGGGCATAGGGTGAAAGAAACTCTGCCCATTGTTTCTCGCCGGCGCCTAAGATCGAACCCAGGACCACAGGATCACAAGTCCAGCGTGCTGTCCGCCCGGCCGACCGGCTCCCTTTAATGCTTTCAATTTTGCCTTGAATTATTTAATATTGATGGATTTTAGAGCCTCCTTATCCGCGATGAATGGGGGACTAGATACCAAACTACACATCTGAAAATAAAGTATGTGACGACGTTTCGATCTGTCGTGCATATTTCGATCCCAGACGGACCCAAAAGTCATTCAGACTTACTGTGTTCATGTTAATGGGGCTGGGTGGTAAAGAGTACTAAAGGTGGGTACTTAATCTGTGCAAGTCAAGCTATATACACTGTGAAGACGTGTCTATCCTAAAAACCAGCTGAATGTATATGAATATACATTTATATGAATAAATATGAATAGACATTGAATGTACAAATAAAGCTTATAATCTTGTTTTAAAACGTTTAGACTAGCACGTGTGACATTATGGCAACAGCTACTCTAGCATTGATTACTCTGTGACGAACGTGTGTGGCAACTGAGAGAGACAAAGAGACAAACAGAAAGACAGAGAAACGACAGAGACAAAGAACAAATAGACAGTCAAACAGACAGGCACATCAGAGCGCCAGACCGAAAATGAACAGCGGGCCAATTTACCCCTCACGGCACTCCCGAGCCTCGGGACAACTACACCATTACACCCACACAACAGAACCATTCCATCCCACAACATAAAGACACACAACACCGCGCCAATAACACGAAACTAACAACAGCGCCTCCAACAACAACAACAGCAGACAAAATCAAACAAGAGGAATGAACTAGACCCCAACATTACCCGCCGCGCCATTGAGGACAGCCCCACCAGCCACCAGCAAGAGAAGAGAGAGAGAGACAAGAGCATGGCAACGAGAGCCAAAGAACTGCGTGCATTAGCGACAGGAGCCGCGGCCTCACCGAAGGCACAAGTAATGACAATATTCCCGTTACTGACAGTTCTTGTATTACCTTAATAATCATTACCATCAATGGCAAAAAATGCAGGTATTATCCCAGCAGCAGCTTGCCGATTTCACTGCTAGTGGTGGAGGTAGCAAAAGCAAGAGGCACACTTTCACTGCTAGTGGTGGAGGCAGCAGAAGCAGCTTGCACACTTTCACTGCTAGTGGTGGAGGTAGCAGAAGCACCTTCCACACTTTCACTGCTAGTGGTGGAGGCAGCAGAAGCAGCTTGCACACTTTCACTGCTAGTGGTGGAGGCAGCAGAAGCAGACACGGTATTGACGTAGAGCAGCGAAATTAAAATTTTCCTTCTACCAAAGAGAAAAAAATTAAATACTATACTATATCATAGTGGGACTTTTATGCAACATTTCAGAAAGCGTTGTTTACGGAACACGATCACAACGCGTTGAACATTGACGATAGTATTAGGGGAGAAAATGATATGAATGTACTCAGGGGGTGTTAGAGAGGATGGTGGATGTACTCAGGGGGCGTTAGAGAGGATGGTGGATGTAATCAGGGGGTGGATAGAGAAAGGGTCGTTCGTCATCCGTTTTAATTTGTTAATACGGCTTCGACTGAGCAAATCAAAACTTGCGCTGGATGGATTTTTCGGTGTGCTCGTCCCAATTTTGGTGGTGACTGTCGTCGCAATATTTTCAAATCTCATTTTAAACACTAAAATATACATATTTCAGGGACGGGGAAATAACGCAGGTATACATTTATGCAAAATACGGTCTGTGTGTGTGTGTGTGTGTGGTGTGTGTGTATGTGTTTGCTGTTACTTGCTCTGTGACATTTAAAATTATATCTGACAGCGAAGGTTTAAGCTCCAACGCCTTTAACCGAACAACTGCTTGACAATGTGGGGGCAATGGATCTTGGATGCACACATTCAAACAATGCCCCTTTGTTTCCCAAGTACCGCCAGTGTGCTCCTCTGCCTCCGTCACGCTGGCCTCTCATCTTCCTAATCCTCCTTAATTGCCTTCTCTCGCGGAAAGAACAAATGCAGATTATGTATTGTGGACACA
>WNGS01005997.1:18839608-18850840 GCA_020271785.1 Procambarus virginalis | reverse complement strand
AACCATAATATTATATATATATATATATATATATATATATATATATATATATATGAATTATTATATATATATATATATATATATATATATATATTATACATTATTATATATAATATATACATTATTTATATATATATATATATACTATATATATATATACATTATAAATGACATTATTAAGAGAAGCCTTACACAGCCGGCTGTCCAGCAGAGAGAGAGCCCCGGTACCTAATGTCCACAACTCTAATGAGCCTGTCGGTCGCCCAGATGGAATCACGGTGAACCCCTGGAAGAATGGTAGACAGTTGGTGTGGGGACTACACATGCGTCTCAACTTTAGCCAATACCTATGTTGACTTCAGTGCTACTCAAGCAGGAGGAGGAGCTGCCAATCACCGGGAAGCGGCCAAGTCACGTAAATACAGAGACCTTGAGCACCACTACAATTTGTTCCCCATTGCCTCAGAGACACTTGGTGCCTGGGGTAAAAGTGCTGCTAGCTTTTTGAAGGAGTTGGGGTCTAAGCAAAGCTAATCGAAACAACTAGAGACCCTAGAGCTGCCAGTTTTTCTTTTTCAGCGCCTCAGTGTGGCAATCCAGAGAGGAAATGCTCACTGCATCCATGGTCCTGCCGCCATCTGAGGAGCTGGAGGAGCTTTTCAACTTAATTTATGTTGAACAATGATCAAGGTAAAAGTTTCCCCCCCCCCCTTCTGCGAATACAGTGTGTGTGGTGTGTGTGTGTGTGTGTGTTGTGTGTGTGTGTGTGTGTGTGTGTGGTGTGTGTGTGTGTGTGTGTATGTACTCACCTAGTTGTGCTTGCGGGGGTTGAGCTTTGGCTCTTTGGTCCCGCCTCTCAATTGTCAATCAACTGGTGTACAGATTCCTGAGCCTACTGGGCTCTATCATATCCACATTTGAAACTGTGTATGGAGTCTGCCTGTGTGTGTGTGTGTGTAGTGACCTAGTTGTAGTCACGTAGTTGTGCTTGCGGGGGGTTGAGCTTTGGCTCTTTGATCCCGCCTCTCGACTGTCAATCAACGGGTGTACAGATTCTGCCTCCACCACATCACAATGTATATCATTGTAAATGATGTGTGTGTGTGTGTGTGTGTTGGTGTGGTGTGTGTGTGGTGTGTGTGTGTGTGTGTGTGTGTGTGTGTGTGTGTGTGTGTGTGTGTGTGTGTGTGAGTGTGTGTGTGTGTGTGTGTAAGGCGATATACCCGCGAAAGGTTATATCGCCTCCCGAATAGACAAAATACATTTGAGACACCTAGGTGTCAAGTACCCGGTAGCAATATCTAGAGCGAGGAGTCTGCATTAATTAGGACTCTGCGCTCCGATCCCGGGCCGGCGTTGAATAAGTCAGTGCTCTCAACCAACTCAGTACAGTTACGTCTGACCTAAACAAAATTTCTTCTTAGAATTTTCGTTTGTTAGTTACGTAGTTATTGATTGATTAATTGAAAGCTTCAATTTATAAATAAATTCACGTATATTTATACGTCTTTAAATGTGGTTATATTTGACAAGTTAAATGTGTATGATACATTATACACAACAGTGAGTTATCTTCCACAAGAACAAGACTTGTTGAAGACAAGATATACAACAGCGAGTTAACCCTGTTGTGTACCTTGATATGTACATATATTCATATGGAAATATATATATACTGAACATATTAATATGTTCAGTACATATTTCTTGTGGGTCTTTTCCTAATAATATGTATGAATTTCATACCATAACCTTGTGTAGTTTTCACCATTTGACCCGAGATCAGTCTATATATTGTGTTCCGGTTATGGGCCCCGCCTGTGGCAATGTTTACTTCTGCTCGTTAACTTTTGAAGCCTTTTAAAATAAATATCGTCTCAATAATATAATATCCCTAGGATACAGTCTTAAGGATATCATATCCTTAGGACAGTCTTAAGGATAATGAAATAATATCCCTAGGACAGAGTCTTAAGGATTAGGATATATTATCCAAATATCAAACCATTCTAGAGGTCAGTCCCAAGGGAAAATACCCCTAAGAATTGACCTCTAGAATAAAATATCCCCACAAGAGTCTCAAGAATAAGACATTTCTACCAGTCTCAAGAATACCCTCTCCCATCCTCCCAACAAGTCACAGAAATATAACATCCATATAATCGTCTTAAAGCAAGTTTAATATAACTGTTCAGAAGCGCTGTTGCTTGCATCTAAATGCGCTTCATCAAATTACAATTAACCTGATGACGTTACGCCAGACAAGGTGGTAATCTTTCTCTAGCTGGCGATTATGTGTCTCTGTAAGCCTTTCCACCACCGCCCACGGGATGGGTATGGGGTGCATAATAAAGAAATTGAATTGAATTGCTTACGTCCCACGTGTGATGAGACCCAAGAATGACGTGTTCTTGTCTTGTTATAATGAACTGTCTATCTCATCTGGAATTTCCTGAATATAAGCTTTAATTTATATGCAATGCTTTGTGTCTTATTTTGTGTTGATATATTTATTGCTTAATACCCATTCATTTTTATGCACTCTCATTCATTTGCTACATAATGTACTTGGGAGAGGTTGATTGTTTCAAGCGTAGGTTAGACATGCGAATGGGGTGGATGTAAATAGAAGCTAACCTGTATGCGTCAATTGACCTTCTGTAGTGTTCTTAATTCTTATGCTGTTCCATCCAAATCAACTTACGAACGCTGGTGATATGCAGGAAACAGTATCGACCAGCTGTGAGGTTCGGATTAACAAACTTAATCCGGCTTAAAACACACTTTGATACGTGGATCAGAGACACGGAACTTAAAACACTTTATGCTGGGTTTGAGGATATATTAACGTATTGTCCGGCTGGCCTTGTGGGCTGGTTATTCTCGTGTAAACACTCGCACGCCATGGTGGTAAACTAGGGCCAGATATAACCCCAGTTGTTTACACAGTGTCAGGTGTGTCGGTCTCTCGTGCTGCTTCACTGACTCATATGACCGCAGGTGTTGATGTGTCGGTTTCTGGTGCTGCTTCACTGACTCGTGTGACCGCAGGTGTTGATGTGTCGGTCTCTGGTGATGCTTCATTGACTCGTGTGACCGCAGGTGTTGATGTGTCGGTTTCTGGTGCTGCTTCACTGACCTGTGACCGCAGGTGTTGATGTGTCGGTCTCTGGTGCTGCTTCACTGACTCGTGTGACCGCAGGTGTTGATGTGTCGGTCTCTGGTGATGCTTCACTGGCTCATGACCGCAGGTGTTGATGTGTTGATTGTTGTGGCCTTAATATATTCCGTTCACAGCTGCTGGCTCTATGAATTGCATATTCTAGATAATTTTGTATTGCGTTTACACAAATTCACTTATGGCAAATGCTCACTGTGTATACCTTCTGTAATTCCCAGGGAGAGTATTGGATTCACCCGCAATCTGGTTCAAAGTTATCAACTATTGCAAAGTCATTTACGTGTCCTTTAGCTATTAAATTTTTTCAATTTATAGTTAACGACATTTAATAACGTTGAAGCCATTCAGTGCTCACGTCAGAGGTTTTAGAAAGTAAATGTTTATGGCGTGCCTCAGAAACTGCCTGATTCATCGGTCCCTCAAGCCGCAGTCATTGACAACCTAACATTTACTTTTTGTTAGTCAGCCAAACTCTCAGATATCGACAGCCCTGCGTTCACCCTCGTCTGCTCGGATTCATTAATTTTTCATATCTCCCGCTTATTGTCCTCTGCACTTGACAACACGAGAGACCCAACACCGGAGGAAGAATACATTACAATCACTATCGATGGATCGAACTCTGTTTGCTCACTCAATAAGTTTCGTATAAAATCAGTGACTTGAACTCTGGTAGCCTGCAGTGGGGGTGAATTTGTAGTGGAGAGTAATTTATGTCAAATAATATAGGAATATTGAGGGGAGTTTACTCTTTTCACTTTATTACACCTGGAATATGTATACAGCCATAATACGAAAGTTAAATTTCTTTGTATTTTTTCTTTGCTATGAAGCAAAACCTTATGTAAGCAGAGTTCACGGCCAGTTCTCCGTGAACTGTCATTCTTGACTATGTGCAGAGGCAGGCGATAGCTTCAGCACAGACAGGAGGTTATCTATCTTGAGGTTGTCTTGAGTTTATTTCGGGGCTTTTTAGTGTCCCCGCGGCCCGGTCCTCGATCAGGCCTCCACCCCCAGGAAGCAGCCCGTGACAGCTGACTAACTCCCAGGTACCTACTTACTGCTAGGTAACCATAGAGCCATAGAACATTGTCATAGCACAAATTGGTGCAACCTGCTCACCTGCAACACATTATCAGGACAGCGCCCACCCATAAACACAGCCAGGTATTCCAACCACACCTCTGACTCAGTACAAACATCTCTAGCACCACTCAGCAATTATTTTAGCTCAGCTCATTCCCTCCCGAAGCAGTCAAACCATTAAGCATTCTTCACGTTATAAACATTTTACACAAAACGGCTAACCACAAGAGTGTGTATATGTGTGATGTCCATTCCATCCTTGAGATGTTGTTAACAAATTATCTTAATGCACAACCTTCTTAAAAAGTATCCGTACTGTTGTTCACAAAGGAAACTAAACCAGACTAGGGGGAAAATGAAGATTTTCTGAAACTACTCACATTATAGACTGTATTTAGCATTTGAGATTTATATGTGACCGGTGTTATGACATGACAATACTTGATGCCTAATGATCAACGGGACTGTGAATCTCTCTGTGTCCTCCCTCTCCATCTCCCTTTCAGAACTCTCAGTCACTCGTTCTTTGTCCACAATTCACCACTTCTTTTCCCCTTTCTCACCTCCTCTCCCTGCCTCCCCTCTCATACAAACCACTGTCCTGCCAACAATTTACACCAGTCTCCGTGGTGTGGTGGTAAGACACTCGCCTGGCGTTCCGCGAGCGCTTTGTCATAGGTTCGTATCCTGGCCGGGGAGGATTTACTGGGCGCAAATCCTTAACCGTAGCCTCTGTTTAACTCAACAGGAAAATGGGTACTTGGTTGTTAAAACGATTCTTCGCGGCGGGGATCGTATTCCAGGGACCTGCCCGAACCGCTACGGGTACTAGTGGCTGTACAAGAATGTTATTTTGAGGTTATCTTGAGATGATTTCGGGGCTTTAGTGTCCCCGCGGCCCGGTCTTCGACCAGGCCTCCACCCCCAGGAATCAGCCCGTGACAGCTGACTAACACCCAGGTACCTATTTTACTGCTAGGTAACAGGGGCATAGGGTGAAGGAAACTCTGCCCAGTGTTTCTCGCCGGCGCCTGGGATCGAACCCAGGACCACAGGATCACAAATCCAGCGTGCTGTCCGCTCGGCCGACCGGCTCCCTTCATATAACAATTGTAACAATTGTATATCTCTCAAAAAAAATCTAGACACCAGATTAATATATAAATCTTAGAATTAGCTGGTAACAGAGACAAAGCATCGCTTCTGATTAATATGGTATAATAATTCATAGTACCCAAGAGAATTTAGTGGAGTGATCACTCAATTATCACTCCACTAAATTGGAGTGATTTAGTGGAGTGATCACCACTCACCCTATGAATCCAAAAGGGATTTCGATGCAGATTTGAAATATAACTTATTTAAAAATATTCTAAGCAAAGCACAGGAACGTATTATTCGATCTATCCATACTAATTGAATAGATCAAATAATAATGACCCCGAAAAGGATATCAAAGGATCTGAAGAACCTTATAAGTAGAGAGCTTGGTACAAAAGGATTAAGAATGGGGAAGTCAGTTTAGAACAAGAATTCGTTCAACTGGTTACATAGAAATGTTAACAAAGAGATAAGGAGAGCAAAAAGAAACTATGAAGTTCTCATATCAGGACAAGCTAAGGCAAATCATAAAGTTTCTTTTCAGTTATATCGAACAAAGACTAGGGGAAAGGACAGGTCCATTAAAAACTGACAGGTCAGATAACTGATAATGACGAAGAGATGAGTAGTATTTTTAATTTATATTTTATCTCTGTATTTACTGAAGAGAAACTTAACATTATGCCTTCAGAGAAACAAGTCTATGTGGGTGGGGAAGAGAGCAGGTTGACTAGTTTGGCAATTACCAGGGAGGATGTTATTAAACAAATAGTGAAACTCAAGCCTAACAAATCCCTAGGGTCGGACGAAGTGTTTGCCAGGGTGCTTAAGGAATGCAAAGACGAGCTTTGCGCGCAATTTTCTACCCTATTTAGTAAATAATTAGTCAGGCTGAGTGCCAGAGTCGTAGAAGGTTGCTAATGCGGTACCAATTTTTAAGAAAGGAGATAGATCACCTACGTCAAACTATTGGCCAATTAGCCTACCGTCTATTGTGGGAAAGTTACTTAAATCGATAATTGCAAATACCAATCGTCTTCATCTTGAAAAACATAAATTAAGAAAATTATTCACAACATGGTTTTACAAATGGCCGTTCATGTTTAACAAATTTGCTATCCTGTTATTCCAGCATACTTGAGGCAGTTGATAGTGGTAAGGATTGTGATGTTGTGTACCTTTACTTTAGCAAAGCTTTTGATACAGTGCCACATGAAAGACTGATTAAAAAGATAGAGGCTCATGGTATTGGGGGTGCTATATTAAGTTGGATTAGGGCATGGCTACACCAAATGAAACAGAGAGTTAGTATAAATGGGGTTAAGTCAGACTGAGAAAATGTTGTAAGTGGAGTGCCTCAAGAGGTCCAGGGACCTTTGTTATTCATATATAAATGATTTAGATTCAAGTTTGAGCAGGATTATTTGCAAATTTGCCGACGATACAAAAATCGGGAGGGAAATAAAAACTGAAAAAGACATACTATCACTTCAAGACGATCCAAATAGGGTTTTGAAATTATCAAAAGATTGGCAGATGCAGTTTAATGCTGACAAATGTTAGATTTTGTGGCTAAGTAATGATGATAGAGTTACAAGATACGAGCTAGATGGTGTTGAGATTGGGAAGTCGGATTGCGAATGGGATCTGGAGATTATGATTAGTAAGAATTTAAAACCAAAAAAATAAAGGGGGTGGGGGGGTAGATGCAATGTAGATGTGGGAAAGGGCATCCAAACTTACACAGTTACAGAACAGTGATATAAATTTCCCTATCATTTCCTAGGTGTAGATATAATTAACCTTTTCGAGAACGGAATCGGTAAATATTTTGAGATCGTGATCTTAAATATCAAAGGTATTTAAAATCATTATATATATATATATATATATATATATATATATATATATATATATATATATATATATATATATATATATATATATATATATATATATATCATGACCTTAATATATATACATATTGTATATACAACAATCGACGCGAGATGTTACAAATTAAACTGAATAATTTAACGAGATTGTTACTTGCTTAGCTAAATGAACTGTGAGGGTTCAGTTCCTGAGCCCATTATGTACCTCTTTAGTCTTTACCACTCCCCCCACGGGATGGGTATGGGGTCCACTACCGCCCACGGGATGGGTATGTGGTCCACTACCCCCCACGGGATGGGTATGGGGTCCACTGCCGGGATGGGTTATGAGGTGCATGATAAATTGACAAAATCAAGCAAGACTTCTTATGTTTGGTGTCTGTAGTGACGGAACAATATGGAGGTAGTTGCCATAGGGTGGGTGAAGACACCTCCTCCTCCTCCTACTCATGACTGATCAGGTCCCTAATATGTGAGCTTTTGCCTAACCATAAGCTTATTCACTTTAACATAGACAACCTATCTATTCTAATGCTCATTAGTCTGACAAACAGTATATTTTCAACGCTTTTAACTTAACGAACGCGAGTATAGAGAAACTAAAAGAAAGCAGGTAGAGAGAGTGAGATGCGAGGAGAACACGAGAGGTGGTGAGTAGGAGACTAGAGAAAGGTAGTGAGAGACGAAGGGAGACAGGAAGAGTGGCACGAGCACTCATGCACAAGCAACAGTTGGCTGTAATGACACAGCATGATGCCAGACAGTCAACGGGGCAGTTATAATGTAACTGGCCAGCTCCACACTGCCTGCTGCTCGTCGCTCTCTCTCTCAATGATCTCTAACTTCCGGTCTGATTTTCCGACTCTAATGTCCGCCTTAAACCCTTCTCTCTCTCTCTCTCTCTCTCTCTCTCTCTCTCTCTCTCTCTCTCTCTCTCTCTCTCTCTCTAGTCCTTCCCTAGTTACTGTCTTCCATAAAGCAACAAATGCCAACTCGATCCGTGATGGTGAGCCATGCCACACACGTGTCTCAGGTGAACCTTTGCATCAGTTAGGCGAACCTTTGCGTCAGTAAGATGAACCGTTGGGTCAGTCAGGTGAACACCCGCGCTATCAAGGCTCCCTCTACAGTTAAGGAATCTTTCCTCTCGATTATCACCCTATTCTCTCCCAAGAAAAACGGGTCTATAGTAATTTTCCGAGCTCGATTGTGGATCACAGCCGAACCCCTCACAAGCCCTTCAAGCCTCGGTGAGGCGGAACACTGCTGGGTCGCACTACTAATGTGACACAAGGTTATGTGCACGCAAGGTTATATGAAACCCCTGCCTTCATACCCTGCTTTCATGCGATCCTACAAAATCATAACACACGCAAGCAAGCAACAATTGCGCACGCACTCACACACACACACACACACACACCTCAGTTCCAAACGTGCACATCACCCCAAAATAACTCTTTAATTATGAAAGACAATGTGAGGTTTTAGACTGGAGATGTAGCAGTGCGCCCGTGTCCCGCGCCGTTAAGGACATGTAGTTCCCATGAACGAGTCAATTGAGCGTGGACGCTGGCACTGGTCGTCCAGAGAACTATTGGACGATCACGGTACTTAACAGTTGAGCAGCTGCTGGTTAGTGCGGAAGTAACAGCAGCTGCTCGAATTGTTGATTAGTTTAAATATATCACACAATGGCAAATTCGGGGGCGAGGGTTGATAACGCCAACCATTAACAAATAACCAATGGGGGGGGAATCTCGTTAATGATAAGCACTAAAATTCCCCCAATGGGAGTCTCGTTAATGCTATGTACTAAAATTAACCAATGGGAGTTTCAATACTACTTTCAATACTATAAAATAACCAATAAGAAGTCTCGTTTCCCTTATGCCCTTAACACACACACCATACTTCTTTCTGTTAACGATTACCCCCCCCCCCCTCCTCTCACTCTCTCTCTCTCTCTCTCTCTCTCTCTCTCTCTCTCTCTCTCTCTCTCTCTCTCTCTCTCCCCGATAAATATTATACCTGTCAAACAACATTATACTATAGAATTATACCATATATTGTACTATACAAATTTTATTTTCATGTCTGCATAATTAATTGTGCTCAACGTTCCGTAATGTGCAAACATATTTTTGTATTTGTTAGTGTACATTAACAACTACAGTTCAAACAAATTTAATTATCAAAGATAACGCCTATTTTTACAAATTTTACTATGTTTCTGTAATTGTATTTTTCACCTATACTATTCATGTTGTAAATGTTTGTGCTTCCACTTTTGTTGGTCCACAATGACACCTTTGCACATTTTCACATACGAACAAAGAATACAAAAATATTACAGAAGAAATATTGACCAATATGAAGCCGCTATAAATTTATATCCATGTAAAAAATCATCGTAATACATCTGCTTATTACTCTAATTTCTGTGTAGTGTATCATATTGCAAAATACAGCTACAGCATATTTACAAATCACTCTAGGCTATAATCTAGTTTAATTGCTTCAATTTATCAAACAGATTGATTAGGTGTTTGACTTAAAACCCATCATGGCGCCAAGATTGTTAACACCTCGTTACCACCAGCTTGATAACCAGTGAGCAGACATTCTGTAATAATCAAAAAATGTTAAGACAAAATGTTTGGGTTAACAAAAATAAATGTTTGGGTGGATATAAATAAGAGCTGTTTCCTACGGACCAAAAGGCCTTCTGCAGGTACCTTCATTCTTATGTTCTTAAAATAACTAATTATATATACACTAAGAAGTGGTGTGTACTGTTAAATGACTTTATTTGGTGTTGGACTTGATGCCTAACAACCTCTAGAGGCTCATTAAGTCACCTCAATTACTTACTGATCAACAGGAAGAATAGTTTACTCCTGAACATGGTCTAGAAAAACACTCAAAGTGTGTATACACTGAGAAGTGGGTATAGGAGTATACATCGACTCTCAGTGTACACAGAGATTCATTTACAGACTACACACATCCATTCAGATTGGTTTGGTGTGGGTTGAGCGCCAGTATCAACCAATGGAAGGTTATGAAGTCAACGCCAACAGTTTACTGACCAACCAGCAAGGATACTTCAAGTTCAAGTATGTTTATTGAGACAAGAAAATACATGTCAAACGGATAGAGTAGCTTAGGCTATTTCTACCCCCAGAAAGGATACTTTGTCCAGGATTAAGTAAACTCTTACTGTATATACACCAAGAAACGGGTTACACCTCTCAGTACACATGTGTCCTTGATATCAATTCGATATACAATGATTCGACATCATTAAACACACGAGGCTCAAGAAAATCTTCGTTTTGAAAAAGCATATTGTATATATGATCCCTTCGCGTAAACTATGATTTTCTGCCGAATCGCAGAAAGTATTTTAAAATACCAAAAATAAGAAAAATGTTTTTTGAAATTTGTCTAGCACCATGAAGTATCTCTAACCCCGGCTTGTTGACCCTTGGCTCGAAGGACATCACCTGGCGACCAAGGTGTCTGGATCACTCCTGCCTGGAGTAAGCAGACTGTGTTGTCTGGCAATTATCAGACACACACTAACACAATGTTCATATGTATTTAGTCGCACGATCTAGGCTCTCATCAAGAGTGTCTTGCTTAAGCAAGCACTCATCTAAGGTCACCTCACACTTGAGAGAGAGAGAGAGAGAGAGAGAGAGAGAGAGAGAGAGAGAGAGAGAGAGAGAGAGAGAGAGAGAGAGAGAGAGAGAGAGACTTTACACCTGTTACCGTATGACAACAACGGGCAAGACAGTGTAATAGAGTAACAGAGTATTATCAGGGGTTTATGTAGATCTTGCACAAACACAACACAGCGATTGGGAAATCAGACCTGGAAATGGACATAATATCAGTCTAATATATCTGAACGCCAACGATATCGTACAGTGTGAGGCAACAGCGCTTTGTATAGCAAAAATC
>WNGS01005997.1:18810326-18822996 GCA_020271785.1 Procambarus virginalis | reverse complement strand
CCTATTACCGAGCAGTAAATAGGACAGCTGCTACAGGCTGCTTCTAAGGTGATTTCTGCGTGTGTTAGAGAGAAATATATGTAGTAGATAAAACCGAAGAAAAACAGATTGGTTAGAAATGCGAGATCCAAGAGCTAGTAGCTCGATTCTGCAGACACAAATAGTAAATACAAACAGTAAACACACAGAAAGTGAATAAAGAACAAAAGATAAAAGAGATACAACAAGATATCCAAATCATCCTCTCTCCTGAAGAATCCAAGCAATTGAACTTTACTCTCGTCCCACAAAACTTCCTGTGTTTTCCCGCGTTTGTTGAGGCCCAGCGGCGGGACGAGGCGTGTTCTTCCCTCTGCTCAGAGGGACACCAACAACACGCTCCAAGACCCACCAAGAGATCCACCAACAACACGCTCCAAGACCCACCAAGAGATCCACTAACAACACGCTCCAAGACCCACCAAGAGCTCCACTAACAACACGCTCCAAGACCCACCAAGAGCTCCACTAACAACACGCTCCAAGACCCACCAAGAGATCCACTAACAACACGCTCCAAGACCCACCAAGAGATCCACCAACAACAGGCTCCAAGACCCACCAAGAGATCCACTAACAACACGCTCCAAGACCCACCAAGAGATCCACTAACAACACGCTCCAAGACCCACCAAGAGATCCACTAACAACACGCTCCAAGACCCACCAAGAGCTCCACTAACAACAGGCTCCAAGACCCACCAAGAGATCCACTAACAACAGGCTCCAAGACTCACCAAGAGATCCACTAACAACAGGCTCCAAGACTCACCAAGAGATCCACTAACAACACGCTCCAAGACCCACCAAGAGATCCACTAACAACACGCTCCAAGACCCACCAAGAGATCCACTAACAACACGCTCCAAGACTCACCAAGAGATCCACTAACAACACGCTCCAAGACCCACCAAGAGATCCACTAACAACACGCTCCAAGACCCACCAAGAGATCCACTAACAACACGCTCCAAGACCCACCAAGAGATCCACTAACAACACGCTCCAAGACCCACCAAGAGATAAACTAACAACACGCTCCAAGACCCACCAAGAGATCCACTAACAACACGCTCCAAGACCCACCAAGAGCTCCACTAACAACACGCTCCAAGACCCACCAAGAGATCCACTAACAACACGCTCCAAGACTCACCAAGAGATCCACTAACAACACGCTCCAAGACCCACCAAGAGATCCACTAACAACACGCTCCAAGACCCACCAAGAGATCCACTAACAACACGCTCCAAGACCCACCAAGAGATCCACTAACAACACGCTCCAAGACCCACCAAGAGATAAACTAACAACACGCTCCAAGACCCACCAAGAGATCCACTAACAACACGCTCCAAGACCCACCAAGAGCTCCACTAACAACACGCTCCAAGACCCACCAAGAGATCCACTAACATCAGGCTCCAAGACCCACCAAGAGATCCACTAACAACACGCTCCAAGACCCACCAAGAGCTCCACTAACAACAGGCTCCAAGACCCACCAAGAGATCCACTAACAACACGCTCCAAGACACAAGCAAAACCTATGAAGTTGCTTTGTAGTAATCAGCCCCACACAGACCATGGTTAGATAATTTACATAAGTATTGAATATAGACCTAGGTTAGTTTAGCTGGATTTTAAATATAGGCCTAGGTTAGGTTTAGTGAATTTTAGACTATACAACAATATTAGACATGTAACTAATAAGTTCATCTCCCACGTCATCACCCTCGCGTCCTCCAACACTCTCCCTCCCCAACACTCTCCCTCCCCCAACACTCTCCCTCCCCCAACACTCTCCCTCCCCCCAACACTCTCCCTCCCCCAACACTCTCCCTCCCCCCAACACTCTCCCTCCACAACACTCTCCCTCCCCCCAACACTCTCCCTCCCCCAACACTCTCCCTCCCCAACACTCTCCCTCCCCCAACACTCTCCCTCCCCCAACACTCTCCCTCCCCCCAACACTCTCCCTCCCCAACACTCTCCCTCCCCCCCAACACTCTCCCCCCCCACACTCTCCCTCCCCCAACACTCTCCCTCCACCAACACTCTCCCTCCCCCAACACTCTCCCTCCACCAACACTCTCCCTCCCCCAACACTCTCCCTCCCCAACACTCTCCCTCCACCAACACTCTCCCTCCCCCAAACTCTCCCTCCCCCAACACTCTCCCTCCCCCAACACTCTCCCTCATCTCTGTTTTTAAGTTTTTTCTCTCCATCTTCCGTGATTCCGCTTGACAGCAAATTTTTTAGCATTATTCTTGGACAAAACGTAACTTTATGGAGATTACCCAACACTGCGCTGAGTGCTCGCCTTTTTTTTAACTGGAGTAAAGACGATGAAGAGCTAGCGGAAAGGGGGAAGGGGGGGGAGGACAGGTGGGACGGGTGTGGACGGGCGTGGGACGGGCATATGGGACGCGTGGTATGGTAAGGGAGGCTGTGGGAGAGGAAAATTTGACGGAAGGCAGAACAGAGACAGTCGATGGTGACGTGGAGGTATGGGGGAGGTCGGTGTTACCTAACAGTGCTTGCCTAAATGATTACGTGGGAGAGAAGGGACGGAATTATCAGAGGGAAGCGCCAAGCCATTACGTCTGTATAGCAATGGAAAGGGATCAGGATAAGGAGTTGGGNGGAGCTGAGGTGAGCCAGGGTGTAGGGTGGGCTCAGGTGAGCCAGGGTGTAGGGTGGGCTCAGGTGAGCCAGGGTGTAGGGTGGGCTCAGGTGAGCCAGGGTGTAGGGTGAGCTGAGGTGAGCCAGGGTGTAGGGTGAGCTCAGGTGAGCCGGGTGTAGGTGAGCTGAGGTAGCCAGGGTGTAGTTTCAGCCGAACCTGGTGTAAACAAGTTAACCCCCTAAAAACTTGTCAAAGTGTTCCCCAAAACAAATGTCTTGAAACAAAGATAAATAAACACAAATATATATTTATATATATATATATATATATTATATATATATATATATATATATATATATATATAATATTATATATATATATATATATATAATATATGTATATGTAGCATCAGTTCGCCTGCCATTACAGAGAGAAGCATACAGTTAAAACATGGGGATCTTCGACAATTTGATTACCAGTGGTCACTCGCCAATTCTCCCCGAGGACAGGTGCTGTCATCAGGTCAAAGGTCAACACCTGTGTCATCCAGGCAGCGTCACCTGACAGGTCAAGCCCCCGAGCTCTCTGGAGCTGACATCTGCCTCGGCTTGCTGTCACCGCCTCCACTTTCAAAGGATAGTTTATTAATGAAGTTTCAATGATTTATTACCCTTCGGAAGAGACTCATCAGATTGTGATGGTTGGCGGGGGAATTTTTATTTAAGGTGAGCGTCCGAGCGAGTGGTTCCCCTAATAGTACTTACAGGGGCATACAAGTCTAGCTCTTGGGACCGGCTCTTCACAGTCGTGGTTCTGGTGCAACTTAACTCGTTGTTTTGGGGTTCGAGTCTCCCTCTCGGGGTGCTTGCTTAGTGTCTTCATACCTAGGAGTATGTCTCATTTGTCAATAACTCGGGGGGCCTGTCGGCTGAGTGGACAGCACTCGGGATTCGTAGTCCTAAGGTTCCGGGTTCGATCCCCAGCAGAGGTGGAAACAAATGGGCAGCTTTTCTTTCACCTTGATGCATCTGTTCACTTACCAGTAAATAGGTACCTGCGGGTTAGACAGCTGCTACGGGCTGCTTCCTAAAGGTGTGTAACAAAAAAGGAGGCTTGGTTGAGGACCGGGCCGCGGGAACTCTAAGCCCCGAAATCCTCTCAAGAAGATAATGACTAACCTTGAATATATACTGCTGATATATATGTAGAAAAATTTGAGCAATAAGATATGTAGCGAAGTACAGGAACAACAACATATACACGTAGAAACCTGCAGAATTAACTAGCATAAATGCACACAGAAAGCTGCAGGAACAGCACGGGGGCTATTCATGCCCGTGCCACCTCTTGGGTGGCTTAATCTTCATCAATCAGTGCAGGAACAACCTCTATACCAATGGGACTACATCAAACATGTATAACTTTAAATAACTAACTCCAGCATGTTTTGCTACTTTCACCCTTCACCAGGAGGTGAAAACTTTATTTCCGCGCAGAGCCGTCGGGGAGCTGGAGGGGTGAGGCGCTCTATTTGCCCCACCCTAACCCCGTGCTCAACCGTGCTCAAACGGAGACTCTAAAACCCGAGCCAGGATAAAATTAATATATATATATATATATGTGAGAAAGCTGCATGAACGCGCAAGCAAAGAGTTCTTAGTGATATATATATTATATATATATATATATATATATATATATATATATATATATATATATATATATATATATGTGTGTGTGTATGTGTGTGTGTATGTGTGTGTGTGTGTATATATCACGAAATTAAACACGTGATTAAAAATGTGACAATGTCAGACCACGGAGGAAAAATGAAACAGGAATTTCCTTAAGTACTTTCATATATTAATACATCTTCAGAAGGAGTGAAGATGTATTAATATACGAAAGTACTTAAGGAAATTCCTGTTTCATTTTTCCTCCGTGGTCTGACATTGTCATATATATATATATATATATATATATATATATATATATATATATATATATATATATATATATATATATATATAAACTAAACCTGAAAAACTAAACCATAAAACTAAACCTGAAGACAGCACACTCCTAGAGCTCCCCTGGGGTTGAAAGCCATCGATGAGGTCCTTGATAAGAAAATCGCCGACCTTAAGAGGATGGATGGGAGGATTGAGGATATTGATGCTCATGATGCACTCTACCTCATCACCAGATGTCTGTCCCTCCCCAGGTTAACCTACTTTCTGAGGTGTTCACCATCTTACAGTAGCCAAAAACTAAGTGAGTATGACCGGTTACTGAAATCAATGCTAGAAAAAGCCCTTAACCTCTCTTTTGATGACCTGCAGTGGAAACAAGCCTCTCTTCCCGTAAGACTTGGGGGCCTCGGAGTTCGAACAGCAACGCAAATCGCTGTTCCAGCCTTCCTGTCCTCCTTATCAGCATCCGACGACCTTGTGAAGGAAATTCTACCTGCCCACTTACATCAGCTGGCAGGTGTACATGATCCCAATTTTACACGCTGTGCCACAGAGTGGGCCTCTCGTGCAGGCCCATCACCTCAACCACCATCCCCAAAAGCCCACAGGCAATCCAGCTGGGATGGCCCCATTGTAGACAAAGTTGCTGCAGAGTGCCTGGGTGCTGCATCAACACAGCACGACATTGCTCGCCTCACAGCAGTAGCAGCCCCTCATGCAGGGGATTTCCTGTTAGCAACCCCAATGTCGGCAACTGGCACGCGTCTCACACCACACGCCCTCCGAATTGCTGTGGCCCTCCGCCTTGCTGCCCCAATCCACACCAGATATAGGTGTATTTGCGGCGAGGTGGTGGCTGACAGGTACGGCCACCATGGCCTACTCTGCCAAAGCACGGGAGGATGGCACTCGAGGCACAGTGAAGTTAACGACATCATCAAGAGGAGCCTCACCACAGCTGGATGCCCAGCCGAGAGAGAGCCTCGTTACCTAACGCCCCGTAACTCTGATGCTCTTATTGGTCGCCCGGATGGTATCACAGTGAACCCCTGGAAGAATGGCAAGCAGTTGGTATGGGACTACACGTGCGTATCAACCCTGGCTAACACCTACATTGACCTCAGTGTTGCACAACCAGGTGGCGCTGCCACCCACAGGGAAGCAGCCAAATCCCGTAAGTATAGAGAACTTGATCACCACTACAATTTTGTCCCCATTGCTTCTGAGACACTCGGCGCCTGGGGTAAAAGTGCTACCAGTTTTTTGAAGGAACTGGGTTCTAGGCTCATTGAAACAACAAGGGACCCTAGAGCTGCCAGCTTTCTTTTCCAGCGCCTCAGCGTGGCGATACAGAGGGGAAATGCGCACTGCATCCAGGGTTCCTGCCCGCCATCTGAGGAGCTGGAGGAACTCGACAACCTATGATAACCATCTTTGTAACCTATATGTAACTCCTTTTTTGTAACACAGTTCAAATAAAGCAAATATATATGTGTACATACAAAAGAATGGGGGTGGTAGGAGAAGAAAATATTAGTGTTCAGTGAGAAACCACAAGGTCTCCTCTGAATACGTTTTATTTTCTTCTCCGAGGCTATGGGTCCCCACATTGGCACCAGAGGTGGTACCCTCACAAACTTTATATATATATATATATATATATTTATATATATCAGACATAATTTGATCTCGTGTTTTGGTCAGATTATGTTAGGATAAGATAGATTAGGTTAGGATAGGATGGGATACGATTGATTAGATTTCGTTAGGATAGGATAGATTAGGTTAGCATACGATGGATTGGGTTATGTTTACTGAAAGAGTAGCGGTGACGAAGGGTGGTGGTGGAAATTTGCTCAGGTGTTTGACCCTCCTCGTGTTGACTCGTTCAATATTTTCTTTACTAATCAGGAGGAATTATACGTAAATATGAACCTGTCATCCAAACACTACACTTCTCGTATAGCTTCTGTGGGTGGAACGTACAAACATGGACCGTTGCGCCAACATATAAAAAAACACGTTTTGTTTTGTTAATTCTTGTTCTTGTGTTTAGAGAAAGAAGGCAATAACAAAGTAGGAATTTCTAGGCTCAGTACAGTAGACATATATACTAAATTAGAGCTAAGATGGAGGAAATTATCATGGGGAAAGCGCCAAGCCATTACGACTATCTAGACCTAGGAAGAGGTCAGGATAAGGATTTGAGATGGGATGGAGGAAAGGAATGGTGTCCAACCACTTGGACGGTCGGGAGATTAAACGCCGACCTCCATGAAGCAAGACCGTCGCTCTACCGTCCAGCCCAAGTGGTTGGAATATATGATGACTGCTTGATAAAGATTAAGCCACCCAAGAGGTGGCACGGGTATGAATAGCCCGTAAAATGATGACTGCTAACGGCTGGTATATAGTTACATTTTTCTGGCATGCTATTTTTTAGGTATTCCAATAGTCCAAAATTTGTGCTGTTTGGAGGCACAAACTGTACCTCCAAATCAAATTTGTACTTGGAGGTACAACAGTTTATTTATGTACGTTCCATAGTTGCTGTAGGTAATACCATTTTTTAGCGGTTGGATTGGTAATAACAACAGCACTAAAAGCAGGATTGACAGGCAAGAAGCATTTGAAACAACTGGCTTGAATATTGTCAAAAAAACTTCTTATCGAAAACTTTACCAAACTTCCATTTTGTTAAGAGTAAACAAGGAGTGAATAAAGAAGAACAGATCAATTAAACAACATGGAATAAGTAAAATAATACAAATAAACAACGAAATTATTAAAATAAACCAAATATGTAATGACATCAAAAATATAATAATCAACAGAGCTTAAAATATACAATAATACAACCAGACTAAAGATGCAATAATACAACGAAAACCAAATACAACAAAGTAATTCCTTACACCAGACACATTACCTAAGTAGAAATTAAATGTCATTGATTTAAATCGTATAAAGTTTAGAAACTGTGTTACAAGCTTCGTGTTGAATATTTCAACAGCGGCTGTGGAGTGTGGGCTGAGGCGGACCTCTCGCCAAGTTAGTTACTAATAGATCGCCGCTCTCCTGCTTCGTCGCCCACCCACTTGGGCTGGACGGTAGAACGACGGTCTGGCTTTATGCAGATCGGCGTCCAAGTGGTTGGGCATCATTCCTTCCCTCCCCGTCCCATCCCAGATCCTTATCCTGACCCCTGGGAAGGGGTCAGGATAGTCACAAATCTAGACTAGTACCTCAGGACGTTATGTACCGACCTCGTTGAGACCAGTCTCTTAGTCGGGCCGATATTAACCTTCGGTTAAGAAAATACTGCTCGAGTTATAACCGGTTTAGGGCTTGAAGCCTCGTGTTTTTTTGTGTGTGTTTGTATTGTGTGTGTGTGTGCGTGTGTGAGTGAGTGTTTGTTTGTTTGTGTGTGTGGAGGAGTCTATCATTAGATTCTGTGATCAACAGCCTTCGACTATTCCAGGTCGTATGGTCTTTAATTGACCTTGAGGAAGTGACCGAGAAAATTGCAGGTTTGGCATCGTATTTATAACCATATACACTAACAAGATATGGTTATGGGTAATGGTGCAAATTAATTTCTGAAACGAAGACCATTGAGGTTCTGAAAATGTTGATGCCTGTAACAACATCAATTTATTTACACTATCTACCTACACTGAACGAAAATGAAATGATGTTAATTTGCGATGGTGCTAGGCAATGCTAGATTATGATCTAAATACATCGTCATTGCTCTATATGCATCCCCTTCTCTTCATTATCCACAATATTCATAATACAAAGTGCCAACTTATCAAGACACCCCCGAACCAAAGCCACCCACCTAACCCACTCCAACCTGAGTATAGAAAAGGAAGATATACTTCTCAAAGTACTTTTGTAAGTTGTACATTGGGGGATCACCACGTACTATATGGGACGTACTTTTGAGAGAACGGATTGCCCTATACCTGAAGACACACATATGTGGACAAGTCAAGACACCACTTAAAGTCAAACGAGAAATCCTCCTTTGACCTTTTCGGGGGATACTGAAGGAATAACCAGTTGCCTGGGTACAAGCACCTTCCTCCGGGTCTCTAAGAAGCTACCCTTGACTGGCCAGACAAAAGTGACAGTAAACTACGGGAGATCGTTTGCCCTCACTTGAGATCAACGTAAACAATATACAGACTGGAGTACAAACCAGTGCCACTATACTTACTTTTTCCTTGTGTATGCTCCCATACACGCACAATCACCATGGATATCAGTAATGGATAATACAGAATGTTATGTGGTGGATGGAAGGAGTCAGATGGAGGTGGAGCGAGTTGACCAAAGACATTAGAGCAGGTCAGGCACGGATCTATGGGGCGAGTTGTCCAACTGTCTTGATACTCAACAGCAGTCAACACGTCTATAGGTTGATTGAGGCAGGTGTGTGTCGGCAAGTACAGTACATAAGAATGAACTTACCGTGTTACTCTCTATAGTCACGCAGACGTTTCTCAACCTTTCTACCCTAGAAATAATTCAGGGTCGTACTTCAGATAAACACACGCGGATTTCACTGTAAGAAGAGGAGCTTGGAACAACAGACTAAGGAATAGTCAATAGAACGTCCCCCAAAGTCAACAAACTACGTCGCCTTAGCTGACCTGCCACTTGAGACACTCGCTTGGCGCGCCGGTAGTTTAACAAACACAACTAGTGGTAAGACACTCGCCTGGCGTTCCGCGAGCGCTATGTCATGGGTTCGTATCCTGGCCGGGGAGGATTTACTGGGCGCATTCCTTAACTGTAGCCTCTGTTTACCACAACAGTAAAATGTGTACTTGGATGAAAAAAAACGATTCATCGCGGCGGGGATCGTATTCCAGGGACCTGCCCGAAACGCTACGCGTACTAGTGGCTGTACAAGAATGTAACAACTCTTGTATATATCTAAAAAAAAAAAAAAAAAAAACTACCGCTTACCATAATCACACGAATAAATCATGTCACTCATTCAGTGAACACAACACATCCGAAATAATTTAATAATACGAATTAATGATTATAGACAAAAAAGCAGAACAACAGAAAAGTATAAAAAAAAACAGGACAGAGAAGACAAGAGTTGCTATACTCCCTTAACAATAAATAAATATACAATAATGTATATATACTGTATAAATATGTATCGTGTCCCTCCTCCCCCGACTTGAGGGGGGCGGGGGCACGAACCAGGCAGGTAGTAAGACAGACAAAGGTGTCAGACAGACAGACAGACAGACAGACAGACAGACAGACACAGGCATCACGACCGTCATAACCCCCCCCCCTCCCCAGGCCCCAAGCCCAGACTCTACTGATCCTATCACAGGAAAAAACAGATAGATTAAAAACAATTGGAAATAAACAATAAACCCGTCCACAAAAAAGGTGTTCACAGCACTGTTCATTTAATATTAAAATTTGTACTTGATATTTGCAGAAAGAAAATATCGATAGACAAAAGTGTAAAAATGCACTTTTATTTATCAATAAAACAAAAGTATAAAAATGAAACTTTTACACCACAATAAATTAAAAATACACTTTTGGTCGGTGTAAAAAAAAAAAAATACACCTTAAAAGTACGGTGTAAAAATATACTGATCTCTAGATGACATGCCATCCTATCAGTCCCCGAGGTATTTTGTGTCTCTCAACCATGTCTCCTCTTCTCTCTCTCTCTCTCTCTCTCCCTCTTTACAGAGTGCGGAGAGAGGGGGGGGAACGAGGGAGGGACGAAACTATTAATCACGATGCCCATTTCATTTTAATTTAAACAACGAGAAGCATTTGTCTAATCAATACCAGCACAATCAGCTTATATTTAGCCTCCACTAACCTCGCGTTCTCAGGACTGGAGTGTGACTTATGGGCCGTGTTGTCACCCTAGGCAACAACAACACAACCACACTCACTCACTCACTCACTCACTCACTCACTCACTCACTCACTCACTAAGTCGAAAACGGGAATTCAGAATACAAATAAAAGACATGTATTTTACCATCACGCTTTCACACCATCGCACTACAACCCAACACACACACGCAGCGTGACCCCCAGTTGTTGTTTTAGATACAGCTACTCGGAACAGAAAGTTGCAAGTAGCACGGGGTATGGCGATCCCGTAGTGGCCTTACCTGGCACAGGAGCGGGGTTGAAGGTCACCCCGGGCGTAGTGTGCTGGTATACGGGGGACAACAACTATAGCTCGACTAAACAACTAGCACGAATTAACGACCATGCCTCGTTTCAACGCCTACCCCGACCTAACGACTTGCACGACTCAATTAGCACGACACACGACTAGCGTGGTATACAACAAGCACGACTCAGAACGAGCGTGTCTCACTGCTGTATTTCACGCCAGTCCACCCACACAGTCCGACCTCACTATGTGGACGCAATTTATACAACGGAAAAAATAAATTGCAAATAAAACGATTTAACTATAGTGTTACATTTTGAATTTAATGTCTCTCCCATTTTCCCCCTTAAACCTTTCGAAAAAATTAAATAATTAGATGATTCAGTGATTAAAATATAGGAAATAATTAACTTTAAACATGCGCATTTCTGACAATTCGAGTTTGTGAGTTGGGGATTTGTTTCACTTAGCAATTTGAGAGTTTTGTGATTGGATCTGTGAGTCAAGAGACAGCTGATAATACAGCTGTCTCTTGTATATCCTATACTAGCCTATACTATACTAGCCTAGCATATACTAGGCTAGTATATGTGAGTTAGCTGAAAATGTGAAAAATAGGTTCAAGTATTGAAACCTTGGATGAAGCTGGCAACCAACGAGTGAAGCTTGTGAACCTTGGTTTAAATCTTGTAAACCTTGGTTTAAATCTTGTAAACCTTGGTTTAAATCTTGTAAACCTTGGTTTAAATCTTGTAAACCTTGGTTTAAATCTTGTAAACCTTGGTTTAAATCTTATAAACCTAGGATATGGATAGATCCTCAAGGTAAAGCTTAGGAACGCTTGATGACGCTTTAAAACTACGCCAATAACGATATGAAGCTTCAATAAAACCAGGCTAGGGCTTAGAGCTCCATTTGGAGGTGAAAAAAGCTTCGAAGCTCACCTTCCCGATGAAGCTGAGATTTCCACTATGGTATGTTAATTACAAATCGATTTGCAGGTGAAATTCGTGGCCAGTGTCGTTGTCCAGCACTCTACCTGACCCTGCCATCAGATTCATGGGACCAAGTCAGGTGTATGCAGGTGTGAGGGAGGTAAGACAGGTGTGTGAAGGAGGTGAATAAGATGGAGGCAGGAGGAGGAAGAAGGGGGGGCGAAGGTGTACCCAAATAGGTTTACTCCATTTCTCGGGGCATCTTCACCGAGAGTTTACCTTAGCCCGAGACTATGTTCAAGACATAGAGTAAATTTGCTAGTATTGGTCAGGAAGCTATTGTGGCAGCGTTAATAGAAGTTGATAGACAGGTCTGAAGTAGTTGGAGGGGTTATCTTGAGGTTATCTTGAGATGATTTTGGGGCTTAGTGTCCCCGCGGCCCGGTCCTCGACCAGGCCTCCACCCCCAGGAAGCAGCCCGTGACAGCTGACTAACTCCCAAGTATCTATTTACTGCTAGGTAACAGGGGTATCAGGGTGAAAGAAACTCTGCCCATTGTTTCTCGCCGGCTTCCGGGATCGAACCCGGGACCACAGGATCACGCGTACAGTGTTGTGTCCGCTCATCGAAAGCCTTTTCTTGAGTGGGGTCGAGGAAAAGTCGAAAAGGGAATGAGACTGATTAGTGATTGTTCTGTTTCATAGAAAACTGGATATGGAATTGAGAAGAAAAAAATGCAAGAGTTCGCTTGGACGAAGAAATAGGAAAGGAGAATGGTCGATGTCGTCAGCGAGAAGGAATCAAGACAGTTACATAATACACAAAAGGAAGGAAATATTTTAGGTAATCACACAACAGGTTGCCTAACCTTCGGGTATCTATTTCTGCTGGGTGACCAAGGTATTA
>WNGS01005997.1:18772359-18784086 GCA_020271785.1 Procambarus virginalis | reverse complement strand
GGGGAAAGAGATGAGGCATGATAGAGACAGACTTAGAGAGATTGACCGTTGGAGAAGTAGGAAATATCCACAATGAATAATGTTATAAGAGAATCTTGAAGAATCGTGAATCTCTAAGGCACCTCGGAATCTTGAGATCCCGAGGTGCCTTAGAGGTGTGAGAAAGTACTTCTATAACATAATAGTATGGAAATTGGAATACAAGAAACAAGCAGTTGTAGACGCTAACTCCACTCGTAATTTACAAGTGGACATATCTCGGCTTAGAAGGCGGGACCCAAGAGCCGAAGCCGGATCCTGCAGACCTAAACATGTGAGTACAACACACACACACACACACACACATACAGCGGTGTAAAGTACACACAGAGACAGCCAGCACACTCACCCGGATAATACAATCTCAGAAAGGAGCCAATCTTAACAAAATATTGCACCTCAGAAACCTGTCTTCCTCTGGCGGAAGTGACTCACGGTAAGCTAGGAAGTATGGGAGCCTATAACGAGTGCCAACACCAAGTTCATCTCAGAGGAAAGTGCCAAGAAGTGCCTGGACGGAGTTCCGGCTGTCACTCCGGCCCGGCGCACCCACCGAGCGACCACAATGCCACACGTCCGCGATATGCAAATACAGTATTAGCTTTACATGTTCCTGCAAACACGTAATGTGAGCTGTGAGTTGCTCTCTCCTCCCTTCCCTCTCCCCGTCCTCACCCCTCACTCCCTCCCTCCCCACCCACCACAACCGGACGGGCTAGACCCAAACACCAAGAGGTAGAAATTACTTTTGGAAAAGATAAAGAGGAAGGTGAGTGGAGAGAGAAAGAGGAAAGTAAAGAGGAAGAAAACGGAAAAGTTAAAAAAAAACGAAAGGAGAGGAAAGGTAAAGGAGAGAGGGTGGAAAGGGAAGCAGCTTCCCTTTTGCAGTCTCCGTGGCGAAGTGGTAACACACTCGCCTCGCGTTTCGTTTTTGTAATATCTGCTGATGTAGACTTGACTAAATGTAAACTCTGTCAGGAGAACTATTCGCATACTTTGCATCATTATATAATGGAACGTGAAAAAATCGCGGAATGTAGAGATAACACCATCAATAGTGTCCAAGAAATGTGAAAGTACTTCATTCATAATGATGTGCTGCCCGAAATCTTAGCGAAGTATCCAAAATTTGCAAACTGTAGGTAATGCATGCACATGACTGTAAAGCTGCCGCCCAGTTGGGTGGGTGTGGAGCACATGACTGTAAAGCTGCCGCCCAGTTGGGTGGGTGTGGAGCACATGACTGTAAAGCTGCCGCCCAGTTGAGTGGGTGTGGAGCACATGACTGTAAAGCTGCCACCCAGTTGGGTGGGTGTGGAGCACATGACTGTAAAGCCGCCGCCCAGTTGGGTGGGTGTGGAGCAAGACTAGTAACTGTGTGACTCACCATAGATGTAAAGTGCTTGTATAGTGACTGTTGTGAGCCTCTTGTTGATCACTTGTGATACAAAAGATTATCGATGTGTGTATTTGTGTGGGTGATTAAATATGTATATGTATGTATATATGTATACGTATAAATATGTACATGTATGTATGAGTATGTGTACATGTATATAAAACATTAATAATTGTGTAACTAGCGTCAAAAGATTGTTATTTGCTTAGCTAAACGAACTAGAGGGTTCAGTTCCTGAACCGATTATGTGCCTCTGTAATCCTTTCCACACGCCCACGGGATGGGTATGGGGTGCATATTAAAGAAAGAAATTGAATGGTGTTTCGTGAGCGCTTTGGCCTGGGTTCGTATCCTGGTCGGGGAGGATGACTGGGCGCCAATCCTTAACTGTAGCCTCTGTTCATCCAACAGTGAATAGGTACCTGGTTGTTAAACGATTTTGTTGGGTCGTATTCCGAGGAAATTAGGATGAAGGATCTGCGTGCTAGTGGCTGTACAAGAATGTAAGAACTCTTGTATATATATATATATATATATATATATATTATAATATATATATATATATATATATATATATATATATATATATATTTATATATATATATATATAAATCGACTTCTGCCAATCCTGTTCCTCCTGGCACTCGTGTTTCTGTTGCTCCTGTTCCTGTAACTCTTACTGCTGCTGCTACTCCTGCTCCTCCTGCTGCTGACACAGCTGTTCCTTCTGCTTCTGCCACTCCGTTCCACATGCTCCGCTGTCGCTTCTGCTCTTTCTGCTCACCTTCCTCTTGATACTAGTACTCCTTCCTGCTGCCTCTCCCTTCCTGCTGCTGCCCCCTTCCTGCTGCTGCCTCTCCCTTCCTGCTGCTGCCCTTCTTCTCCTCTCCTCCTGTTTTTACGGCTGCTGGACTTCCTCCTCCTTAGTACTGCTCCCCCTACTGATTCAGCTCCTCTTGCAGCTTGCTCCTGCTTTGCCTGCTGCAGCTGTGCCTGCTGCAGCTGTGCCTGCTGCTGGACATGGACACATAAAGAGTGGGGGCTTCTCAGCACCCGCTCACACGCACCACCCGCTCTCTCTCTCCTCTCCACACACTCCAGATTGCTGCCCTGAGCGACCCACAGTGGCGTTAATGATGATTTGTCGCAGGGAAGCTGTGAGAGTAAGGGGGTAGTGAGGTAGGTGTGTGTGTGTGTGTGTGTGTGTGTGTGTGTGTGTGTGTGTGTGTGTGTGTGTGTGTGTGTGTGTGTGTGTGTGTGCGTGTGAGGGTAAGACACAGAAGAGTCTACATTAATAGCCCAGGAAGATATAGTTTACATATTTTATAATAAATAATCTTACGTAGTCATATTATATATTCTTATGAACTCTAATGTCAAATTTCTTAGTCTATTAAAATGTTCTTACCTAGTATTTACATGTAAATATTGAATGATAACTTCAGAGTCCTGATTCGCGGCTATTTGTTGAATATTTACCGTATAGAAAACGTGATCCGGCCAACCCCCCTTTTTTTATAGTAATAACTGAAGACAGAAATAAGTGTTCTTAATTATTTGGTAGGGATGACTTGTGGTGGAGGTGGGATGACTTGTGGTGGATGAGATGACTTGTGGTGGAGGTGGGATGACTTGTGGTGGAGGTGGGATGACGTTGTGATTAGTGGTGCCTATAGATCCTCCTAAAATGAAATACAATTTTGATACAGTGATAAACCACCAAAATTTGACGTTTTGTATTACTGAATTTGGCCAAAGGGACTCTTTTATTTTTTTTCCGCACATAAATATTGAGCTTGATCTAGCCGCTTGTTGTTAAGTCCTAGGCTTAGTACACGTTATCTTAGGCTTAATTTAATTTTTATAAGTATTGGCAATACTTAATAAGTACAAGAGAAAGTATGGGCCAATAGGCCTCTGCAAGCTTTCATTCATTATGTTTTTTACCCACCTCACCCAAAACGTTTTGCATCATATCACCTCACCCGTTATATAGTTATATATATAACACATATAAGCATGATATATGGTAGTGAAAACAAGTCTTTGAGAATGTAAGAATCGCTTACGAANGGGGAAAACAATATAGTAGTAGAAACAGTTGATTGACAGTTGAGAGGCGGGCCGAAAGAGCAGAGCTCAACCCCCACAAGCACAACTAGATGAATACCCACACACACACAGCCAGATCATCCACCTAAACTCACAGGCGTGGAAGTCATACACATCAATTACCGCGCTAAATCAATTGAAATATCAAAGCCCGCGGGGCCAACAGCGTTGGCGACCCCGCGGATCATTAAGTCACAAACCATGGCGAAATATGCGGCATTACGGACGGTCTGGTGTTTGTGTGTGTGGGTGTGTGTGTGTGGTGTGTGGGTGTGTGTGTGTGTGTGTGTGTGTGGTGTGTGGTTTTGTTGTCTGTCTGTGTGTGTTTGAACTTCAACTGTGAGGCTCCAGCTTTCAGTTTTTTCTCCGATTCAATAACCTTCGTCCTCATTTTCTTATCGCACTTACTCCTGAAACTCTTGTATGGAGTTAGCAAAATCTATTTCTCCTCTAGCTCATCCCACCTGCACATCATTAGCACACTGCTCCATTAACCACCTGCACACCACTAGCACACTACCCCATTAAAACTCTGCGATTCCCCTCACCTCTCCCACCTTCCTCTCAAATCTAGGCTCTAACCCTTGAGGGATAATTTAGCTTACTGTTGAATAAATGTTACATAGGAACCATTATTATAGTACATAAAATATCAACAAACGAACAAATCCACAAGGGCCGTGACGAGGATTCGAACCTACGTCCGAGATCATCCACAGACATCACGTGATGCTTGATGCATCACCCTATTGTGATTTCTGTGTGTATAGAATATCGTTATGCAAGCTTCGGACATGTAATACCACAGTCATTTTAATGTTCACACGAAACAAAGTGTTTTGTAGTTGCTAATACAACTCATCTTGCCCAGCCATGACCCCAGACTCAGCGTGACACACCGCGCTTACTACGCATTTGATATAGCGTTAAATGAGCTAATTAACATTGATGTATAGTAGCAACGGCAGAATTAGTAGTAGTAGTAGAAGAAATCGTAGGAGTTTAAGAGGTTGCAGTAGTTGTGTTCATAACTAGAAAGATTAATAAGGCTACCTTGAGGTTACCTTGAGGTGCTTCCGGGGCTTAGCGTCCCTGCGGCCCGGTCGTCGACCAGGCCTCCTGGTTGCTGAACTGGTCAACCAGGCTGTTTGACGCGGCTGCTCGCAGCCTGACGTATGTGTCACAGCCTGGTTGATCAGGTATTCTTTGGAGGTGCTTATCCAGTTCTCTCTTGAACACTGTGACTCCAGAAATAATATCATAAGTTATAGGAGTGATAACAGCAACATTAGGGAAAGGAAGGGAAAGGAAGATAAAGAAACTATCAGGAGAAAACGCCAGGTCATTATCTCTAGCTAGCACTTGGAAGGAATCAGGATAATGATTTGGGATGGGACAGGGGGTGGGAAAGGAATGGTGCCAAACCCCTTATGGACGGTCGGGTATTGAACGCCGACCCGCAGGAAGCGAGATCGTCGCTCTACCGTCCAGCCCAATTGGTTGGGCATATCAGCAACAGTAGTCGTAAAGAAATAGAAGTAATATCAGTAAAATTAGTAAAGGTTTTACTAATCAAACAACTCAAAATATAATATATATATTTCTAATTCGAACTTTATGAACCAAACGACCTGGAAAGATCTTTAAAACCTTTGATAAACCGAACTGACTATTAGACAGGTCAGGTCTGAATATGACGAGGTTCAGCGAACTATATATATACAACAGCCAACGAGAAACTTAGAAAACCTCAATTGGTTTCTCAGTAAATAGCTTCTCATTTCAGGAAACAGCCCCTCAGCTTAATAAAGATCCCTCCCCAGTAAACTCACTTCACTTCAGCGCATTCACTTCAGTAAACAGCCCATCAGTTCAATTGGTAAACAAACCCTCAATTCAGTAAACAGTCACTTCAGTAAACAGCTTCTCACTTTAGTAAACTGCCCCTCACTTCAGTAAACAGCCCCCTCTTTCTGCAGTAAACAGCCCATTACTGCAGTAAACAGCCCATTACTGCAGTAAACAGCCTCTCATTTCACATACCTGCAGCAGCCTCCCACACATTGCATATGCAACTGCAGCTGTCCACCAAACATGGTAGCAGAAGGAGCAGCCAAACACACTTGGTGCAGCCCAGTCCGCATACAAAATGCAGCCCCCTTCATACTTTCCTGCAGCGGTGCATTTCTACGGTGCCAACATACCTATACAACGGCCTCCTACATATACAGCAACGGTTGAACCGTTGGCACAGGGTAAATGGTCAGTGGGGGCTGCAAGTGAGTGCCGGAAGTGGTTCGTTTGTTTCAAACATGGCACCGTGCACCCCGGCTCCCACTGGTGCCTCAGGTGCTCCGAGGCCCTGAGTGGACACACTGGCTGTTTGGCGATGCTCAGAAGGCAATGAGTCCGGTGGAACACAGATGGCCTGTCGTAACTATGCTCTCGTCCTGGCAGCGTTGACCCAACCACTTGGGCTGGACGGTAGAGCGACGGTCTTGCTTCATGCAGGTCGGCGTTCAATCCCCGACCGTCTAAGTGATTGGGGCACCATTCCTTCCTCCCGTCCCATCCCAAATCCTTATCCTGGCCCCTGCCAGTGCTATATAGTCGTAATGGCTTGGCGCTTTCCCTTGATAATTCCTTCCTTCCTGGCAGCGTTGTGTGGAGTTGTTGTGATCTGGCTTTTGTACCAGCACGACCCGAATTCATATAGCAGTTTCGCAAGTACTTACGACCGTGTATATCTTTTGCAGGCGAGGAGTCACAATAACGTGGCTGAAGAATGTTGACCAGACCACACATTAGAAGGTGAAGGGGCGACGACGTTTCGGTCCGTCGTGGACCATTCTCAAGTCGATTGTCTCGAGAATGGTCCAGGACGGACCGAAACGTCGTCGTCCCTTCACCTTCTATTGTATGGTCTGGTCAACGTGTACATCTTTCCTCAATCTTTGACGGCTTTGGTTACATTTATTAAACAATTTACAAGCATAAAAACTTCCTAATCAACTGTTGTTATTGTTATAAACAGCCTCCTGGTGCTTCGTGGTTCATTAACTGTTTAATCATTGTAAACAAAGCCGCCAAAGATTGAGAAAAGATGTACACGTTCGTAAGTGCTTGCGTAACTGCTTCGTGAGTCTGGGTCCAACTCCGGTAAGCAACCTTAATATTGGTGAAAGGTCGTCCTATCGTAGTCTAACCTTTGACCTCTCTGACCTAATATGACAAGTGCTGCTACTCATGTCTAACCTTTGATTTGTCTCCTCTCATGGCTCTGGCACCATGACCTCTGACCTTAGGTACAGATATTGAACAATATAATTCTGACGAGCAAGAGAAATTGTTCACCCTTTAGCTTTAACAATAGCGTTAAGCAGTGAATGTAATATTTAATAATGTAACATTTAATTAGAGCGACATTGGCTTACGGTGTAATTTACTCCGGGGAAGTTTTCACTGTTCTCAAAACTGTGCCAGTCAAGTTTTCAAAAATTTTAATTAAATTCTGTTTTTTTACCAATTGACAGTTTCTTCCAGTCACAGCTTTTGACACCTTTATCATTGATTGTTATTAAAATGCACAAGTAACTTGTAAATCGTAACACGCACTGTATTTCTACCAACTCCTTGGCGTCAACGCCGAATTGAATTTTCAATTCAATTCAATTTCAATTTCAACGCCGAAGGAAGGACCATGAACACGATCACTTTCTCGTGGCGTGAGACCACTTACGATACACAGCTTAGTCGCTTAGTCACGAAGGCTTTTATAACCTTGACTGTAAATAAACAGCCCTCAAAAGTAATCTTATAATCCGTTTAAAACGACCCCTCGATCCTTTACATGACCCCCTGACCTTTCTTGCAATGTCCACTCAATTGTTGTTCACATTATGACTTCAATTATCTTCGCAAGTTCTCTCTCAATTTCCGTCAAAAACTTATCAAAATAAATTCCCCAAGACTCTACAAGTTAATTTAATAGCTCTTCGCGAGATCTAAAATATTGAGATTCTTACAGCTGGTTTTTGCAGGACGTATGTTCTTACTTAACTAACTTGAATGTTTTTAAAGAAAAGTTGATGCATAATGAAGGCTTTGGACCGTGCATTGGAGCTGTGACCTGTCTCACACGAACTTTAACTTCTCTTGCGAATTATGACCGTATCAAGAGAGCTTTGACCTTCTACTGGAACTCTGACCTCTCACGGGAACTTTGACCACTCATGGGGAACTTTGACCACTCATGGGGAACTTTGACCACTCATGGGGAACTTTGACCACTCATGGGGAACTTTGACCACTCATGGGGAACTTTGACCACTCATGGGAACTTTGACCACTCATGGGGAACTTTGACCACTCATGGGGAACTTTGACCACTCATGGGGAACTTTGACCACTCATGGGGAACTTTGACCACTCATGGGGAACTTTGACCACTCATGGGGAACTTTGACCACTCATGGGGAACTTTGACCACTCATGGGGAACTTTGAACACTCATGGGGAACTTTGACCACTCATGGGGAACTTTGACCACTCATGGGGAACTTTGACCACTCATGAGGAACTTTGACCATTCATGGGAACTGTGACCCACGCATGGGAACTTTGACCTCGAAAAGGAAACGTTCTTTCGCATATGTATACAATGATGAACACTGAACAGCTCTGTTGTGAACTTAAATAATGTTCACTAACACTGTATATCCACAACATATACGACCAAGGCCGTGGTCATGTCCACTCACTGGGAGCTCCACCACCAGCACATTCTCTCAATTCGCCATTCCGTAAAAAAAAAAACGCAATTGCTTGCCTAACCAGAAACGCACGAACCCAAGCAACCCACCTAACCCTATCGAAGGCAATGCATGGAAACGTCAAATTTACGGTGTCTTAATTTGTGTTAAAATGTAGCCTTTTTGCATCAGTCAGTTGAGTAAAAAATTTGTGGAGTATTAGGTGATATATGATAGTTTATGCCATCTCATTGTGGCAATGTTGGACAGCCGTCATAGGTGTGTTAGACAGCCGTCACAGGTGTGTTAGACAGTCGTCACATGTGTGTTAGACAGCCGTCACAGGTGTGTTAGACAGCCGCCACAGCTGTATTAGCAGTCCGTTTTGCGCAATTTGCAGCTCCGTAAAAAAATGCAACTGTTGTGCCTAAACACAAACATTCGAGCCCAAGCAATAACCTCTTGATGAGAGGCAAAGAAAGCGTCAACACACGATGCTTCAACTGTTACCAATACGTCGCATCTGCGGTGGATTGGTCGATTCCGTAAAAAAAAAAATCCCGGATTAGATGAGAGGACGGATTGGAAGTGAATAGTTATTGAGTTGATGTAAACTGTCATTGCATAGTTAAGCTCCTATTGGCGTGCTAAATAAAGACCAACAACCAATGGAGTTCAAGTACCAGCTTCTGGAGGTACGAACTGCTTGTTTCAGTGTAAATAACCTAACCCCCCTAACTCTTGTATTCAATAATATGAGTTTAATTGCATTTTGTAGTGTTGGACCGAGTGTGGGAGGGAGGGAGAGAGAGAGAGAGAGAGAGAGAGAGAGAGAGAGAGAGAGAGAGAGAGAGAGAGAGAGAGAGAGAGAGAGAGAGAGAGAAATATTGGGACTTATATGGAAATATATATATATCATAGGCCAGAAATCTGAAAATTGGTTAGTTATATAACGGTAATAATTCAAGTATTTACGCGTTGCCAACAACGATTGTAAGATTGTTATTAAAATAATCATCAAATCATTTACACTAGTGATAAAATAGTAAATCAAATTGGTTCTGAAAACTGCCACTGTTAAAAATATAATTTATGATGTTGTGAGCATGGTCAGCATGTGTTAGTGTCGTCGACATGCCGCCATGGGTCAATCTTGTCAGCATGGGGCAGTCCCGTGAGCATGGGACAGTTCCGTGAGCCTGGATCAGCCTTGGATCAGCATGAATCAGCCATGAATGAACATGAATCAGCCTTGTATCAGCATAAATCAGCATATATCAGCATCATCAACTCCGAAGCACGCTCTTTTAACCTCAATTGAATCAGCGTTGTCCAGCAGTTTAGCGCCGGTCAAACAACAGCCGGAGAGCTGGCCTGTGCTCCACTCAGCATTATAATCAACAGTTTAGCCTCGACTCCATATTGTTCTATAATATAATTAAGCCAGATATTAGCAGCAGCGTCCCATGCCCGTTTATTGCCAGAAATCCAACTAATAATTACGCCCAACACTCATTGTAAACAAAACAAAAAAAGAAAATTAATACAAAAATGGCCTGTAAACTACGACAAAAACATTACTTCCCGTATAAAAGGATGTTAGTTTTTTTGTTTTTTTGTCGTAGGGACGGGGGGAGGGGGTAATGAGGGGGAGGGGATACAATAACAGTTGTGCAGGGATCTCTCGCTCGTGTGCATGGGGGAGTTGTGTAAAACCCTGGTTTGTGTCTCGGAGAGGCTGCAGGATCCAGTAAGTTCAGTAGAACTTCGGTTTCAACTCTTTTTTTTTTTTACCATGTCGTAGCTCAGTCGATTAAGGCAGCGTGTGGGATGCTCTCGGACGTAGGTTTGAATCCTCGTCACGGCCCTTGTGGATTTGTTCAGAGGTCCCTAGGTTTGGGGATAGTTGTGAACTGGAAATTCAGCAGCCATTTGTAAATGAATGACTACTGATCTGTGTGGTCATATTCAACATGCTCCCTCGAGGTCACTCGACATTGGAACAATATTGAAACTTCAATATTACGCTCCTTTAATTTTCACTTATACATTGTATTTCTTGCGGATTGGTCGAGTTCGTAACAAATGTGACGTATTAGGTGAGCGAATGGGTTGCGTCAGTACAATGGCAATGTAATTTCTAGTGCCATTGTAGAATAAAAATATGTACAATGTCCTTTACATGTACAATGTACAATGTCCCTTATATTCCTTGTTCTATTCTATTGGCCCTTCTATTGCTCGGCCGCTACAAATGTCTTCATGTAGATCCTTGGAAGACGAATTTGATATTGAAATACGTTTATTGAGGTAAAATACACACAAAGGGATAAGGTAGCTCAAGCTATTCTCACCCCGTTCGTGTAAGACTCGGTGCCGGAAACTGACGACGCTGAAGATCTGCCCGTACCTCTGCCTCGGGCCTGTCTTGCTGGTGAAGACTACTGCATGGAGGCCATTAAGATCCGCTTCTACAGTAGAGAAAAGAGTCCTTCTCAGTACTGCGTTTAGTGGGATGGAGGGTACATAGCTACCCTGGGTGGCAAGCGGGAGTGGAAGGTGATTAGCTAGTGGTAATTCGTTTGATTATTTCATCTAGGATGTGGTTTTCGTCGATCAAGATGGTACAGAAATTGTGACCTTGTTTAATGAGAACCGCGACCCTCTTCCTGCTGTTATTGTTTCCAGTGTAAAGGCACCCTGGAATTTGATATATTGTTCCGTACGGGCAAGGGACTTCGTTGAGGAGAAAGAAGAGGATCTTGGAACTTTAGATGGCCGGAACTAATATTGCTTGGATATGTTTGTTATCGTTGAGGTGTTTGTGTTGATATCATTACGGCTTCCACTGTGCTGAGGAAGTTGACTGTCAAAAGCTTTGCTGGTTGGAGTATCCTAAGTATTGGAGTATTGGAGTATCCTAAGTATTGGAGTATTGGAGTATCCTAAGTATTGGAGTTTGGAGTATTGGAGTATCCTATATGAACGTCGACCAGGTGGCCTGGTCGACGACCGGGCCGCGGGGACACTAAGCCCGGAAGCACCTCAAGGTAAGGTATCCTGTGGGACTATAAGGCGTCACTTGGGAAGTAGGCATGATCTAGCAGTCTCCGTGGTGTAGTGGTAAGACACTCGCCTGGCGTTCTGCGAGCGCTATGTCATGGGTTCGTATCCTGGCCGGGGAGGATTTACTGGGCGCAATTCCTTAACTGTAGCCTCTGTTTAACTCAACAGTAAAATGTGTACTTGGATGAAAAAACGATTCTTCGCGGCGGGGATCGTATTCCAGGGACCTGCCCGAAACGCTACGCGTACTAGTGGCTGTACAACAATGTAACAACTCTTGTATATATCTCAAAAAAAAAAAATCTTGTTGCAAACCTCTGCACTCTTTCAATTATCATTTTATGCTTCACAAGGCGCGGA
>WNGS01005997.1:18709014-18721846 GCA_020271785.1 Procambarus virginalis | reverse complement strand
ATACACTTGATCTATATGGATTTGTACCTATGATTGACCATGTAATGTATCAGACTAATATCAACTATACATCCAATGTATGGTTGTGATGTAACTATATAACCTGAGCTTGCAAAAGCACCTGAATCACATTCAATGATTAAGTGCTTAATAACATACTAGTTTCTATATAGCTATCTTACCCTAATCAGAGCAGAAGAGTCATAAATGTATGGTATGTATGTGTGTATGTATATGTGAATATATGTTATTATATGTGCGTATATGTATATGTAGTATGTGTATAAAGTTATATGTGAAAGCCTGATCAGAATTACATTTCACCGTTTGTAAATGCAAATTAATGAAACTTGTAAAGAACACATCAACCACTTATGTAGGGGAAGACGTAACTCCTGTATCTATTATTTATGTTTGTAGGTTAGTTTAGCATTTTAATAGCACCGACTCGCCTTCAGTTGTTGATTGTTCAAAAAACCCTGAACTATATGTTTAAACATCTCTAACCCTGTCCATGGAGGACAGAAGAAAAGTATAAATACTGGTTAGCATTGTAATGTCTGGCCAAGTATGTGGTAGAAATTTTTTTTATTGCGCTGAGTCGTGGCGGTGGTGGGGTTGTGGAACCGAGAAGGAGTTGGTGGAGAGTAGGAGGAAGGAGGGGAACTCTTCCTTAACGCTCGGTAAGAAAGAGCCCTACCTCCCCACCCCCCCTTATTACTACCGAGCATTAAGAAAAGTGGGAAACGGCGTAGAGGGGAGAAGGGAAGCCAAGCAAGAAAGAATGACGGGGAAACCCAAATATTTCACACTACCTTACATAGAACCTTCAAAGAATTGCTCAAGCCAGGAAAGGTTGCCATTTTTTTAAACTCCAAATAATAATAATGATAATCATAATTAATACTAGCAACAAGAGAAAGGATGATTTAGCAACAACAGACAGGGAAAGGAAGAGGAAACAATAAGAGACAGGAAGACACCGAAGCAGTAAGAGACAGGAAGAGGAAGCAAGCAATAAGGGAAAGGAAGAGGAAGCAATAAGAGACAGGAAGAGGAAGCAAATAGAGAACAGGAAGAGGGAAGCCATAAAGCAGACAGGAAGACGAAGCAGTAAGAGACAGGAAGAGGAAACAGTAAGAGACAGGAAAGATGAGAGCAATAAGAGACAGGAAGAGGAAGCAATAAAGAGACAGGAAGAGGAGCAATAAAGATCAGGAGGAGGAGGGAAGCAGCAAGAGGAGGGCAGCAGGGAAATCGAGCTAAAGTAAGAGTGACTGGCGCTCTCCCAACGGAGCTTGGTTTGGTGCAGTAGTTGGGTAATTTACTCCCGCCTGTCAGTGGAGCGCCTCGTTAACTCCTCGCCTACCTACACCCCCTCACACCTATCATGGTGGTCAGTGGTGGCCCTAGATGTTACCGGGACAACTTGTGTCGTTATTGGCGGCTTCTAGTTCGGCCCTAACGAGAGGGGAAAGAAGACAGGCGAAGGAGGATACGAACAGCAAGAGACGGAAGGAGAAACAAGAAGAAATTAGATTGCTTGACGCAGGTAAGTTATGGTAATTAGCGGGATATGCACTAAACCGGTTTTTGACCCACCCCTCCCCGCTCTGACACTTGTAGTGCACTTTAGCAGGGATATGCGGACGCTGGGTGGAAGGAACGCTGCCGTTCTATATATAAAGATATGTCACCCTCGGGGAGCGAGCCTCCGACCCAGCAAGGAAGTGATGTCGGACCAGTTTCGGTAGTGTTATGTGTGAATATAGGATCGGTGTTGTTGGCCCATGAATTCGACGTTTGACGGGATAGATAGAATTAGATATTTCTAGATCGTATGACTAGCACAGGGTCTTGTCAAATCGGTCGTCGGTCGGAACGATTGGACTCATTTCAGGGGATGGAGTCGAATGGGTTGTGGTGGAACATGTGCCCATGGTTGGTGTGCTTGTGTGTGTGTGTGTGCGTGTGTGTGGTGGTGTGTGTTGTGTGTGTGTGTGTGTGGTGTGCGTGGTGTGCCGTGTGTGGTGTGTGTGTGTGCGTGTGTGTGTGGGTGTGGTGTGTGGGTGTGTGGTGTGTGTGTGTGTTGTGTGTGTGTGTGTGTGTGTGTGGTGTGTGTGTGTGTGTTGGTGTATGTGTGATGGGTGTGTGTGTGTGGTGTATGTGTGAGGTGTGTGTGTGTGTGTGTGTGGCTGGCGGTCGGTTCCCTCTTTGCCCCCCAAACCTCTGAACACTTGGCCTGAGGAGCACAACATACATATGCTCTTTTCTCCTTCCTTACATCCTCCTCAGGTTCGCACATTTTTCCTTACGTTATGGTAACCCAGACGGGCACAAATTACAATCTAAAGTGATAAGTAGCCGGCTTACAAATATCCACGTTTTCTATACATCGTACTCGATAGGTTGGGTGGGTTGATTATTTCCTAATTAGATTAGGTTAGGTTGCGTTTTTTGACGGCAGTCGTGGCAAAAATCAAGAGAATGGGCTGACCTTAGCATTATTGGCTTGAATGAGAACATAAAATCTCACCATCTAATTAATTACAATACAGAAATTTATGTATAATTATACATACATCCGCGTTTCCGGTATATACATGCATATGGTACATGCAGATGCACTCATACACCACATACAAAAGGCATAGATTCCATATTATTATATTTTGGTAGGTGCAAATGCTTTTGTTTTGGGGTGTGTCCAGCGTTGCTTTTGTTTACATATACGCCCCGGGATACATTTGAAAGATATGTGCAAGGTGCTTGAGTTTGCGTATGTGTTGCAGGTGTATTGGGTTCAGCAATGTGCTTGTCGTTCCAGTTCCCCCTCTGCGTTCACTTTTCAGCCACTAGCCAAGACTGGTTGCCCCAGTTGCTTGGCAGTTGAGAGGCGGGATGACCAAAGAGCCGCAAGCTCACACACCCCCCCCCCCCCCGCAGCAAGCACAACTAGGAGAGCTACTAACTCGCGTGAGCATTATCGTCCCATTTATATTTTCCTTTGCATTGTTTGTAAACAAACACGAAATAACATAAAGGAACATTTAAAAGCAGTGTTTTCCCCTCCGTTCTCTGCAACCACCAGTGTTTGTAGCTCGCTGGTGGCAAGCAACAGGAGCCGTCAAGCAGTTACTCAAGCTCTTACGAACCTGTGCATCTTTCCTTAGTCATGGCGGCTTTGTTTTCATTTATTAAACAGTTTACGAGCTTCGAGACTTCACAACTTAAGGTAATTGTTGCTCTGAATACCCTGCTCCTCTGTTCCCAGTATTCATATAATAATTACAGAGTTCAGCATACCTCAGCCCAGGAGGTTACCTTGGGTTACCTTGAGGTTACCTTGAGGTTACCTTGAGGTGCTTCCGGGCTTAGCGTCCCCGCGGCCCGGTCGTCGACCAGGCCTCCTCAGGCCAGGAGGGCGAAAGTCAGGGCGAAATAATTCCACCTTCTCTTCCACACAGTTCATTCGTGTGTGTGTTATCGTTCACCCGCCTAATTGCTTCCACGACCACGATAACACCACCAAATTTGCCGAATTTTAATTCAATTTTAATTTTCGGCCCTAAAATGAATTGGAATCACACAATAAAAGCCCACAAAAAGTAATTTGACTTTTATCTTCCCCCCCCACCCCTGACTCGTCCACTTTACTGTTTGCTTTTAGTGTTAAGGATTTTTTTGGGGGGTTTTCTTACTTTTATCTATTCAAAGAACTCTAATGTTCTTTGTTCTTACATAACATATTTGTTCTTTCGTGGCAGCAAAGCTGCTTTAAGCGTGCGCGCGCATGTGTCTGTATGAGAAAATTTCCTTCCAGGACTGTTCTTTTTCTGGCCATGTTCCCTGTTGGACCTGTTCTTACCTGGCTATATTCCCTCTAGACTTTGTTCTTATCTGGCCATATTCCTTCCCAGACCTATTCTTACCTGGCTATAATCCCTCTCAGACCTGTTCTTACTTGACCATATTCCCTCTCAGGCTTATTCTTACCTGGCCATATTCCTTCCCCAGACCTATTCTTACTTGGCCATATTCCTTCCCCAGACCTATTCTTACCTGGCCATATTCCACCGGGAACTAAACACTATTCACCCTAGTACAAACTTAATATAACTTAAAAATCCAAAGATGGGGTTACAGCATTTAGTTTTGATCACTTTATTTCCTGAATGAGGTGGGTGACTCCTGACTGGGAGACAGGTGGGAGACTTTTGCCTGGGAGACAGGTGGGAGACTTTTGCCTGGGAGACAGGTGGGAGACTTTTGCCTGGGAGACAGGTGGGAGACTTTTGCCTGGGAGACAGGTGGGGGACTTTTGCCTGGGAGATATGTGGGAGACTCCCCTGCCACGACCAAAGCATATGTTTACCGTCTGTTACAACCTAATCTATATATTGGGCCATTTCCGTTAACATTGCTTCCTTTTACCCCCGCACCTATTCTTTGTTCACACAGCCTCCCCAGTTAAGGAGTCTCTCTCTCTCTCTCTCTCTCTCTCTCTCTCTCTCTCTCTCTCTCTCTCTCTCCCCTTTCTTCACTTTCTTCCCACACATATTTCCCCCCATCCCATATACTATGCCTTTTTCTTTTATTTTGTCTATATGCCCTTCACACACACACATTAATATACCAAAAAGGTTTCATACACAACTCATGTTTCGAATTTGTGGGGTCAGCTTCTACTTTCCACTGCTCAGGTTATTAATTTAACAAACATAAGAATCAGAGATAAAAATAGAAGTCCTATTGATGGTGCAAGATAGATGTTGTTAATACCCAACCATTCGTGAGATAGATACTGTCTATACCCAACCATTCGTGAGATAGATACTGTCTATACCCAACCATTCGTGAGATAGATACTGTTTATACCCAACCATTCGTGAGATAGATACTGTTTATACCCAACCATTCGTGAGACAGATTCTGTTTATTCCCAACAATTTGCACTCATGTATTTGCTGCGTCAACGCTTGAAACTTTCCCATTAATTTGCGTCCATGATGGTAATTGATTACTTATTCCACGCATCGGGAACCCTATTTTGGAGCTAGTGCTTACACCTATTTCGTTTCCAAATCAAAAGTTTTCTAATTTGAAGCAACACCTGTGCAGTTGGAGCCTGGTTTAGCGACGTTAGTAAGAATGATGGTTCTTAAAACGCCGTTTTATTCTACAATGTGGGGTAAAATGTAAGAATATTTGTGGTAGCTAACCCGAAACTAACAAGTGATTAATGAACGATTATTCAATTGTCTCTGTTGACCAGACCACACACTAGAAGGTGAAGGGACGACGACGTTTCGGTCCGTCCTGGACCATTCTCAAGTCCATTCACAATCGACTTGAGAATGGTCCAGGACGGACCGAAACGTCGTCGCCCCTTCACCTTCTAGTGTATGGTCTGGTCAACATACTTCAGCCACGTTATTGTGACTCATCGCCTGCAATTTTCTCTGTTGCTGTAAAGAATCACTGGTTATCTATGGTTTCCGCCTCCACCGGGGATCGAACTCTGGACCTCAGGACTACGAATCCCGAGCGCTGTCCACTCAGGTGTCCGACTCCTGGTGCTGTATAACTTTACAAATCATTTAACTGTTAGGTTAATTTAACCATTTGGTCGTAACTGGGAGCCTTAGAAACAACACTCAGCCTCCCTCTGAGACATTTTTATCAGTAACGTGAAGATAGTGCTGCAATCGTCCTCCCCCTTGTACTTAACATTTGCAATGGAATCTAGCAATTGCATTAAAAATTAAACGTATTGATAAGCATTGATGCACCATCAAATTTACCTTTTCTATTATTTTTAGTTTAGGTTTGGTGCGTACGTTTTGGAGTAGGCAAAACAGTTGCAATTTGTACGCAGTGGCAAACTGAGAGAACGGGCCGAACAAAGGAGATAAAAATGCACGCACAAACTCGTCACTTGTTTGACTATGTAGTAAATGCTTGTTTCCAGTCGCAAAGAAAAACATTATTCTTACCGCCATCTTAAAGCCGTCATTCTTACCTCTCACTGTGTACTTCATGACCATTGTGTCCACACGGCGAAGTTTAGGTTGTGCCCCGAGGGGCGAGTTTACTGGGGCAGTGCCACTCATCTTGTGAGTGGACACACCGCCATAGTGACAGTATTGGGCAGCGCCACTCATCCTGTGAGTGGACACACCGCCATAGTGACAGTATTGGGCAGCGCCACTCATCCTGTGAGTGGACACACCACCATAGTGACAGTATTGGGCAGCGCCACTCATCTTGTGAGTGGACACACCGCCATAGTGACAGTATTGGGCAGCACCACTCATCCTGTGAGTGGACACACCGCCATAGTGACAGTATTGGGCAGCGCCACTCATCCTGTGAGTGGACACACCGCCATAGTGACAGTATTGGGCAGCGCCACTCATCCTGTGAGTGGACACACCGCCATAGTGACAGTATTGGGCAGCGCCACTCATCCTGTGAGTGGACACACCGCCATAGTGACAGTATTGGGCAGCGTCACTCATCCTGTGAGTGGACACACCGCCATAGTGACAGTATTGGGCAGCGCCACTCATCCTGTGAGTGGACACACCGCCATAGTGACAGTATTGGGCAGCGCCACTCATCCTGTGAGTGGACACACCGCCATAGTGACAGTATTGGGCAGCGCCACTCATCTTGTGAGTGGACACACCGCCATAGTGACAGTATTGGGCAGCGCCACTCATCCTGTGAGTAGACACACCGCCATAGTGACAGTATTGGGCAGCGCCACTCATCCTGTGAGTGGACACACCGCCATAGTGACAGTATTGGGCAGCGCCACTCATCCTGTGAGTAGACACACCGCCATAGTGACAGTATTGGGCAGCGCCACTCATCCTGTGAGTGGACACACCGCCATAGCAGCATGTACAACATTCCCCAATGGGAAGAAAACCCGCTGGGTTGTTCATTCTGTCACTTGTACCCAGACACAGCTGGGACTTGTTTAACTGTTTCAAGTGAACAGCTTCTCAAATGGCCAAGTTACTCTGGCAGCCACACACACACACACACACAACACACACACACACACACACACACACACACACACACACACACACACACATATATATATAAACAAGTATATATATATATATATATATATATATATATATATATATATATATATATATATATATATATATATGTCGTACCTAGTAGCCAGAACGCACTTCTCAGCCTACTACGCAAGGCCCGATTTGCCTAATAAGCCAAGTTTTCATGAATTAATATATTTTCTCTAATTTTTTCTTATGAAATGATGAAGCTACCCATTTCATTATGTATGAGGTCAATTTTTTTATTGGAGTTAAAATTAACGTAGTTATATGACCGAACCTAACCAACCCTACCTAACCTAACCAAACCTATCTTTATAGGTTAGGTTAGGTAGCCGAAAAAGTTAGGTTAGGTTAGGTTAGATAGGATAGGTAGTCGAAAAACAATTAATTCATGAAAACTTGGCTTATTAGGCAAATCGGGCCTTGCATAGTAGGCTGAGAAGTGCGTTCTGGCTACTAGGTACGACATATATATATATAAATATATATATATATATATATTATATATATATATATATATATATATATATACTTGTTTAAAAACAAACTATGAAGTCATAGTACTTTCCTTACTTTATAACTACTGCAACGACCCCCCAGAAAAGACATCACTGTATCAATACCTCCTCGTAGCAATATCTCGGTGGATAATATGCTTAAACTCCGCGACCAAATATCTTCTGGATGAGTTTGCGTCTTGCCAGAGTGTCTGCGAGCTCCAGCACCAGGTGGGTGAACAAAGCTATCACACGTCGGGTTAATTAATCCCACATACCTGGGAGCGTGTCGCTCACCGACACAAATATCACTACATGTCCCTCCCTCCCTCCCACGGTCTATCCTTCCCACGGTCTATCCTTCTAGCCCCGCGGTCAATACGTCGGCACGTATAACCAACATATAACCCAACCTGAAATGAAATAAAAGATACGTCGTTTCGGTCCGGCCTGGACCCTTTTATTCGGCATTGTCGACGACCTGATGAGGGGTCCAGGACGGGCCTAAACGTCGTCAACTGCTTGTTGACGACCTCAGAAAGGAGCAATGTGTGTGTGTGGGTGTGTGGGGGTTGTGGGTATTGTTTCTATGGCTCATTCTCTCCGTATAAGCGACCGTCCACGTTGTAATCAAACCGCAGGGGGTCGAGGCCCCGGGCGCCTCTACACGTTGTCAATTTGTGGGATCCGTCGTCGACGGCGGCCAGGGGTCAGGAGCTTAGGGTTAATCCGGGAGACAGTCGTAGAGGGCTTAATGACCTGGCCAGCACACACACACACACACACACACACACACACACACACACACACACACACACACACACACACACACACACACACACACAAACACACACACACCATACAGGGGCCGGTGGCTGAGTCATCTCCTTCTCTCATTTTTTTATACACACCATTCTCTCTAGTCTTAGTTTAATATCTCTGTTTTTCTCCTCTCTATCTTCAGTATATAAATCCATGGGTTTCTTCTCCTCCTTTGATCCCTTTCTCAATCTTCCTCTGACCTTTCCAAACCTGTCTTTGCCTCTCCTCTCCTCTTCCCTTCCTCACTTCACTCATCACCTCAGTTTTCCTTCGCCTCTCACCCCTCACTCTCTACCCTCATGCCTTTCACCCCCCTCACTTATTACGCCAAGCCTCACTCATCATTACCTCATGCCTCCCGTATAGTTCCGTCTCCTAACCTGGACATTGATAGTCACATCAATATGAGAAATTGAAATAAGTTTATTGAGGTATAAATACTCACAAAGGGATGAGGTAGCTCAATCTATTCTCCCCCCGTTCAGTACAACGTGTTCATATATATATATATATATATATATATATATATATATATATATATATATATATATATATATATATATATATATATATATAATTAGAAAGGAGCCATACGTGCCAGATCCCCCTGACTATATCATAATCTCTATAGCCTAAATATGTTATCTGAATAAATTTCCATGGAAAAAGAAAATGATAATGCTACCGGGATTTATATTAGTGTGAGACGTGGTAAGTGCGGTATAAAAATGATTGAGAGCCCACATTGTGTTATCTTGTGTGGCTGTAGCCAGGAAACCTGTGACTGCTGATAGCACACACACTCCCTAATGCTATTTTTTTTCCAGCATTCCGACCTCTATCTCTCCATTCCTTTCCCCCTCTCTATCTCTCCTTTCCACTTCTTGTGTCTTTCCTTCTACCTACCTACCTACCTACACAAGGTAGGTAGGTAGGTTCCTCTGTCTCTCCCTTCCATTCCGTCTATCTCTCCTTTCTCCCTCCCCTTCCTCTTTTTCGCTTTCCAATCTTCTAATGTTTCCCACTCTTTTTTTACCTGTATTTCTCTCTTCCTACACGAAACACTTCACCTTAGAGAGAGAGAGCAAATTAAACTTCAACATTCGTTGGACAGTGTATGCTGAAGTTAAGTCTTCATAAAGCCTTCATAACCCATCGCCAAAGGTAACTGCATAAAACGTATTCCTCAAATATAATATGGACACGACATAAGGCTGCTAGCGAGGACTGGGTGGCCAGGAGAGCCTCGCTACCTCATCACGACACGACACAAAGAGAGCAAGAACGACTGGCTGGTCAGGAGAATCTCCTCTACCTCATCACGACACGACACAAAGAGAGCAAGAACGACTGGCTGGCCAGGAAAGCCTCGCTACCTCAGCACATCGTGAGGTTATCTTGAGATGATTTCGGGGCTTAGCGTCCCTGCGGCCCGGTCCTCGACCAGGCCTCCTTTTTGTTACACATCCCCCAGGAAGCAGCCCGTAGCAGCTGTCTAACTCCCAGGTATTTATTTACTACTAGGTAACAGGGGGCATCCGAGTGAAAGAAACTGCCTATTTATCCTCGCCTCCGCCTGGGATCGAACCCGGAACCTTATGACTACGAATGCAGAGCGCTGTCCACTCAGCCGTCAGGCCCACTGCAACCCCCACATACACCATTCCCTTACGACGGTGATAATACCTCGCCTATCGCCTCATAACCAACATAAGAGCCACTGAAAGTGTGCTCACACGCTCTCTAACGCCTGGCATAAATAGTTTTGATGTTAAGTCTTATTCTTACAGAGAAATTGAACTCATTTTTTTACATACTCGTGTTTTCCGTTTTTCTTTGCTTCACATCCGATTTCATTCCGGATACGGAGTATCACTTAAAGTGTACCGGATAGTATGGAACAATTTTTACCTTCCTCTATCAGCGAATAATTTATAGTACGAAACCATATAGTATTTTATTAAATTAAATGCAAAAAAAAAAGATGAAAAAATCTGCATCTGCACCGTTGCTAGGAGCTGAGAGCACCGTTGCTAAGAGCTGAGAGCACCGTTGCTAGGAGCTGAGAGCACCGTTGCTAGGAGCTGACAGCACCGTTGCTAGGAGCTGACAGCATCGCTGCTAGGAGCTGAGAGCACCGTTGCTAAGAGCTGAGAGCACAGTTGCTAGGAGCTGACAGCACCGCTGCTAGGAGCTCAGAGCACCGTTGCAAGGAGCTGACAGCACCGTTGCTAGGAGCTGACAGCATCGCTGCTAGGAGCTGAGAGCACCGTTGCTAAGAGCTGAGAGCACCGTTGCTAAGAGCTGAGAGCACCGTTGCTAGGAGCTGACAGCACCGTTGCTAGGAGCTGAGAGAGCTGATGCTGCCCGGAGCGCTGGGGTTGAAACCGGCAGTGTTAGCTGCGGTAAATGTCGAATTATCAGAGAGTTCTACCAATTACTTGGACTATTCCCCACGTAGTTGAGACAGGCACCATCAACACCCTGGAAGCCACACATCTCAGAAATTTGTGAACTAAAACTGAAGTGTAAATGATCTAGATATTCCCCACTAGACTTATCAGTAGTTCAAATCTAGCCTTAAAGTTAAAAAAAGGAAGGCCTATCTTTACTGGAAAAGATAAGAGCTAGAAGTGAACTTGTTTAGTGTCAGAGTAGTTAACAGATGGAATACATTAGGCAGTGATGTGGTGGAGGCTGACTCCATACACAGTTTCAAATGTAGATATGATTGAGCCCAGTAGGCTCAGGATTTGTACACCAGTTGATTGACAGTTGAGAGGCGGGACCAAAGAGCCGAAGCTCAAACCTCGCAGCACAACTCGGTGGATTACAACTAGGTTAGTACACACCACACACACACAAACAGGCACATAACAAATGAGAGAACTGGACCTTACAACTCTAGAGGTAAGGACAGAGGGAGACATGATAACAACATGTAAGATCCTAAGGGAAAGTGACACAGTAGACAAAGCAGCATTATTCAAAGGTAGGAACAACAGAACCAGGTGTTAGATTCACGAAGAAGTTACGCAAACACTTACGAACCTGTACATCTTTTCTCAATCTTTGGCAGCTTTGCCTGCAATTATTAAACAATAATGAGCTCCGAAGCACCAGGAGGCTGTTTATAACAATAACACAGTTGATTGGCAAGTTTTCATGCTTGTAAACTGTTTAATAAATGTAACCAAAGCTCAAAGATTGAGGAAAGATCTACAACGTTCGTACGTACTTGCGTAACTGCTTCGTGAATCTGGTCCCAGGTGTCACAGTTGAAACTAGAGATGCAAATGAGTCCCAGAGACATCAGGAAGAACATTTCAGCGTGTACTGCTGTCAATAAACACAACGGGTTAAATGTAGAAGTCGTTGAAGCTATTCGATTCAAAGTCTTTTATGTAAATATGATAAAACCGTGAGAAGTGAGTCATTGCATTGATCTAAGAACGTTTCGGAAGGCTGGAGCTAGGAGCTAGCGTCGACCTGCCAAGCACATCTAGGTGAGTACACACGTAACACGTACATACACAAAATATAATTCACAAGAACATTCACACAACTTTTGAGAGCTCGAGGTAAAAAAAAAAATAAAGTTAGTTTATTAGGCTTCGGCACAAAGTTTCTCACACTGTCTCCCTTCAAGCTGCGATCTCCCAGACGCTTCCTCCTCAAGTTGCCATCTTCTCCCCTGACCAGACACACACACTAGAAGGTGAAGCGGACGCGACGGTTTCGGTCCGTCTGTGGACCATTCTCAAGTCGTTATTGTCTTGAAAGCGTCGCCGTACCTTCACCTTCTAGTGTGTGAGGTCTGGTCAGACATACTTTAGGCCACGTTATGTGTGACTCATCGCCCGGCACCTTTCCCTCTTTTCTTCACGCTCTTCTCCATCAAACTGCATCTCTGCCACCCCCCTTATACTCTCCACTTAAACTGCCATCTCTTCTTGCCCGCCCACTACCACTCCACATCTCTGTCCCCCCCTACACTCTCCATTTAAGCTGCCATCTCTGCCCCTACACTCTCCACTTAAACTGCCATCTCTCGTCCCTACACTCTCCACTTAAGCTGCCATCTCTGCCCCCTACACTCTCCACTTAAACTGCCATCTCTCGTCCCTACACTCTCCACTTAAGCTGCCATCTCTGCCCCTACACTCTCCATTTAAGCTGCCATCTCTGCCCCCTACACTTCTGCCACATTACACTACTGCCAATGCTCCCTCCTTCCATACACTCCTCTCACTTAAGCTGCCATCTCTGCCCCCTACCCTCTCCACATTAAACTGCCATCTCCCCTCTCCTACACTCTCCACTTAAGCTGCCATCTCTGCCCCCTCCACTCTCCACTTAAGCTGCCATCTCTGCCCCCTACACTCTCCACTTAAACTGCCATCTCCCCCC
>WNGS01005997.1:18691519-18708914 GCA_020271785.1 Procambarus virginalis | reverse complement strand
GGCTACTGCTGCTGCTGCTGCTTCTAAGGCTCTTGGTGCTGTTGCTGCTGTTGCTGCTGCTGCTGTTGCTGATGCTGCTGCTGCTGTTGCTGATGCTGTTGCTGCTGTTGCTTCTGAGGCTCTTGGTGCTGATTGTCTGCTGGTGCTGTTGTGGTTAATAAATTAAACAGAGAATAAGGAAAGAGTTTTCGTCAAATTATTGAGAAAGTTGTTACTAACATTTATTTCAAGATGTTTATAATAAAACACCATCAGCGTAATCTACAACTAAAAGTTTTAATAATTGCTTTATTATTATTATATTATTTATTAGTAGAGAGAGAGAGAGAGAGAGAGAGAGAGAGAGAGAGAGAGAGAGAGAGAAAGAGAGTGTTATATCAGTATAGTCGCTTATGGTGCCAATACTCTGCTAAATTCATCATCAAAAGCTTAGGGTCGACTTTCTGTATCTCTCTCTCTCTCTCTCTCTCTCTCTCTCTCTCCTCTCTCTCTCTCTCTCTCTCTCTCTCCCATATCCTTCTGGTGATTTTGTAAATTATTCTTTGATTTTGGCATCGTTTTATATAAATTAATAATGAAATTTGTTAAATATTTATTACAATAAATAATTTTTTGGCAATTAGTTTATTTTATACCTCGGCATTCTCAACGTTTAGTCACTCATTTACATTATTCTGTTTGTCTCTACATCCATACGTGTGTCATTCATCCATACGTGTCATTCATCCATAAGTGTGTCATTCATCCATACATGTCATTCATCCATACGTGTCATTCATTCATACATGTGTCATTCATCCATACGTGTGTCATCCTGTGTGTCCGTTCGTCGTGACGATTGTGCGTTCATTTATAGTAGAGAGAGTGTATGCACCATGCAAGTCTACGATGTTCTCTGTCCACCAGGACACAACTACCCTGAGGTTCCCTTGTCTAGCTTCCGGGGATCAACAGCCCCGCGGCTCTGTCTCCGACCGGGCTTCCTGGTTGGTCGCCTGGTCAACCAAGCTATTGGACGCGGCTGCTTACAGTCTGACGTATTAATCACAGTCTGGTTGATCAGGTATTCTTTGGAGGTGTTTGTCGAACACTCTCTCTTGAACACTGTGAGGGGTCGGCCAGTTATGCCCCTTATGTGTAGTGGAAGCGTGTTGAACAATCTCGGGCCTCTGATGTTGATAGTTCTCTCTCAGAGCACCTGTTGCATCTCTGCTCTTCAACGGGGGGTATTCTGCACATCCTGCCATGCCTCCTGGTCTCATGTAATGTTATTTCTGTGTGCAGGTTTGGGACCAGTCTCTCTAATATCTTCCATGTGTTGATTATTATGTATCTCTCTCCACTGCGCTCTAGAGAATTCAGATTTAGAACTTTTAATAGGTCCCAATAATTAAGATGACTAATAGAAGATGACTGAGATGAGTTATAGACAAGTGACTTTACGACTAGACTCATGAAGTCTAGTCTTAAAAGATCTTAGCACGCTCTCTAGGTCAGCAATTTCTCCGGCTCTTAATTGGGCTGTTAGAGTGGATCGATATTCGCCCCAAAAGAGCACTAGTGTCTTGAAAAGTATCATCATGTTTTGCATATTGATTTAAATGTGTCCAGTGTTTAATTAGATATAATATTGTTGAGGCTGCAGATATTTGCTAATGGTTGATACTCTGACATTTTCTTCGTAGTTTTCAAAATATATTATTCCCTATTAGCTGGGAATTTAGTCTTAATTTATAGTCACTCTTCGTGGCAAAGTAATGAATCAATACGTTTTTTATGTGTCAGGGATTGGTTACTGGAATAATATAATTATCTGCATAAGTTCGCTTCTGTGTATTGTGACCCCCAAAGATTATATTGCGTTCATTATAAGAGTGCCAAGATATGCCAATAATTTTTTTATGTCCATTCCACTTAAATTTTATGCTAGTTGCCACATTATTATTAGATAAGTTTTCTAAACTTTATTAAGTGTTATTTCACAGTATTATCATTGAAACTGTATCAAATCACGTGAGATAATTTAATTCGCCTCAGTAAGGTAAATTCAAAATATTCCATATACAAATTTGGTAAAATTCATTTCTTAACTGTTGTTTTCTTTATATTTATTTTAAGATGATCACTGACTTGTTATATTGCTAATGGGGACCTATTTTTATCCTATAATTAAATCTTTAGTAATATTAAATCATATATGAGCACTCTTTTTAAATGAGGTTAGCAGCCAAGCTTAACATATCTATTTGTAAATCCAAATTGTTATTTTACGTAGAAATGCTTGCTAGTAGACTTTATTCTGTTATCAATAGCATTATTATAAATAGGAGCTGCCTCGTATGGCCCAATAGGCCTTCTGCAGATACCTTTACTCTTATGGTCTTATGTTCTAGACCATAAAAGTGAAGTAGATTTGTAGTTTTTTAATTATTTTTCCGCTTAATGTCTTCGCATTTTTTTTATGTAATTATTACCTCAAAATTCGGCAATTTTATTTCAATTGGAAACCAATTCAGACAGAAATGTTTGAGGTAATTCCAAACTCCGACATTTGAGATGGAAGGTGACAACCTGATCTCAGCACTAACACGTCTCTCAAGTCATGAAATTATAAATGTGAATTCATATACGTGTTCATCAATTGTGAGATATGGGACATGTTACACGATCTGGCATAACCTTAAGCTAACTCATTTTTTACAATAAATACCTCTTCATGCAAGACTTTCACAAGACTTCTGGTTTGGGATGTCGGTCGTTTTGAATAGTATGGGGGAGGAGGGATGCCACAAATAAAACAAAAAAAGCCTTTTCTGTGATAAATAGTCGAGTTAGCAATATAATTTTTTCTGTATTTGTACTCATCTATTTGTGCTTGCGGTGGTAGAGCTCTGGCTCTTTGGTCCCGCCTCTCAACTGTTAATCAACTGATGTACATGTTTCTAAGTCTCTTGGGCTCTATTATCTTCACTTGAAACTGTATATGAAATCAGCCTCCACCAAATCACTTCCTAATGCATTCGATTTATCAACTACTCTGACACTGAAAAAGTTCTTTCTAATATCTCTGTGGCTCATTTGGGTACTCAATTTCCACCTAGTCCCTTGGTGCGTGTTCTTTTCGTGTTAAATAGCCTCTCTTTATCTAACCTATCAATTCCTTTGAGAATCTTGTATGTCCGTTAATTCATACGTATGTCATTCATCCACTTATGAACGGTGGTGTCCAGGTCTTCTTGACCTGGACAAGCTGCAGGAATGATCAAACAAATGGTTTTTAGAGTTTAACCCAAGCAAATGGATTGTAATGAAGAAAGCTGTAGTGTGCAGGAGACCAGATACAACGTATCCTTTGAGAGATGAAATAGTTCAAGAGTCAGAGAGAGAGAAAAAGACCTGGGGGTTGATATCACGCCAGACCTGTCCCCTGAAGTCAAGAGGTGATCATGTCCCCTTAACGTCCTTCCGATGTGTGTGAGCATGTGTGTGTGAGCATGTGTGCGTGCGCGCGCGTGTGTGTGTATGTATTATAATACTGAAAATACAGACTAAATCGCTGGTCGTAAGAACTAAATGCGTTGTGCGAATACATTCTTATTGACACAGGAACGATCAAAGTAACAATTGCCTGCGAAACGATTCTCTCCTCCTGTTCCAAGCACACGAGTCTAAAAGTGTCCACAACTGAAGTGTAGGGTGATTGCATCACCACTAAGGGCCTCATCTGGTCCTGTAGCGAGAGAAGTTGGTAGTCTCTGGGAGCATTATATTGATTCTCAATGTTGGTGGGTCCCACATTCAGAGGGAAGGCTTCCGATGGCTTGGTAATTCAACAGGTTCTCGTCTTCTCTGTTCTTGTATTGTCTGGGACCGAACTAGAGGGAATAACACCTGTATGCCTTAGTCTCGTTTTGGATTTTCGCTTAACTCTTGCCTCTATTTCTCCCGACGCCCGATTCGACCCCTGATGTCATTCCTAGAAAACTGGAACTCTTTGTAAGCTGGAAATAGGTCTTGTTATAGATTCTTCTGGATGTAATCACATTCTTTGAAATTGTATCAAGATTCCATTCACCTGGGCTGTAGGGTCATTTTTTTCGTGTCAAGATTTTTAACACAAGTAATTGCAGGACATATATTGCCAGAATTTCTAAGATAATATAATGTTGATATTTGTAAATTGCACTTTTCATTGATCTGAAAATGTACAACTGATGGCAACATTTTATATTTCAAAGTTTTACATATTAATGAATATTGAAATGAGAGTAATATTAATAAACATAGATAAATACAATTGAAAACATTAACTTGATATAATCAAAGATATATGATCACATTATCATTCGAAATAAAGGACATTCGCTGAAATTTGCACGGTCGGTTCCAACACAATGAGTTTATTTTATTTTGCTTCATTTTATTTTGTTTTACACAATATTTAACTTGATTGTATTTTAATTTTAGCATTAGTTTATAATTATTTTTATTAGATATTAACTCATATTCTCACTATAGGCAAAAATAGTCTTTCTCCCTTAATATTTTTAATCTTTCAATATATAACTTCGTAATATTATATATATATATATATATATATATATATATATATATATATATATATATATATATATATATATATATATATATATATATATTAATACATCTTCAGAAGGAATGTGTGTACTCACCTAGTTCATTCCTTCTGAAGATGTATTAATATACGAAAGTACTTAAGGAAATTCCTGTTTCAATTCTTCCTCCGTGGTCTGACACTGTCACATTTTTTATCACGTGTTAATTTTCGTGATTTACACACACACACACACACACACACACACACACACACACACACACACACACACACACATATATGTATATGTATATATATATATATATATATATATATATAATATATATATATATATATATATATATATATATGTGTGTGTGTGTGTGTGTGTATAAAAGCTGAAAGCTTCATGACACTGATCACGTTATCAACATGCTCTACACTACACATGCGTTGATAGGTAATTATCAGGATAAAATTCTAAGCCAGCATGACTACATATCACTTGGAACGGACATGTCTGCGAGACTTTTGGAATAGGACGGAGGGAGGGACCGGTGCCTAACTTCTTGAACCTTCGAGGATCGAACACTGGCCCGCGTGAAGCGAGGTATTACTTGTTGGATGTTGACGGAGGTTTAAATATTGGGATGAGTAGAAATGTTATGTAACAAGTAGTAGTTAATTTTTAAGTTTACTCAATAAAGTATTTTTAAAGCCATAAACCCTAAAATATAATGTATAGCTTTATTTTAATAATTTATTATTGTGAACATAATAGACTAAATAGAGAGGTAGATAATTAAATTTCTAAAGGAATATGTGTAGACTCATATTTTTTAGATTTTAAACAGAAAATGTCCTTAATATACTTTTGACATGAAGTATTTGGAGATAATTTTATCTTTAATAATTTAATTTCATAGAACACCACACATAAATTACTTTAGAATAAATAAAGAATGTTGCCTCTTAGTATTTCTAATAACAGCATTCATTATGGAAAAATGTCAGGTAACACATTTTTGGACACCTCAAGTACCTGAAGCAACACATCATATATAAACAGTTAATTAGATAAATAACCTATTTATCAAGTAGAACGTTTGGAAATTAAGAAGTAACGTAAAGCTCAAAAAATTTAATTTGTCTTGAAATTATAGTTTTTTTTTCCTCACTTGACGTAACCATTTATCCATTATTCTGTATTAGAAATTGAGGTTTTTTTCTTATAATTAGATTTGGAATGTATTAATAAAGGAAAGCGCTCTAATTTTTATTTTTTGACTTATCTTATGGGTACTTGCGCATATTTGAATCACGTTTTATTGCAACTTATATATATTTATGCCTAGCAACTTAAGTATTAAATGTGAAAGCCAGGTCCCTCGGTGACTTTACTTTGTATCCTCTGATGAAATATGTTATATCAGAGGTCATGGCTGTAATCATGATGTTACCGGGTGAATATATTATCGCTAATAAGAGACTGTACACCTCGGTCTTGCTTGGGTCGACCTGCCAGCCACCGTCCCAAAGAGCATGTCACACACCCAGTGTTATCCCGTCATTTAAAATGGGATAATATCGCCTATGTACAGGGGTGCTGAGACATGCAACTGCTGCAACATGGCTTGCTTGACTTGGCAAGCAAGCCAAGTCGTGTTTGCCTCTACGTACATCTAACATGCAGCTAGCATGAGGCTCTACGACCAGCTGGTCCATGAACATTGTGGGGTGAAGCTGAAACAGTAATAAAAAGCCTATCTTTCCCACCAGGAACAAACACTCAACTAACTCGCTCAAGGGCTATGTACTATTTATTTAAAATATTTATATAAAATAGTTTCAGCAATAAACAAACTTTGAATATGAAAGTTTGTGGATAAAATGACTACGAGCTTATTACTTCCTGGTGGAAGGAACTTGAGGACCTGAAGCTCAAAGAAGAGATATAAAATTATGTCTCGTATATTTTACTTAATCTAGTTCGATTAATCATTATAGTCGAGTAATGTTGATTATATTCCTTCTTCTTTTCTTCTTTATTTTTTTATGCACCCCATACCCATCCCGTGGGCGGTGGGGGTGGAAAGCGTTACAGAGGCACTAATTAGGTACAGGAACTGAACTGCATAGTTCGTTTAGCTAAGCAAGTGACAATCTTGTGAAGCTAGTTTCAGACCACGCTTTGCCACCCCGTAAAAAGTACTTGTAGCTCGGTTACAAGGCTACTCCGTACTCGGCTACAAGTACCTCTGGGAGTTTGCAACATCTGATGTAAATTGGACTAAATGTAAACTATGTCATTCCTTTCACATACTTTGAGTCATTATATAATGAAATGCGAAAAAATCACGGAATTCAGAGATAATTAAATCAAACACCGTCAGTGATGTTCACGAAATGTATAAGTACTTCAATCATAATAATGGTGCACTCCCAGGAATCTTAGTCAAGTATCCAAAGTTTGCTTACTGTAGGTAATGCAAGGTTATATATGACTGCAAAGTTAGCGCCTAGTTGGGTAGCTGTGGAACAGGATTGGTGACTGTGTAATTGACTCAACATATGTGTAAACTGCCTTGTATAGAGACGTATGGGCCTCTTTTTTGAATCACTTGTGATATACATGTCAATAATACCTTTATATGTATGAGTATTTATTATGTGATGACATTCACTGGAGGTACTCAAGTGGACTCAGTCCACCTGAAACCAGCACTTGTTGGGACCCTTTTTCTGCATGCTGGGACCCAATTTTCTCTTTGCATGCTGGGACCCAATTTTCTCTTTGCATGCATCTGTATTTTGGTCTTTTTCCCTACATGCTGGAATCCTTCCTTCATGTTTTTGTCGCTTCCCATATGTTTGGTTCCTTCCCACTTACTGAAACCTTTCCAACAATCCCACATAATGATGTGGTTTCAATCCAACTCATAGTGAGCTATTTTTGTATAGCTACACATATCCCATAATATATTCCCGCATAGCAACCCGCTTCTTCCCCAGTTCCATCTCTAAATTCCCTCCTCACACCCCTCCTTCTCTTCCTCTCTTTAGTTCTCTCTTTCTCCCCACTTTGTTGTCAGTCTATTGCTCCCCAGGTTATAGCATCCTGACTTGAATCATGCACAAGGCATCGACCTGTGCATGGGATAAAGCACAGCTAAAAGTTCGATTCTGTGTTAAAGTTATCTTAAGTTACGTTATGGTAACTTTTCACACTTTGTGTAAACGTTTAGGTGTGTTGGCGAGACCAGTAAAGATGGTCTATGCGACGTCACCTCACGTAGTAATGATTGAACTGTTTCACTAAATCTCTTCCTCATATTCATTGGTGATAAGTGTCTCGCGTTTCATAATTATTTCCGCGCGCTTTTAATATCTTTATCACTGCCTTACCTCACGCGATTAAGGAAAATATTCCATTTGTTTATAAATGCTTAGCAATGATTACAAGTTTTGTAATACCATGAAAATAATTATTCTAAGCATTTTTCAATTATTTTAGGCATTTATTTAGGTATCTGAGTGATTATATTTTCCCTAATTATTAATAATTATCTTATTTATAATTAAAACCGAATTAATGGCAATCATTTCAGGAGTTCATAATAATTACGACACGCAATTTATGGTTGTTNACATGTAACCAGGCGCCTAGTACAGTGCTCATTGGGAAGAAGAAAGCTGCTGGGTTTATTTTTATATGCATTAGCGAGTTGCTGTTGGTTAAAATTGTCTTGGGAGCTATCTTAGATCAGCGTCTGACAAGAAATGCTGAAAGGAAAGTCAGGTATTATTACAGAATTTGACTAATTTTTCAGCTACGTTTAGTTCATGTGATTTGAATCGGATTCTTGAAGCACAATTCCATATGCCAAAGGACATTCCTCTGGTATTTTTTTAGAATAAATCTACTTGAAAAGTCAATCGGAAGCATTCTAAAGCTTGGGTAGTCAGTCGGAAGCATTCTAAAGCTTGGGTAGTCAGTTGGAAGCATTCTAAAGCTTGGATAGTCAGTCGGAAGCATTCTGAAGCTTGGATAGTCAGTCGGAAGCATTCTAAAGCATGGAAAGTCAACCAGAACATCAACGAAGCGTTTTCAACTTTAGTTAACATTAAAATTAAAATTGAGAGGTCAAGTGTGTGTGTACAAATCTTCATATACTCTAAGAGACCCTAAATATAAACGGTGATTGCTCGATTAACTTACCCGTTTTTATTCATTAATGATCAAGTTTGTGGATATTTTGCTTAATTGATTTGTGACGAATGATTCATTTTTGGCGTCCGGCACATGAGACAGACATCAACGAATCGTTACGCAGCTGTTCTTCCTCTCAAGACAGCACGCCGTTCTGAACAGTGACGCCGACAGAGCATCACGCAGCTGTTTTTCCTGTCCAAAACACAAGTGTTGAGGACTCCTCTTGTTGCATCAGCAACGGGTGTAGCGATGGCATGTTTAACAGGTGTTTGTGTCCAACTAGATTATATGCAAATTTATGTTAATGATGTTGCAAAATGCCGGCCCTTGCATTGATTACAACTCGCCCAGGTGGTTTACTGCCTCACTTACATATTATCGAACGTAATGGAAAATATTTCACCGGCACTTGCTCCGGGACAGGTGTAATTTTAATCCTGGTAAAACGAAAGTAAATTTGCAGTGATGGGATAATTGTCTTCATTTTCCCGCTACCTCATTAGCGATTTTTTTTTACATAGGAAAAAAATTCACTTCTCGGTTCTGTTATTTGCTGTTTTTTCCCCCTCACAAAAGAGTGCTATTTGCTCTAGGTCATTAAATTCTGTCAGTGATTATACATAATGGCGATTGATGATTGATTATAATCTCTATGACAGCTGAAGAGTTAGATCATCATCGCCTGTGATGAGTGATGGGAGCCATGACTAGTGATGAGTGACCGTAATGGAAAGTTGTAGTAATATTAGCTTTAATAATGATACTAGGAACAGTAGTTGATGGAAGCAATGGTGCCAATAGCAACTATATACATAGTAATAGCGGCAGAAGTCTGAGTAGCAGCTGTAGTAATAGCAGCTGTATAGTAATAGCACTAATAATAACATCAATGCAGTAATTGTCTTGAAATCTTTTGAAACTAAATCGATTTATCAGCAATATGTTTACAAAACGGAAAGTCCCATTACAAAAATAAGTGAGCAGATGAGTCGACTTGGCTGTGATGAAGCCGTGATGAGCTCAATAGCCCTGATTTCCAGCGCTGGCAACAGACTTAAACACTAACATATTTATAAAAATAATAACATTGAAATAAGAATCAATACATTTTTATTGTATAGCTACTTTTTTGTCTTTTGTCTGTCATTAATTTAGAATTAGATCTAAATCTCAAATTAAGGTATTTCATAAACCTCAAAGAAAATTGTTAAAAAAATATCACTATAAAAATATGCTAGTCTGTCTTGCATAGTTCTTATCTATTTTTATGTGAGTAAGCTTAGCATTGTTTGAAGTCGACCATTAAGAATGGAGAATTTGTTCAAAGTTAATCTGACCTCCAGGGCTTCTCTGGAACACATTAGAAATGCAGTAAACATAATGTGAAGCCTTCCATTACGAAGATAAACTTTGGAATCGCCCATTAGGAAAGCAGAATTTAAAGGCTTATACTTGAAAGACTGAATTGTGAAATCAATAGAAGGATGAATTTGAAGTCTTATATTTGAAAAGCAAAATTTTCGTATTTGAAAATAATTTTATCTATAATTAAGTTTAGTACTTGTTACTTAAAGGATACTCAAGGTTCATAACCTGACTCATGAAGGGTGAGGTGCCGGACCTGACTCACGAAGGGTGAGATACATGACCTGACTCACGAAGGGGGAGATACGTGACCTGACTCACGAAGGGTGAGATACGTGACCTGACTCACGAAGGGTGAGATACGTGACCTGACTCACGAAGGGTGAGATACGTGACCTGACTCACGAAGGATGAGGTGCAGGACTCAGCGGGGCAGGTAATCAGAGTCCAGGTAAGAGACATTCATACCAGGATTCATGAAAAATAATTACCATTTATAGCTTGACTCGTGGTGGTAATTGAATTTCTGAATATGATTCATAAAGGTAATTAAGCTTTTCTCTTTAATTTTCTTTTAGTTTTTATTAATTGGGGTTATCAACGTTCAGAACATTGTTTGGCTAGTAATAGTACACATTTTTCTGAACCTATATATTATTATTAATGTGCAGAACATATCAATTATATATAAAATAGAATTTCTCTCCGAGGTTAGATTTCACATGCTTGGGGCCTCACCCAACTTCCCAAGATAAATAATGGGATATGCGAGCGTCATAGGACAGACGCGGTCGGCCCCAGTGTCACTTTTTAAGAAATATCGGCAGCTATAGCGACCCCCCCCCCCTCCCATGCAATTTTCATGAAGTGAAGTCTGAAATTAGTGATGCGTTTTCCGTAGCGTTCAGTAGTATCTTCGTGCTTCGTAATATTAAGATTAAATTTTATGAGAGAAAATGGCCGAGGGGGGAGGGGGAAGAGAGAGAGGAGAGGGAAGAGATAGCAGAGACGGGGGCGAAAGGTGGAGAGGGCAGTGAGGGGGAGAGAAGCAGAGGGGAAATGTTGGAGGAGAAAGGTGAAAGTGGAAGAAAGTTGAGAGGGTGGGGGTAGAGTGAGAGAGAGAGGGGGGGGAAGAGACGTGGGCAAAGCCGGATACACCCTCTAGTTATAAATATTCAGAACCTACTCTTGTTATTATCAATGTTCAAAACCAGACTCGTAATGTTATTAATGTCAACCTGATTCATAATTTGATCAATGTTCAGAACCTGTCTCTTCATATAATAAACGTTAATTGACTGATTTCACAGTCTTGTTCACTGTATCCTGCGCATGAGCTAAGTTTACCCACGTAACTTGCCCTCAAAACAACGGTTAGACTCTGATTGGCAACAGCCATTGTGGAAGGACACATTCGGACCATTGTTACTGGAATCCAGGTTCTAAGTCAAGACTCGTCACCTTTGCAATTGTTGTTAACAATCTCCGTTAACGGAGCCTATTTGTGTGAAAGGGAAGCTCCAGTCTCTTTGTAATAGGTGTGTGACGAAATAGACCCAATTGGTATATATATATCTACCTTATGTGCAGTTATTCCTCTCCTGGACACCTTCCTAATATGAAGGTATACCCTCCACCTTTTGGCACTTCTCTTATCTTCAGGTATACTCCTTTACGGTAATGTGTGTGCCCCATAATACCGTTGTGTACGGTACTCGCCATCCTTGTTATACTCATCCACGAAGATATATGCCCCATTGGCACCTTTGTTCTACTTTTGAGTAACTCTCTTAGAATTGTTCGTTGCGAGGATGACTACATCACCTTTGTGACACACACACTATAACCAAGATTTAGACAGGTGCTCCCGGCTGCATCCTGGGGATGTGTGTGTGTGTGTGTGTGTGTGTGTGTGTGTGTGTGTGTGTGTGTGTGTGTGTGTGTGTGTGTGTGTGTGTGTGTGTTAGAGAAACATATGTAGCAGATATGATACAAAAAGAAGAAAATAGGTCCGGAGTCAGTACATTAGGCAGCCGACGGTTAGAAAGGCGTGGTCCCGGATCTATTCAAATATCCTGTATTATATTTTCTTATATGTAGAATCACTCTTGTTTTTTGAGATTTATATACCGATGATATAACCAATGAAGTTAGAAATGGTGTAATAATATAATTAATGACATAAAACATGCCATAAGAAATGGTATAACCGTTTGAAATAACTAACATTATTCCTAATGCGTATAACCAAAGGTATAAACAGCATTATTCCCAATGATATAACCAAAGGTATAAGCAGTGGAACATTCCGCTATAACTAGACACGTTCACAAGGCCACACTGCGAATTTGCGCTTAATTTCATTATGCCAAAACATGTTATTTTCACTGTATATTGACAGTATGAAATTAGCGTGTGCTTTCGTTATTAACGTTTCAAATCGTCATTAATGCTCAGTTAATACTGAGTGGGTAATTATGTCTTTCGTTGATCTATTATGCACAATTTGCTTAAATCATTAATTAGGTGAGTATAGGGACGCGAGTTCGAGCCCATTAAATGACCTGCATAATATTTTCTCATCTCATTCGTGTGATTATATTGGGCACTAATATTTTTAATTGTACTAATATTTTTAAAATTAAGACGATTATTAATCATGAGCGCGGGGTAGAGAAGCTGGTGTGTGATGATGTGTTTGTCTTTAGTCTCGTTGAGTGTCTGACGAGAATGATGGACAGTTATGCAATCATCACTCCATGTCTGTCCCCCACACACCTGTCTGTCCCCCACACCTGTCTGCTGTCATCCTCCAATGCCTCTAGCCCTGCCTCGATCCTCGTTCCGCCTCTATCCTTGCTCTCCTTCACGACTTCTTCCGTCCAGCCTTTTGTCCAGTTGTTTTAGATTCAGCTACTGGAAACAAAAAGTTCCATATAGCACGGGCTATGGTGAGCCCGTAAGATTACTCCAGTTTGTCGTATGACTTTATATCGTTGATCTACACACCTGGAGGTGTGATCAAGGATCACACCTAGATCACAGATCACAGGTGTGTAGATCACACAAGGTGATCTACACACCTTGATCTACACACCGCTGCATGACCACCTTCATCCGCTCACTCTCTTCCCTGCCCAACCGTTTCCCCCCACGCCTTATTTTAGCTTCTTTCTTTATATCAGTATTCTACACCTTACTTTTCTCTCGGTCTCCTCCATGTCCCTTTCCGTCCAGTCCCGCATACGGCCACAGCCCCGCTCTTCATTGATACAGAGGGGGTCATAGGGGTCATAGCGCTCCTCTTCACTGTTACAGAGGAGTCACAGCCATCTTCACTGATACAGAGGACACAGCGCCCCTCTTCACTGATACAAATGGGTCACAGCGCCCCTCTTCATTGATACAGAAGGGACACAGCGCCCCTCTTCACTGTTACAGAGGGATCCCAGCGCCCCTCTTCATTGATACAGAGGACACAGCGCCCCTCTTCATTGATACAGAGGACACAGCGCCCCTCTTCATTGATACAGAGGGGTCACAGCGCCCCTCTTCACTGTTACAGAGAACATAGCGCCCCTCTTCACTGATACAGAGGACACAGCGCCCCTCTTCACTGATACAGAGGACACAGTGCCCCTCTTCATTGATACAAAGGGGTCACTCTCCGTGTCCGCGTGACCACACACACTTGATTGCTTTCAAATCCCTGGATTGAAATCAGTTTTTGAGGTCACAGGAGTATTGAACCGTGAGCCGCGTCGTTTGGCTTAATTATTGTTATTCTGGGTCTCTTGTGTGTTTGTGTATACTTATGTGATTGCAGGGTGAGCATCAGCTCCTGGGCTCTGATTTTCAGTGGTCGGTCGTCTATTTTGTAGTGGCTTCCGACCTTTTTTTTGTGTTTATTTTAGCTTTGTTTTTTCTCTTCCGTTTGCACATGCTCTCAGAAGTTGCTCCTTATATACCAATGAGTCGTCTAAGTTTCTGGTTTCCGTTACTCTCGTTCTAATATTGTTTATGCCAAATATTTCATTTTAGTCTCTTCTGATAGCCCAGCTTCTAACCTTAGAGACCGTCTCTTAAGATCTTTCTTTAGTTTTGATTTATGAACATTTTTTGAGGCACTGTGGCAACGCTTTCTGTTGCTGGTGTAACAAAGGTAGTTCATTGCGTCCTGAAGGCTTTCTTTGCCAGCTTCTCAAGGCTACACGAATGATAAGCGACTGTAGAGCCTTGAGTCTACGTCGTTTTATCAGTCGTTCCTGATAATGTGGACCTCCGATTGCAGGCATATGAGAATTATGCTTATTGCCAGATTTGTTTTATTTTCTCGCGTACCAACCACTTGGGCTGGACGGTAGAGCGACGGTCCCGCTATATGCAGGTCGGCGTTTAATCCCCGACTGTCTAAGTGGTTGGGCACAGTTCCTTCACCAAGTCCCACCCTAAACCCTTATAGCGCTTGGAAGGGGTCAGGATATAGTCGTAATGGTTTGACGCTTTCCCCTGATAGTTCCATTCTACTTTCTTGTTCAAGCAATTGTTTTTCCCCTTCACCGTGTAGTGGTCCTCCGGTCTCCCCATTCCCGATCCCCGTCTCATCCCCGTGTACCAGCTGGGACAAGCCAAGTGGCAATCTCTTAGATCTGTTCCCTAGTTTGTCCAGGTCACTATGAGACAGCCCACAGTCTTCATAGTTTTGTTTGTTTGATCAGTTTCGCGTCGCCAGCAAACACTGACAAGTCAGCTCCTATGTCCTCCTATGTCCTCCTATGTCCTCCTATGTACTCGGAACGGCGTGAATCATATTAACTCTCGGGTCCTACGCCTGTTAATCCTTCCGTTCTTGAGGAAATATATGGCTGGATATATGTTTGGTGTAATAATATCTTTTTCTTTGATAAATTTACGTCAAATTTCATACCTGATGCTTGTACACTGATCCAACGACGTGATACGAAACTTATTTTACATGTTTTGCTCTTATTTTATTTTGTTTAAGTTGGATTACATCTTTTTACTCTCCACCTGACATATACAGGAGTAGGAAGTGAGGTTTGCACGAAAAATATATTTTTAAATTGAATGCAAAGAGTTCTCCTTTCCACAGGTCATGGTAAAGTCATATCCCACATTTATTCTCGGAACATTATCCAGATATCAGTTTACATTCAGGTTTCCAATTACTGCTGAGTGTACAGGAGCGAGCAGAGAGAGAGAGATGGAGTACTACCAATACCGTCCCAGCCTTCACAGGATTCGAAAGCCTATGCCTTATTAAATATTTATATAATGCTCTTCTAATCTTGATATTTTTGAGGCTTTTATAAGTCTGGTAGATTTGTTGGTAAACCGTTTTCTGTGTCGGTTCCAAGCTCTTCGGTGGCGTGCCAACATGTTTTGGCACTACACTTTGTTCAAAATTTTAGGATGAACTGTTTTGTGCAATAGTCGTATACAATCAAAAATTCTTATATATTTTATTTAGATTATTTCCTTCTCACTTTCGATTCCGTTCATAGCTTTTAAAACACTAATTGTAGCTCTTTAGAACTTCATTTTTGCGACATCTAAAACCATGATTTTCAGACGTATAATCTCGAAAAGTTCATGATCGGTTTGTTGTTGTTATTGATTCAGCTACTCGGAACAAGATCCAAGTAGCACGGGCTATGGTGAGCCTAACTTACCTGGCACAGGAACGGGGCAAGTAGCACGGGCTATGGTGAGCCCGTAACTTATCTGGCACTGGAACGGGGCAAGTAGCACGGGCTATGGTGAGCCCGTAGTGGACTTACCTGGCACAGGAACGGTGCTGTGTGGTCCCTCCATGATCGTTGTGTGTGTTTAAGATTCGCTACTTAGAACAAAAAGTTCCAAGTAGCACGGGGCCCCGTAGATCATATGATCGGTTTTGTTGTCGTATTTAGAGGATCTGTACTGAGGACTATACTTTCTGTGTAAACAAAATGATATGCATGGCATAAACAACCCGGACATGACTAAGAAATTGAGTTGAACCAGATGTAATGCGTTTCAGATTCGAGTTCCGCCCAGTCGGTGCATTCTGAGTGTTTCATTGTTACTGTCTTATTCTTTTGGGTGGGCGCTTGAAAGAGAAATTATCTCTAATGCATAGAGATAATTCGGTAGAAATTCTACCGAATTTCTGCATTATTTAGATTTTGGTTTGCTACTTTAATGTGTTCGCATCGGTGCGTGCTTAGCATCTCTTCTCTTTTAATGGAATACTTTCACTTACTACAATATTATATATATATATATAATATAGGGGTACCACCTCTGGTGCAATTGCAGGGACCACATCCTCGAAGAAGAAAACAAAGAGCATTCAGAGAAGATCTTGTGGATTCTCACTGATACTTATTCTTTCTTCTCCTACCACCCCTATTATTTTTTGTATGTTTGTGTTTTATTTTATTGCAATGCTACAGTTTACAGAGAACACACAAACACACACACAAAATATATAACAATTAAACAATCAGCGTTCGAAGACCTCGTCCAGCTCCCGGAGGTGGGTGCGTACCCAGGATACAGCACGCATTTCCCCTCTGCACTGCGACACGAGGCGCTGGAATAGGAAAATGGCTGCTCGTGGGTCTCTAGTTTTCCCAATGAGTTCTCTCACCAACACTTTTAAAACTTGAGTGCACATGTTACCCCAGGCGCCCAGAGTCTCTGAGCCTATCGGCAGACGAACCTGTAACAACGTTCTAGGGTTCTGTATTGTGGATTTTCTGGGTGTCCTGAAGGGGCGCCCCACCTCCCTCCGCTGAGCTGTAACGTAAATAGGTATCAGCCAATGTAGATGCACAGGTGTAATCCCAACGTTTCCTAATGGATCAATACATAATATGAACAGGGAAACAAAATATTTAAAAGAATTAAAATTTCACATTTCAAATTAAACTAATTTAAAATTTCACCAATTTTTATTTTATTCATTATGGGTTTCAGAATGGCATTAACGTTAATTTTAAATGCTTTAAAATGTTGAGTGTATAGTTTATTGTAATAAAAAGTAAATGTGGCTTTCAAAATATGTGCAAAATTTAGACGCAAAAATTTATAACTCGCAAAGTCATGGGTTTATAAATAAACGACAGGAATGAAACCTTAGAACTTAAAACATTACACATAATATGTAAAAATGGTAAGAATTGCTCTGAAACTGCAGTTTCTATGTTGCCTGAAAGATGAAAATCCTGTTCATGCAG
>WNGS01005997.1:18633141-18646453 GCA_020271785.1 Procambarus virginalis | reverse complement strand
ATTCCAGCCAATTAACCCTTTGCCCATTCACTTTCCCTTCCCCTCCCTTACCCTCTCCCTCCGCCATTTCTTCGCACAAACACACACCCAAACTAGAGAGAAGAGAAGATAAACATGATATCATGCAGCCAGCCAATGGTCACTCCTCTCGGCTTTGCGTATCACAACAATCTCATGTCCACCAATCAATAGTCCGGAATCGACGCCTCGACGAAAATAACTTGTGCCTATTGGTCATCTCTTGCCTGTTTGCGACGGCTGTGCCTCGTCTCACTGTGTTGTGATTCTGCAGTGATTTTTCTTTCTAGTATTATGTTGTATGCGGCTCTAGGTGTCCTGTTTAATAAATTTCCTTCCAGAGGACGTTTTATAAAAATATATTAGCGTTAGAATACTGTAACTGCCGCTCAGTCAAACTGAGCAACGCCGCCATTTCTATTCGCCTTGGACGACACAGGTAACGGTTGAAGTGGAACTCTTTCTCCAGTTCGACGAGCTGGGATGAAGTGTAGGCTGTACGTGCTCGCTTGGCAGGACCGCCTCCGGGCATGGCGGCAGCGCTGGTGTTCAATCCCGCAACATCGCTGCTGACCTCGTAATCTGTGGAGAAGCTAACGTTAATAACTAATGCACAGCTTTGCTACATAACCACTTTTAATTATGTGGTTCAGTGTCATGGCACCTATTGAGGTCTTCCATTAGCACCGCCAAAACAATTAACACTAGGCAAGAAACCATAAAAAAATGCTTCCCAGGCGGTTAATACCAACTTAAGTCAAAGACTTCAGATTATTTACTGGAAAACTGCTATCATACGATAATCACCACTTCTTCGATCTACTCTAACTTATTCATAGAATAAAGAATTTTCAATCATTTGCTCACAAATTATTCACTCATAATTTACGTCTTTACATCATTCACAATGAACCTTGATGTGGACAGTTACCTTTATCAATAAGCATTAAGTATATTTCTCACTCTTTGCTAACGCATGTTTGCAGACTCGCACATTAAGAATTGTGCTGCAACTGCATCAGATAATCTAGCAAGGTAGCAACACCCTAGTGCTCACCTAGTTGTGTTTGCGGGTGTTGAGCTCTGCTCTTTCGACCCGCCTCTCAACTATCAATCCATCAACTGTTACTATTCTCCCCCCCCCCCACACACACAAACCAGGAAGCAGCTCGTAACAGCTGTAACTCTCAGGTACCTATTTACTGCCAGGTAACAGGGGCATCAGGGTAAAAAAAATCTGCCCACTTGTTCCTGCCGTCACTTGTACCCAACACAGTCAAGTGAACAGCTTCTCAAACAAGATTAACATTTGTCAACCCTTAAAATCTTTTTTATCTTGCAGGTGTAAAATTGGGGAATCTGAAGAACAGCATCTGTGAACAAATCCACGAGGGTCACGGCCCTTGTGACCCTCGTCACGGCCCTTGTGACCCTCGTCACGGCCCTTGTGACCCTCGTCACGGCCCTTGTGACCCTCGTCACGGCCCTTGTGACCCTCGTCACGGCCCTTGTGACCCTCGTCACGGCCCTTGTGACCCTCGTCACGGCCCTTGTGACCCTCGTCACGTCCCTTGTGACCCTCGTCACGGCCCTTGTGACCCTCGTCACGGCCCTTGTGACCCTCGTCACGGCCCTTGTGACCCTCGTCACGGCCCTTGTGACCCTCGTCACGGCCCTTGTGACCCTCGTCACGGCCCTTGTGACCCTCGTCACGGCCCTTGTGACCCTCGTCACGGCCCTTGTGACCCTCGTCACGGCCCTTGTGACCCTCGTCACGGCCCTTGTGACCCTCGTCACGTCCCTTGTGACCCTCGTCACGGCCCTTGTGACCCTCGTCACGGCCCTTGTGACCCTCGTCACGGCCCTTGTGACCCTCGTCACGGCCCTTGTGACCCTCGTCACGGCCCTTGTGACCCTCGTCACGGCCCTTGTGGATTTGTTCATTTGAACAAATGAAATCACAATCACAGAAATCACAATAGCATCATGCTATTGTGATTTCTGTGTAATGAAACAGCATCTATAGTTGACGAATAGGGTTTTTCCAAACTCAAACAATGTGGGGTTAATTATTCTGCACATTTCTAATGTCTCACGTATTCAGTCTTAGATAGTGGTCAAGGCGGTGTCCGTCACTCTTGAGATTCTGCAACTCCGCCGCTCAACTGTCGTTTCCATTCCGAATCTCCAAGACCGATTCTCGCTATTACCGATTCTTTCCCGCGGCCACCACCTTTTCGTCCATAATGATTGGGATAGCCAGCTGCAACCATGTTGTACCAGCGCACAGAGTCACCGATTTTTGCTTCAATCCTCCTTTCCTCAGTTACCTTGTCACGGTGATTTTGTCTGACAATACCTCTAATTTGTAGAAGTCTTTGGTATGATGTATTCAATATGGTCACCTTCAGGAGCCAGAAGGCGTGTGGACGGCTCCAAGTTAAAGCGTTTTTAAGGTATAGTTGCTATACCTTAACGCCATTAAGGGTAAAAAAAAAAAGGTAAAAGAGAGGTGGAGATTCCAGTATTGAATGTATATTAGTGCATTCGCGTAGTATTTTTTTGAAACTATAAAACCCGCAAATTAATTTTTCAGGTGCTACCAGTTGAATATAAACATTATCCGAAGTATAATTGTTAACACTTAAGTATAAAGATTTATGCGTGGTACCAACAGTAAATAGGTACCTGGGAGCTGCCAGGTACTGCTTCCCTGGGGTGTGTAACAAAAACGGGGCCTGGTCGTGAACCGGGCCGCGGGGACGCTAAGCCCCGAAATCATCTCAAGATAACCTCAAGAAGGTTCACGCAATCGTAAACAGTTACTTCACAGCCACCACCAAGATTCACCTCCCCTTCTCCCTTTAGTCCACTCCTAACACCTCCAACCACTCAGACACCACAAACATCTATATAACATCTCTCACCGCGACCCTCCCCCCCTCGTGATCCATCTCTAGTAAGTGCCTGAAAGCACTCGATCCCTCAAACAATACAATGGGTGGTTACACTCAGGGTGGGCTCGAGGTGGTGTTGGTGGGGAGGGGAAGAAAGGGGGGGAGGGGGGCCGACATTTGGTAGGTAGCAAGGGTGGGGGACGGGGGGTTAGGGGGGGGGGAGGAGGGGTGACGGGTCAGTAGTGTAGCAAGGAAGAGTACTGTAGGATGGGTAGCGAGAAGATACAGTACTCATCCCGTAATCCCCCTCCCTCTTTCCTTTCCTTATAGGCGCTTTTGGCTACCTTCGTCTTAAGTAATTTACCGACACCAGAGGTGGAGATTCGAGTATTAGTGCATTCGCGTAGTATTTTTTTTTTGTAACTATAAAACCCGCAAATTAATTTTCCGGGCGCTATATAATTATATAATTTTATAGTTGAATATAAAAATTATCCGGTCAGCGGAATCCTAAAATTAAGTCAAGTAATAGACGCTTAAAATGTAACAGCGGATCCTTAGGTAATCAAGACACGTGCTTACGCATCTTTACTCGAGATGCAAAACATTGAGAGTTTTGGCGAGTAACCGCACCGCCAGCCACCTAGGAGACAACTTATTATGTCATTCACGGCAAGAAAATCCTACCATCACAAAATAGTGGAAGGTTGCACGACAGCTCCAGGATTTTTTGTCTTTGTCTTTACTTAGCGGAAGCCTTTGAAGTCGTGCTAGTGGATTAGGAGTAAATAATGGCACAAAGATAAGCCAAAAGGGAAATGAGTAGTTCGAATCCCTTTCGCCGGCTTCGTTCGTCACTGTAGAGTCTCGAGGGGTCATTACCGAATAGTTTTTAATCTATAAGGAAACACAGAGTTATACAATTTATAAACCCGAAGGCAAAAAGTCCCACATGCCTAGAGAGTATAATTAAAATAGTGCCATGTGCCGTGCAGCTAGTAAATAAAGCTTTAAACAGTGGGGTATGAGGAGGTGGTTTTAGTGAGCAGTGTGTCGGTCGAGTTTAAACATCGATTGTTGACACAACCTGACCAAACTCCGTCACCTGGTGGCCAGGCTCGGCCGCCACCACTCTAGACCAAGTTCTCACTTTCCTACATCTACAGCCATTTAGAGTTATATTTCTACGGTAATGGTTATACCACCTCAGCACGCATTTTAAAGACTTAAAAAAACAAATACATAGTAGAAGTAGAGTAGAGTCCCGAAAAAATGCAAAGATGAATTAAAGATTCATTTCATAAACTTATGATTAAGAAAATACGTGCTAGAATAATCACTTTTAATCATATTTATACATATAATAAATGTATATAATATAATGTATATATCATATATTTGTATTATACATATATAAATGTAGCGCTTATATATATATATATATATATATATATATATATATATATATATATATATATATATATATATATATATATATATATATATATATATATATATATATATATATATATATATATATATATATATTATATATATTATATATATATATATTATATATATTATATATATATATATATATATATATATATATATATATAATATATATATATATATATAAATATATATATATTATATATAGGCGCTTATATATATAAGCTTATATATATAAGCGCTTAAGGGATCCTGTACGCCAGGAGAGTGCTCCTGGCAGTATGGGTTCGTCACTTCTGGGGTGTGAGTTTTCAATTGCATATAGTCCTGGGGACCATTCTGGCTTGTTCGCATATATATACATAATTATATATATATATATATACATTATATATATATACAAATATAATGTATATTGATATATAATGTATATGTATGTAAATATATATTTATATACAAATATATAATATAAATGCATAATGTAAAAAAATCATACATCTAACGAAACAAAGAGACAAAGTACATTAAACAGAACAAATAAACGGGAGATACCTGGATAATATCCCGTCCTGTCAAAGGCCAAGGTTGAAGGGAGGAGGAAGGAGGGCAACTAGAAAAGAATATGGGGAGGGGAGATGGGGAAACCCCAAAAAATAAGTTTTGATAGAAAACCAAAGAAGGAGAAACAAATATAAACTTGACAGGCCTCTTCAACGTAAACAACACAACTTGAAGGCTAAGTCTCGTTTCTCTCTCTCTCTGACACATTAATTTTCCTAAAATCTCAGATAATTTTTATCGCCAGACTTATTCAGAATGGTTAACTCTTCGTAACTTAAACCTATCATTTTATTCACGCGAACTAATGGATGGTTTAGCGAGCGGGAACATCTTATGCTCTCAATTTATAATCTTGAAATTACGGTATGTGCTTCTGTGAAATTATGTGCTTCTGATACATCTCGTTTTCCGATAGAATTCAAATTAACCAAATAAAAATCTTAAAGGAAGGAAAAGATATTGTAGGAGCACAGATATTTGTTGCTTAATTTGATAGCCGAGTTACAGAGTTACAGTTGTTATTTGATAGTTGTTACAGAAAATTCGTTATAATTATCCGTAAAAGACGTAAGACATTTATACGTAAGAAACGTAAAATAGACGTAAGAGAAATACGTTCATAAGAGACGTAAAGGAGACGTATCTAACACCGGTAGCCAAGACGGCCCTGTGACTCGTCAGCTAGTGCCAATTCCCAGACCATACGGAACTATTTCCTTAACATAGATACACATCTATAATCTAAATGTATTTATTATATACACTTGAAATTAGAAAGAATAGAAAAAAAGAGAAATAGGAGAGAAGTGTAATGAGATAGAGAAAGAGAGAGAAAGAGAGAGTAAGAGCGTGGACGAGAAACAGTTCCATCTGTGGCCGGGAGTTCCGCCTGGTGATCCATCACAGCCCATTGACAAAATCGAAGCAGGAATTAATTTTGTCCATATCCCTCAGGGTTTTGTGGTGGGTCAGATGTCCGGTCGCAGCCTCCACTGGCCGCCGCCTCTTCTTCCTCCACATTCTTGTACATTTACCAGTATTATTGCTAGCTGTGGGAGTGAACTGGTGTGTAATACTATGCAAATGAGATAGATGCAAGTGCCTCCGCCCGTTATGCTCAAGGTTATGTGATACAAAAGAAAAATAATGCCACTTTTCAATTTTATCGTCTGGGAATCGAACCAGGGCCAGTGGAATGTTCGCCTATTTGTGCCTTCCGGATCGAACTCCTGTTTTTGATTATGTGTGTTTGCGGGGAGGAAAGGAGGAGGTGGGGGGTACAGGAGAATATTTGCTTGTGTTGCAAATATTGTGTTTTAATCAGTAGCACTGGATGGACTTGTGTGCATATTCATCTACAATTTTTTGCAAGGGATTCAACCTTTGATCTGCAGTGTAACTAAGGTGTAGAAAATCGTATAAAGTATTAGAACATAAGAATTAGGAAACATTACAGCAGACCTATTGGCCTCTCTCGTGGTTGTACTTAACACATTTTGAAACCAGTTACCCTAAATATACATGTGTAGCGTTAATCAACGTAGTGCTAATTCAGTAGTGCTACCTGTCTATTCAACTCATCTAGAACCCAATTACCCACATGGGCCTCGTAGTACAGTTGGCTTCCCTTTCGACTCATAATCGGGAATCCCGGGATCGTTTCCCTAGAGACAAATAGTTTGGCACATTTTCCTTCAAGCAATTCCTCTGGTTAGCAACAGTAAATTACCCAGGAGTTAGACACTGTTGTGGGGTGACATCCCAGTAGTTCCATGGGATGGGACCTTGATATAAGTCTAAAGTGTGTGAATGTATATGTATGAATACATATGAATGTATATGCAGCAGTTAAGCACATTAAAAGGCGAGGGGTTAACTGCGGCATCAATATGATCAATATGATCAATATGATTATTCTGTTTGTTAATAGCAAAGGCTTTTTCATAAATACTTATTGGCTTCGCTTTGGTATATGCAGGAGTGTTATTTGGGTGTGTATTTACTATTTGTGCTGGTAGAATATTATTAGCTCTTATATTTATTTATTATCTCTTACATAATATTAGCTTATAAGCTATTAGCTCTTTTTAACCAATCTATTTCTCCTATACGTCTACTACATATATTTTTTTGTAACACACGCACAAAGATCCCCAGGAAGCAGCAGGTGTCTAACTTCCAGGTACCTAATTACTGCTAGATGAACAGGTGCATCAGTGTAAAAGAAAATCTACTCATTTGCTTCTCATAGGCCTGGAATCAAACCCGGACCCCTTACGTCTACGACTCCAGAGCACTTTCCACTCAGCCGCGAGGGCGTGCTGTGTGTATGTGTTATATTAAACCCAGGTTAAGTTTTATCACCGTTATTATTTTCGTTCTATTTAGACAACAAAGCCAAATTGTGGACGATGATTTTCGAATAAATTCTCGCTTTTCAACAAGAATTTAACAATTCTCGCTATGTATTATCTTAACCGACGGTTCGGACGAAAGTTGGCATACGGATGATTTTCGAAGATCTAATATTTTTGTAAAATATTTAGACCAATGCCTAGTTTATTATTATATTTAATATTTAGAAATATTTGCATTTATCCTAATCACTGTGAACAGTTAAATCATTTTGATTAAGAAATACACCAGTGAGTTATTTTGGTCTAAGCTTCATATTTCGGAGCCACGAGCCATGTCCCAGAGTGCATTCCAAGACCCAGGCGGCCCGCTCTCGGATTCCAAGAGTACTTCTCGTGCGGTGGTGGTGATGGTGATAGTTGTGCTAGCGGTGGTGGTTCTGATTATGTTGTAATTGGTGGAGGATGTAGTGCTAGTGGTGGTGCTGATGTTAGTACTAATGGTATTCCATGGTGGTACCAATGGCGGTGTTATTGGTGGTACAGATTGGAATGATGATGTGGGTGACAACACTTTAGGTGATAAAAGAAAAGTCTTCGACGTACTGTGATTCACAGTAGCAAGTGCTCCCAGATGGGTACTTAACAGATGCATGTGTGTGTAGGTGTGTTTTACTAACCTAATGTGTCCTTGGGTCGAGCTTTAGTTCCTCGGGTCAAGCTTTTATTTAACAAATGGCTTGTGTAATTACTCTTGACTTTGCTATTTCCTTTTGACACGTTTACCCATCTCACACACTAACATGCAATCCTTGCTCATTGTTTCAAATATTGATAATGTTATGTCGTTTTCGCTGGTGTGTTTGGGAAAGGCGTATTTAGTTATCTTAAGATGATTTCGGGGCTTAGCGTCCCCGCGTTTGATGCATAAAATATATATATGAATTGCTCGTATATCTCTTATATGTACCTACGTACTCTTCTTAAATAAACATTATTTAAAGTTTCATAAGATAAAATTACATGTCCCTCTAATCGCGATTTATTATACATTTTTTTACGTAGCAATTATTTTAATTTCTTCATCATTATCACATTTAATAATAAAACAACTATGTAATAACAACATTGATAAGGAAATATAATCCTTGCACGAACAGAAAGTCTCCATCACGAGAAACATGAGTGTCATCAAGTCTCTTACTCCATCTCTCTCCAACAACAGCTTACAAGACACGATCATAAATAATAAACTCTCCTTGTAATGCTCCCACGAGACTCTCAACACCCCATAAAGCTTCCTCCTGCTAAACCGCACCCACGTAATCAAATTGTTTTCTCGATGTGTCACACTTCCCAAAAGAAGAAAAATCGATGTATAGGGAATCCACAAGGGTGCCACCCCTGACTTCTCCTCCCCCCTATCCCCTCCCACTCTCTTCGTCCCAGCGTAAAATATGGCACTGGTAGCAGGCGTGTCAGGTGATGACTGTGTGGGTGATGGAGTGCCAGAGAGTCGGGTCCGCTGTCCCAAAGAATGGCACCACAGCCCTGCTGACTGATGACCTGCCTCGCCTCGCACCCCCGCCTGGATCAACCAGAACTCGGCTGAACAGGTGTCAGATGAAGGGTGCCTCGGAGGGCCGTAAGAGGAGGAGGTCGAGGTGGTAAAATAAAGGCAAGAGAAATGAAAGGAATGGAGGTGCCAAGTGGAGAACACTAACAAGTTCGTCAGAGGAAGTGAGTGAGAGTTTAGAAATGAAGAATGAATGAAAATTTGGAACGCGAGAGTAAATAAGACACAAGAGTAAACTCGAGAGTAAATAGTTGAAAACGCGTAAGATAATAAGGGCCCCTAGAGCCAAATAGTTCTTGAAGGGGATTAGGAAGGGAGCAGTCCTCCTGCAGAGACTTGGTGTGAGTCAAACTGCTTCAAGAAAGTAATTTCTTTACCCCAGAGAGTCATGAGGAGCAAGATGACGTTGCCTGTAGTTCAAAGTGTTTCAAAGCACTGAAGAAGATAAGCTTGCCCGAGAGGACAACAAAGCATTAAGGGGATTGTTAAGGTAAGTGCTTTGGGGAACTGTGGAGCGTGAACAACCATCATTATCATATAATATTTAACTACAGACAACACAGCTATGAAACAAAACTACAAAGATAAGCGATTATAATGCTCCCATAAAACAACAAAATAATAAGCCAAACTGAAATGTTGGGATGATTAAAACGATGAAAATCCGAGAAGTCAGAGTGGTTTAGCGGAGAAGTGGTCACGGGAAGAAGAGGAAGGAAGGAATTATCAAGGGAAAGCCAAGCCATTACGACTTATCCTGACCCCTTGGAAGGGTTCAGGATAAGGATTAGGGATGGGACGGGGGGATAGAATGGTGTCCAACCACTTGGACGGTCGGAGATTGAACGCCGACCTGCATGAAGCGAGACTGTCGCTCTACCGTCCAGCCCAAGTGGTTGGTTGGGGGGAGAGCTGGAGGCGTCTCAGGCGAGACCAGCCCAGAGAGTAGTAGGGAGTAAGGTTCTTTTTTAGAACTTACTCAATCTTACTCAGAACTTATTTTATTCAGAACTTATCAGAATGAGTAAATGTTAGAGAGAGAGAGAGAGAGAGAGAGAGAGAGAGAGAGAGAGAGAGAGAGAGAGAGAGAGAGAGAGAGAGAGGGAGAGAGAGAGAGAGAGAGAGAGAGAGAGAGAGAGAGAGAGAGAGAGAGAGAGAGAGGGTTGGGATATAACAGTGTAGACATGTAACAAATAGTGGAGAAGAGTAGACGGGTAACAAATGGTAGTAGACATGTAACAAGGGAAGGCTGAGAAGGGTAAAGTAGTAGATATGCATAATGTGGAGCAGGAGGATCAGATATGTATGAAGAGAGACGGGCTGAGAATACAAATGCGCTGCGAGAAATTAGAATATATTGACACGTGGTGAAGGACAGATAAATAAAAGGACGAGCAGGGAAAGAGTAATAATGTGTTACGGGCTCACCATAGCCCGTGCTACTGGAACTTCTTGTTCTGAGTAGCTGAATCTAAAACATCAGAGAAAGAGCCTACATGAGAGCGGAGAGATGATGGAGGAAAAAGTTTATTGGCAATAATAGATGGGAGGAAATAATGTAGTGAGGGAAGGTAAGGTATATAGGTACCTAGCGACAGGTACAGATACACAGGCAAAATATAGTATAAATAAGATTTTACTCGCATTATTAATTATTAATATATATTATTGTGCGCACATCACGAGAAGTTGCTTGATATGCACAATGTAACAAGATTACATTGTAACATTATAGGTTACATTGTAGCATTACAATGTTACATGTTACATTGTCTTAAGTTACATTGTAGCATAGTATAAAATAATGATAACGACAAGTGTTTATTCCTACTGACAAGTGTTTAGGTGACGAGCCCACTTATGTGAGTGGTGAACAGATGGGCGGCACAGGTGTGTCGTTGGGAGAGGAAGCGCAGGTGTGTGGTTGAGAGGAAGCGCAGGTGTGTGGTTGAGAGAGGAAGCGCAGGTGTGTGTGTTGGGAGAGTATCAAATACGTCACATTATACACACATGACAAGTCGCCGAAGGATTACAAAACGTTGCTAATCCTGAGCCAACGTCACACATAACCAACCGAGCCTAGCCTTTGTTACTGCTATATTATTAGTAATATAGAATATAGATTATTAGTAATATAGATTATAGATTATTAGTATATAGAATATAGATTATTAGTAATATAGAATATAGATTATTAGTAATAATGAATATAGATTATTAGTAATATTGATTATAGACTATGCGAACAAGCTTGAATGGTCCCATGCTTATATGCAAGAACTCCACACCCCAGAGGGATTCGAACTCAGACAACCAGGAGCTCAATGCAGCACGGCGTACCCGGTTCTTTAACCACTCGACCAACCGTGACTACAAAAGACGTTGGTAGCTAATTATCTACTAACGACGTTGGTAGCCGAGGCTATTTCCCCAACATCCCGACAGCACTTGGTGGTAAGCTTGGGCATAGATATTTCATCGAATCACCTCACTTTGTGAGGCCACGTGAGCAACACAAGCTTGATGTTAACAAAATGTTAACAAGCTTGAATGGTCGTAAGCATATAAAGTGATTAAAGAACTGAGTACGCCGTAGTGCATTGAGCTCCTGGCTCTCTGGGTTCGAATCCCTCTGGTGTGTGGAGTTTTCAGTTGAATATAGACTACCTATATACCTTAGTACTATAAATTATTGAGAAAATCTTTACAACTGACATTCTGTGAACTTTAAGACTGTGACATTCTGGATAAGTTATATTAGCTTATACATGACTGAAAACTTGAAATCACCCCAGACTCGAATCCAGACAGTCAAGAGCACAATGCAACTGGTGTACCTTAATCACTCGACCATCCGTGACCGTACGAACGACGACGGTATCTGAGGCTATTTCCCAACGTCCCGACAGCACTTAGTGGTAATCTTGGGCATAGTTATTTCATCATATTACCTCACTTTGTGGAGCCACGTGAGCAACACAAATGCAAACAAGCTTTTGAATGGTCCCCAAGCACATATGCGTATATAATTAATATTATTCATTAGCGTTATTGAATAATGGTTAGACTCAATGCGTATACATTCATGCACTATGCACCCTGGAAGAGAGATCATTCTTGATCATTCTCATAATTACCAAGCAGTTTGGGTTCATCCGTCAGCTTACCATATCCTCTTCCACTATACTACCAATCCACGATAATTTATACTACGACCACGATAATTTATACTAGCAATCCCGATAATTTATTCTACCAATCCACGATAATTATACACCATCCACGATAATTTATACTACCAATCCATGCACATTTATACTACCAATCCACGCACATTTATACTACCAATCCACGCACATTTTACTACCAATCCACGCACACGTATACCATCAATCCACGCACATTTATACTACCAATCCACGCACATTTACTACCAATCCACGCACACGTATACCATCAATCCACGCACTTTGATACTACCATTCCATGCACTTTGATACTACCAATCCCGCACTTTTATATTACCAATCCACGCACTTTCATACTACCAATCCACGCACATTTGTATTACCAATCCCGCACTTTTGTGCTAGCAATCCACGCACTTTTGTATTACCATCCACGCACTTTTTATATTACCAATCCACGCACTTTCTACTACCAATCCACGCACTTTTGTGCTAGCAATCCACGCACTTTTGTATTACCAATCCACGCACTTTTGTATTACCAATCCACGCACTTTTGTATTACCAATCCACGCACTTTTGTATTCCAATCAACTACCAAGCCAAACACTTTTAAAGTCATTTAAAGTCTTAGATACACTTGAGTCGCTGAACAAACCAGTGTTCCGAAGTCTATATCGCGAAATATAATATATATATATATATATATATATATAACTGAAAACTCACACACCCAGATCGAGTCACTTGTTACATCGAGTGACTCGCGGTTCGAGTCACTTCTGGGGTGTGAGTTTTCAGTTGTATCTAGTCCTGGGGACCATTCAGGCTTGTTTGCATATATATATATATATATAATATATTATATATATAGATATATAATAAATATATATATTATATATATAATATATATATATATATATATATATATATATATATTACGGGCTATTCATGCCCGTAAATGAGATGCCCCACCTAGAATAGGTGCCCGTGCCACCTAAGAATAGGTGCCCGTGCCACCTAAGAAAAGATTAAGCCATCCTAAGAATAGGTGGCACGGGCATGAATATCCCGTAAATGAGATGTGGGAGGCAAGGGCATTAAGTAGGCAAGAGAGAAGGGGTGTTACACTTACCTTACTCTTCGGGTCGTCCCGAACCATTATCAAGTCGCATGATTGAGACGTGATTGATTGACAGATAAAGATTAAGCCATCCTAAGAATAGGTGGCACGGGCACCTATTCTTAGGTGGAACGGGAACCTAT
>WNGS01005997.1:18617601-18621399 GCA_020271785.1 Procambarus virginalis | reverse complement strand
CTAGATGCCTAACCCTAAAGAGCACCCCCGTATGATACTCTCTGCCTTGTCACCCTACACCTACATCTACTTTTCTTCAGCTCTATCATCTACTTCTCAGTTATTTCTCTTCATCCCAGTCACTCTACATCTCCTTTTCCCTGATAGCCCCCTTCCCTTCTCTTGCCTGTCACTCTATCAACCTCTATCCCTCCTCACCCTCACTCTACACCTATCCCAACAAGCGTGTGTGTGTGTGTGTGTGTGTGTGTGTGTGATGTATACCACAGTTCTAGGGTCATTCATCATCGACAATTCCACCACCCTGTCATTATGGATCCGCGTCCTTGGCGTCGTTACTGGCTCTCTTAAACGCATTCCTTCTGATTCTGAACTATATCATCTATGATCTCCGCCTTTCCGTCGTTTCGGTCCTTGTCTTGCCCTGATTCCACGCAGCCGAGTCTTCTCTTTTAAACATTCCTCCCACTGTGACCCAAGCTCCCCCCTCCCTCACTATCCGGTGAAATCTGTCGAGTTTTTTCCGCGAAAGATTTGAGATCGTTTGTGATCCCGGATTTCTGTGTATCGTGTTCGCTGCTACGTTGGAAATATTTAAGTCTTGAGAGTTGGTTTGTGTGTGTGTTGTGTGTGTGTGTGTGGTGTGGTGTGTGTGGTGTGTGTGTGTGTGTGTGTGTTGTGTGTGTGTGTGTTGGTGTGTGTGTGTGTGTTGTGTGTGTGTGTGTGTCTTTTCGAAATTTACTCATCATCAAGAACGAATTTCAAGTACAAATACCATTACAAATATTTGTTCCATCCATTAATTGCATAATTCTTGTACTCCTTTTATAATTCCACCTCTTCCTCCAATCCAATATCCTCTATATCATTCCAGCATTCCAGTAGCTTCTCAATGATTCCGTTACATCCCCATCATTCCAGTATCTTCATTATCATTCCAGTTCCCCCTCCATGATTCCAACACCTCCATCTTTCGAGTATCTCCTTCGGGATTTCATTACCTTCATTCTAGCACCCTTTATCATTCCAGTAATTTCTCTATCATTCCATTACCTCCGTCATTCCCTTTCCTTGTCAATCATTCTAATGCCTATTCCATCATTTAGTACCTCCTCCACTTTTCCAGTACCTCTTATTTATCCCAGTTCGACCCTCTAATATTCCAGTTCCTGCATATTCCAGGTCTAAACTTCTCTCTTTCTCTCTAATTCCAGGTTTTCCTCTCCTTCCATCATTCTAAACCTTTTCTCTCTTCTACTTTCTAGGTCTTCCTCTATCCATCATTCTTGGTAATATTCTAAATCTCCATCTGTAGTGCCATCGCAGTCCGTCTTTTGCGCGCGAGGAAGATCTCCTATCTCTCTCCTCCCTGTGAGCAAGATCTCCTACCTGTCTTCTCCCTGTGAGCAAGATCTCCTACCTGTCTCCTCCCTGTGAGCAAGATCTCCTGTCTGCCTCCTCCCTGTGAGCAAGATCTCCTGCCTGTCTCCTCCCGGTGAGCAAGATCGCCTGTCTGTCTCCTCCGGTGAGCAAGATCGCCTGTCTCTCTCCTCCTCGTGAGCAAGATCTTCTGTCTGTCTGTCACCTTCTCGCTAGCAAGATTTTTAGCCTTTCCTTGCTACTTAATAGTTTGACATAGACGACTGGAATTTTCTCTTCAGTGCTTGCTAACACAATCGTGTGAGAATGGCTTCCTGCGTCTAATTTTCTATATCTACCTCCTTCTCCTTCTCTTTCTCTTCCAACTCCTTCATCTCTTACTTGCGTCCTTCTCGTTCTTCTACTTCATACTCTCCTTCTCATCTTATTCTTTTCCCTTTCTGCCTTTTCGCTATTATCCTCATTGTCATTTATTTGTTCTCTTCCGTGTACTTTTCATTATCCTGTTCCCCTTCCATTTTCTGCTCCACTTCCTATTCTCTTCCAATTCATCTATGACAGCTCCCTTCTCCTCCACGATACCCATTATTCCTCCAAGATACCCCCCAACTCTTCCAATTCCTCCTTGACAACCACACTCCAACAATTCCAACACTCCTCTAACTCCTTCTCCACAACAATCCTCTACCCCCTTTTCCACAACAATCCTCTATCCTTCAGCTCCTCTCCAATCCCTCTTTCACTCGTGCCGCTCCTTCGGGACACCCTATCCTCACTCTTGCGATTCCTCCACGACACCTCCACCACATTTCCAGATCACCACGTCACCACTACTTCTACATCCCCACCATGACCCCACTGCCTCTTCCCCAGTTTTGTCCACCACCCCCCCCCCCTCCCTCCTTCAGGACTCCCCCGCTCCTGTGTTTCCTCCATGTCCCCCCCCCCTACTCTGCTCCAGCTTCTCATCGACTACGTCCGGTCTTCCCCACCTCCTCCACGACCTTACTCCCACTCCTCCCCACCCCTCCTCCAACACCCCTCCTCAACACCCACTCCTCCAACACCCCTTCCAACCCCCCTCCTCCAACACCCCCTCCTCCAACACCCCCCCCCCTCCAACACCCCCTCCTCCAACCCCCTCCTCCAACACCCCCTCCTCCAAAACCCCCCTTTCCTCCAGCTCCACGACTCATATATCAAAGTTTTCAGGAGCCTTCACAGACACACTCTATGTTAATTGCGGGAGCAGCTTTCGAGAGAGTAATTAATGCCGACGCCTTCCCTTCCTATGGGGAGCAGGAGAAAGAGGAGGAAAGGGTAAAGGGGTGGATAAGTAATGGAGAAGGGGAGACAATGGACACAGCGGAGAATAAGTAGGAGAAAGGACAGTGAGAGTTTCTAAGACCGTGAAGGAATAGGAGACAGGAGAGGAGAGATGATAGGGACGAAGACGAGATTGGTAGAGAAGAGGAGACAGTGAAGGAAGAGGAGACAGTGAGGAAAGAAGAAACAGTGAGGGAAAAGGAGACAGGATGGTAAGAGAGGAGACGGACGAAAGAGGAAACAGTAAGAGAAGAGGGACAGAGAATGAAGAGGAGACAGGGAGAGAAGAGGAACAGGAAAGGAAGATAAGACAGGGAGGGAAAAGGATACAAGGAAGGAAAAGAAGATTGGAAGGAAGAGAAGACAAGGAAGGAAAAAGAGACTGAGAGGCAAGAGGAGATAGGCAGGTGCTAGCAGATAAGAAATATATATAGGAGAAAGAGACGGGGGGGATAAGAAAATAGTTAGAAGGGAGCGAAAGATGAATAGTGCACAAAGGGATAAAGAGGAAGTAAGAGATGCCAGATAAGAAATTATAAGGAGAAAAGATCCAGATACGAGAGTAGGAAGAGAGAATATCAAACAAACACGATTTCATGGGAACACGTTGGTGTTAATATGGTGAATAAACACGATTGTTTGTTCACCATGATATCAATTTATCATGGTGAACAAACGAATTGGTGAGCCTCAGCGAACCGCGATTCGGCGAATCTTCATTTGTACGTTTAGAATTTTTTGTTGGGCGTTTTGTAACGTTCTTGTTCGGCGTTTTTGGAGTTTTGTTTGGTGGCCGTTTTGGAATTATTTTTATGACGAATGGGAACTCTTGATACGCCTCCATTCACGCTTTTAATGAATTTCGTAGATGGGCGCAACATTACAAGAACTAAAATCATATCAATGGTTTGTTTACATTTTGAGAAGGCAATGTTTTCATTCACTCGTTTGTCGTGCTACCTTCTAGAGAATACAACATCCACTACGGGCTCACCATAGCCCGTGCTACTTGGAACTTCTTGTTACTGGTAGCGAATCTTTAACAACAATAACATACCTTCTTGAAACTTTTGAGGCTGAAGACGTGAGAAA
>WNGS01005997.1:18610101-18612601 GCA_020271785.1 Procambarus virginalis | reverse complement strand
AGGTGATTCTGGGTTTGTGATTGGAAGGTGTGGGAAGTTGAGGTGTGTGAGTGGTGATGGGGTGGTGTTCTATGTGTGGGGGTTGGTTACTAGTGATGTGGGGGTTGGTTACTAGTGATGCTGGGGGTTGGTTACTAGTGATGCGTGGGGGTTGGTTACTAGTGATGCTGTGAGGGTTGGTTACTAGTGATTGTTGGGGGTTGGTTACTAGTGATGTGGGGTTGGTTACTAGTGATGCTGGGGGTTGGTTACTAGTGATGCTGGTGGGTTGGTTACTAGTGATGTTGTGGGTTGGTTACTAGTGATGTTGATGGTGGTTACTAGTGATGTTGGGGGTTTGGTTCTAGTGGATGTTGGGGGTTGGTACTATTAGTTGGTTTTACTAGTGATGCTGGGGGTTGGTTACTAGTGATGATGGGATTGGGGATGTTGGTGTTATGTGTTGTACTAGTGAGTTGTGGGGTTGGTTACTCGTGATGTTCTGGGGTTGGTTTCCTATTTGATGTTGAGGGTTGGTTACTAGTGATGCTGTGGGGGTGGTTACTAGTGATGTTGAGGGGTTGGCTTACTAGTATGTTGGGGGTTGGTTACTAGTGATGTGAGGTTGTTCTGATGTTGAGGTTGGTTACTAGTGATGCTGGGGGTTGGTTACTAGTGATGTTGTGGGTTGGTTACTATGATGTGGGTTATGTTGTGGGGTTGGTTACTAGTGATGCTGGGGGTTGGTTACTAGTGATGTGGGGGGTTGGTTTAGTTGATGTTGGGGGTTGGTTACTAGTGATGTTTGGGGTAGTTCGATGTGAGTTGTACTAGTGATGTGGGGTTGGTTTTCTAGTGATGCGGGGGGTTGTTACTAGTGATGTTGAGGGTTGGTTACTAGTGATGTGGGGGTTGGTTACTAGTGTATTGGATGAAGTTTGGGTTGTTTACTGTGATGTTGAGGGTTGGTTACTAGTAATGTTGAGGGGTTGGTTACTAGTAGATGTCTGAGGGTTGGTTACTAGTATGTTGAGGGTTGGTTACTAGTAATGATGGGGGTTGGTTACTAGTAGATGCTGGGGGTTGGTTACTAGTAGATGTTGAAGGGGTGAGTTACTAGTGATGTTGCGGTGGTTAAGTGATGTGGATTGGTTTTGGGGTAAGTGACAGTGGTGTTGAGGTGGTAAGTTACTAGTGATTTGGGGTAAGTTAGCTAGTGATGTGTGGGGGTATGTTACTAGTGATGTTTGGTGGTAAGTTACTAGTGATTGTAATTACGTGATGTGGGGGTCAGTTACTAGTGTTCTATGGGTAAGTACTAGTGAAGCTGTAGGATTGATAATTAGCGTTTGAATTCTGGATGTGTAAACTTTCAGTAAAGGTGAAATGATGAGTGTGTTTACCTGATGGTGGGTGAGGACGATTGTGTGCATACTGGGACGTCTAAAACTAGAAAGAAAAAAGGACAGAGGTGAAGTTGCTGGGTAGTTTTAACACTGTCCGACAGACAAAGATAGTGCATCACTGTCCAACAGACAGGATAACAAGTTGCCTGTGAACTAACGGAGAGATACTGGGACATGATGGTTCAGGGAGGTGCTTAGGGGGGGTTTAAGGGAGGTGATGATGGTGTTCGAGGGGTTAGCCATATGTGCTGTATGCACGGTATGTGGGAGAGGTGTTTGTTTTTGCCAGCTCAGGTGTGTGTGTGGGCGGAAGCCCCGAATGCCTGGAGATGAGGCATTTCGTGTGAGGAGGGAGGGTGGAGGGAGGGAGGAGAGGGGTAGATGATAGGGGACGGGGGAGGATATGGAAGGAAGGCCGGGAGCGGGATGTGTTGAGCCGCGGTGGTAATGGGTGGAGGAGTTATGGTGGATGAGACGGTAGGGTAGGTTGTTTGTAAACGTGTATGGTTGGAGGCACAGGTGCAGATGAGTGGTAATATTGGTGGTACTGGCGAGAAGTGGTTGTTTGGTGGATTATAGTATAGTGATGTATGAGTAGTGGTGATGGATGGAAGAATAATAGTGAAGGATGGACGAGGAGTAGTGACGTATAGAAAGTGATGGTGATAGAAAGAAAGCGGTGTTGGTGGAGCGATGTTTAGTGAAGAAGTTAGAGGTTAATGTGTAGAATTATAAGAATGCTCAGAGAGGAACAAAAGAATATGATTAATGAAAGTTGCTTCTGAAATACCAAGACTAATAATGTTGTACTCACATAGTAACAAGGGAAGATACGTTATGGGGAGTTTGACTGGGGCGGTACACTGTCAAATGATAACGCAGGGTCCTAAGGCCAGCTCAGCGTGGAGAGAAACCGCGCGTAGAGCAAAAGGGCAGTGGGTTTAGAGAAGGTTTAGTGGGTTTAGCGAGGTTCCTTACAGTCCTGTCACTCATCTCTGTCTATAACTTCTACCCACGATCTTGCTGTTGCTAAATATTTTGTTGTTATCTACTTTGCCAATACCCCTCAGGATATTATATGTCGCAATCATTTCTCCTCTTTCCCGACTCTTATC
>WNGS01005997.1:18573577-18586676 GCA_020271785.1 Procambarus virginalis | reverse complement strand
AAGGGCTAGGGAGGCGGTGCCACGTCAGGGTCAGGTAGGAGGTAGGAAGAGTGTCACCGCCACGTAACAGTGCCACCACTAGTGAACATCCAATTAGACGTGTTCAACAGCAGATCAAACTATTAACTTTGAGTTAAAATGATCTCATATCATTCCAGTTTACCTATAGAGAGCAAAACTAAATCATTTGAGGTGCAGATTTTTAATGAAGATTAATTGTTTTCACTCCACTCTCGCACTTATCTCACTTTTTTATATAATAATAAATAATAATAATAATAATAATAATATAATAATAATAATAATAATAATAATAATAATAATAATAATAATAATAAAATTATTATTATTATTATATTATTATATTATATTATTATTATTATTATTATTATTCCCTACCACTTGCAACAGAGGTCAACTGGGGGTAACCAGAGTGTATATTTACACTTGCCAAGCTCTTGAAAGACGCATTGTAGCGCCCTGTGGCTCCTTCCGACGCCACCAAACTTTGGCTTCATTAAATGTGCTAACGAGCAGACTCTGGACAAGCTAACAAGCCGTAACCACCGTGAGGAAACGTTTACGGTGCTCTGGATGAGAATGAACGTTAATAGTGGTGATGGACGTTTTGCCACGACAGCAGTGAGGGTAAGACCTTCGAGACGACTGCGATCAAGATCAAATGTTTGCGCTAACAACAAAATGCGGGCAAAACGTTAGCTACAACGTGGACACGGGAGACATCTCCCGTCACGCAGGGTGCAGTCGCACCTACACAGATCTCCAGTAACAGCTATTGATACTGGTAATGGCTCAAATGGCCACCACTTACGGGTATTCATGCCCGTACCACCTCTTGGGTGGCTTAATCTTTATCAATCAATCAATCTACACGTGGACATAAATACGCTTCTGCTACTCTAAATACAGCTCTTGCTGCTACTTCTCTTGCTACTTCTTCTACACTACTACAAGTAAGGCTGCTGCTACTGCTGCTATCTATCTTGTTGTTACTGTTCCTACTGTTGTATTGCTACTATTTCTAGCGCTGCTGCTGTTCTCGCCACTAGCGTTACTGCTGTTGCATTTACCGATGCTGGAGCTTAAACCGTGCATACTTGCGTTGCTGCTCTAATAGCACTGCTGCGTTGTCCATTATTATAATGATTACTACCTCAACAATTGCTATTTGCTACTACTAGTTACAGACTAGTTGTAGCAAATAGTCTAATGTTTAAGTGATACAAGGATCACTTACTACCTATGTATGAACTTGCTAGGGACAACTATTCCCGTAACCTGTTAGACTATTGGAGGGAACTACTCTTCAAACACGGCATTATATAAAATATTGAGACCAGGGACGCGAGTTTGATTTCATTACATTACAGTAATGTTTCATGAGAGATATATCAGCTGTTGGTTTTCATTGTGTATAGGAAAACAGGGCAGATCTCATCGATACCTTGAAGATACAGCATACTTATAAACAACTTTATCCCGATAATATCTTTAAGAGTATTAGCTTGTACAAACAAAAGGTTTAACTTTCAATGTGTAATTTACGATAAACCTCTCAGTAGCAGACTAGTAAACTAGTCGTTCACGTACCCCAGGTAGGGCCACACTGCATCACGTACCAGGTAGGCCACACTGCATCACGTACCCAGGTAGGCCACACTGCATCACGTACCCAGGTAGGGCCACACTGCATCACGTACCCAGGTAGGGCCACACTGCATCACGTACCAGGTAGGGCCACACTGTATCACGTACCCAGGTAGGACCACACTGCATCACGTACCCAGGTAGGGCCACACACATCACGTACCCAGGTAGACCACACTGCATCACGTACCCAGGTAGGACCACACTGCAATCACGTACCCAGGTAGGCCACACTGCATCACGTACCCAGGTAGGACCACACTGCATCACGTACCCAGGTAGGACACACCCCACTGCATCACGTACCCAGGTAGGACCACACTGCCTCACTCGCGACAGATATTAATTACCTCAAACACACGTAAACACAACTGGACATTCCGCTGCCTGAGTGTCAGACGCAGACCAAATTAATGTCTGCAAATTCCCACTGATCCCACATGCAGAGGCGCGTTCAATGTGTGTAACCTCGAAGAAAGTGTCAAGAAAAGCATTAGAGAAGATTTTGTCGGTCACAACCGCAGTATGTTAAGTACTTCAATCCTCCTTTTAGTCTTTTGTTTTTTGCATCTATATTGTTAAATCTATATCCTGTCCGCCAATAATTTCTTTCATTTTTATCCATTCTGTTTTCCATTCTTCACTGACGTATTTCATCCCCTCAACCAGCCTTATATCCTCTTTTCCATCTTACATCAACGGTTCCTTTTTTCATTCCGTTTCCCTCCTTCCTGCTCTGATTCCACTCTTCCATCATTCCTTCCTTCATTTCTCTCCCTACCAACCTCCTCTGAACCTCACCCTCCTCCAGCTCCCAGTATTGCATCTTCATATTACCTAAAGTGAATGCCATCAGTGCCTCGCGCCTCAAGACAATATCATAATCGCATTAGAGTAAGCCACAGCTGGTGAACCCCTCCCAGGAGATGACACGGATTACCGATAATTAAGACCAGATAATTCATATTACAATTGGTATCTGCTAGTACAGAAATCCCTGTATATATACCTGTATATATATATATATATATATATATATATATATATATATATATATATATATATATATATATATATAATATATAATAGTATTGAGGCGATCTACGACCTCTAGAAACAAGATTCCGGGCTAGAAGTTAGGTGATCCACGACATAGTCGTATAAATGACTAACTACCATTCGTGGATAATAACATTTCATTCACTTGGACCATCGGAGTCTCGAATCACGGGCCACAAAAACAGCAGCTCGCAGTTATGTCAAGTGAGCCAGAATGTCAGAGTTTGCAGGCCCATTTGTTTCAGTCGTCTGTGCCGGGGATCGAACCCGGGCCATTAGGACTACGACTCCTGAGTGCTGTCCTCTCAACCGCGAGGCCCCTTTTGTGTGTGTGCGTGTGTGTGTGTGTGTGTGTTTGTGTGTGTGTGTGTGTGTGTGTGTGCGCGCGCAATTTGTAATTATCAGTGTGTATGCATACTCATAACTGGCTTGGTGTTTTCTCCTGATAATTCCCCCTCTCTCTTCATAGCAGAAACTTTTTTGTGGTTTTGAAAATGTGCTTTTCTCCTTGTGACTGCGTATTCGAAACCAATACGTTCATGTGATGTGCTGATGTACTCACCTAATTGTGCTTGCGGGGGTTGAGCTCTGGCTCTTTGGTCCCGCCTCTCAACTGTCAATCAACTGGTGTACAGATTCCTGAGCCTACTGGGCTCTATCATATCTACATTTGAAACTGTGTATGGAGTCAGCCTCCACCACATCACTTCCTAGTGCATTCCATTTATTAACTACTCTGACACTGAAAAAATTCTTCCTAACGTCTCTGTGGCTCATCTGGGTACTAAGTTTCCACCTGCGTTCCCCTTGTTCGTGTCCCCTTGATGTGTGTGTGTGGATGCGTAAGTGCGCGAGCAAGCAGAGCGGTCGGTGGCTCAGTAATGGGGCTTAATGTCTCGTTGTGCTGGTCTACTAAAAATCATTTAAGCACACATTTTCGACCACCCCCTCAACCCCTCTCCCCCACCAACCCCTCGCACCATGGCCAAACCAATACAAACATTACCGGGCAGAGGCAAGGACAGCCTTAGTTTCACGTAGGAGCTGGTTGAAGCAGGCAGAGCAAGGGACGCAAGGGGCACTACTGGCGAAGAAGCAGGCAGAGCAAGGGACGCAAGGGACACTACTGGCGAACGCAGCAAGCAAGCGCTGCTCGTGAAGTCACTGACGAACGCAGTGGGCAAATGCCCACTTAGGCAGTGACGAATACAGTGGGCAAACGCTCCTGAATTAAGTGGTGACGAATGCAATGGATAAACGCTCATATCTTTGATGACTAGGAGAGGAATAATGGCAGAAAAGATGACAGTTTAAAGTGATACAGACTTTCTGCTTCCCTGTGAATGTAGGATCTCAGCGTTATTACGTTTTGTTTTAAGTGCTTTACTTCTATTCTGTGTGCAGAGAGAATATATGGTTTAATTACCAGTACTGATTTTGTTTTGGTATCGCGTGTAAAGAAAAGAACTCATGTAAACTCCCCAATTAAATCGGGGGTTCTGTTTATATATTTAATGTAAACATGATTTGCCTGAAAGCTGCAGTGTTTGGTTTTATTAGATACCAAAGCTCGTGTTAATTGTGTTATTTATTCTCACACAGAGAAAAGGTGGTTTAGCATAAGTCTCGAAGCAAGGTGAAATTAACTCCTGTCTAACATTCAAAAGAGTTTAACTCCTGTCTAACATTCAAGAGGATTTATCTCTTGCTGAGCTCGATGCCAAAGAGAGAGTAACTCCAGTCGTGGAGCGGCTTTTACGATATCCTTTTGGGTTTAGGGATTGGAACTTGTGCAAGTTTTAACTTCTTTAACGCGACAGTGGTTGGCTTGTAATATTGTCCTGCTGGCGTCGAGGTGTTGAAAGAATGTGAGCAGGGTAAGTTAAAAATCCATATATATATATATATATATATATATATATATATATATATATATATATATATATATATATATATATATATATATATATATATAATATATATATATATATATATATATATATATATATATATATATATATATATATATATATATATCAATACTATAAATATTTTCCCTAGTGTTTTCAACTGATGTTATCACGAGATCGAAGTCGATGCAGCCTCTTATGACAGGAAAACACGAGGCTGGAACTCGAAGGTCGACACAAGGTCGAATGTCTCCTTACATGGGGGCCACGCCCCCTCTCAGGAGAGAGTGCATGCTGAAGATAACCCGGTCAAGGGGTCCTCTGGGGCTCTCACGCTGCTCGCTCCAATTAAACGAGAGGAATAAACGCTACAAGCCAGAGTTCCCATCGCTGACGTGTCGAGACAGAGGGGACGCCGAGTCAGGCATCTGTTCGATAAATTGGCTTCGATTCTGTTACGTTGTGGTGGTTGTGTTAACCTCACTACGAGTTGGGGTTTTGAAAGATTTCAACCTTCCTGAAGCGCTGATGGGCTTGCAGCCACGTCAGGGAAGGTTTTAGAATCTCTCTAAGGGTGGGGAGCGGGGCCTGGAAACAGAGAGTGTTGGAAGATTAGGCGATAACTGCTCCTAACCCCGGCACCGCCTGGATCCCTGCCAGCTGTACGATGAATGTGGCTGATATTCTCTTCAATTTACCTGTTTAAACAGTATTCTCTTAAAACCAACAAAATTATTGTAAAAGGGGAAATTAAAACGCCTCTAGAGTTACCAAGAAAACTAGTACGACCTGTCTTTGAGATTCGATAAAGAACATTAACCACAAAATTCTAAATATACAGAAGTCTGGCATCGTCTGGAAGGCTCTGGAAGGAAAGGGGGGGGGGTGAAAGTTGGTCCAGCGTTTCAGCAACTTGTTCCCGGCAGCGTTATTGCCTACCGACAAGACCTGCACGGAAGCCAAAGCAGATTCCTGGAACACGAAGGCTGGGACGTTTTTGTCAACACGCGCTCATTGTCCCGAGACGGAGTGAGTGGGGAGGGTGTCTGTGGCTCCGGGAGGAGGTGGAGGAGGAGGAGGCGGAAGCCTAGACCATGCTACCTGTGGCGGGTCCCTGCCAGCCATCCCCCGCCACCTCTCTCCGGATTGATCAAGGACCCGGCGACAGACACACGCCAAGAAATTTAATCCGGTCGGTCAAGTGGAGAGCGCGAGTATCTCAGCCATCCCCCGGACGGCTGGGCTCCACACCACGGCGCGTCCCGGCTGTGTTGTGCACAGTAAGTGGGTGTTTTAATCACGTACACGCCATGCCTTGGTAAACTGCTGTAATCTCCCTAACAATTATACAGTCACTTCACATTCCTGTTGACTGTGTAATTGGGTAAGAGTTTTAACGTGGGCATATAGGCTACTAGTAGTGGAATTAATTTTTTGTTTGCTATTTCATGTCAATGTAGCTTTTTTTTCAAACAAACCAATAAGCATGGTTTTTCCGAGCTTGTTCCGAGTTTCCATTGAGATGAAGGTTATCATTTCCTACCCCAAAGTCGACAGTCAAAAGAACAAAACCTCCAAAAATGTATCACTGGTTTGGCTTAATTTGGCGCCACCCACGGGCTAATTTGAATTAGCGCGCGCACTGGGACCGAGCTGTTGCCACGTCTGTATCGACCAATCCCCCAAGCGTGGCGGTGATTGGTTGAGCAGGAGGCGAGGGGAGCAGCGCAGGCGCACTCCTCTCCCAGCTGCCGCCACCACCACACTGCGGGATAAGAACAGAGATAAACATTTTTTGTGATTCTATATTTTCTAATATAGAATTTTATCAGGTAACAGCTGCTAGATACATTCAGCCCGGCGTGGAGTGAGAGGCTGACGGCCAGTGGAGTGACGGCTTATGTTTTCAAATTTTGTTGTGGTACAGTCCACGACGGCGTCTGTTCCCACTTGACTAGCTGGAAAATGCAATTTTTTTTTTCCAGCGAGGTCGACTGATAAAAACTAAACTGTGGTGCCTGATAACTAGAAAACTTTTTCACTAATTAAAGTGAGCGAGGGCACTGATGACAGTGAATTTAATTAATATCGTGTGGAAACATACATGATTTTTCTGAAGTATTTTTATCTTTCAACGCAATAATTTTTTTGTATATGTACACTAGATGCGAGGCATTTATGCCCCTGACGCTGAAGGAAACAAATGATGAAGCATTCCGAATTTTATTTAAACATTTATTGTTGCTGTTCAAATTATTTAACATTCAGGTTTTGTTTGGAAATGTTCATTTGTTACAGCTGACTTCTCCGGCTTGTGTACTTACACCTCTGACTGATATTATTATTATTATTATTATTATTATTATTATTATTATTATTATTATTATTATTATTAATGCTCTTATTTACTCTTTTTATAATGATTTAGTTATCTGATTTTCTCTTCCTATTATGAATTCCTTTATTTTTTTCGAATGGAAAGGGCTGTTACACCTTAATTACACAGTTTTCTCTCACATTCCCACCGCCCATCGTTCTAGATTAAGTTCTTAGATTTTGTTATTTGGCTTAGGAAGAGTGTGGTAAAACTTTAAAAACATTTGCGAGACGTAAGCAATTATCGTAGCTGTATCTGATAAACGTTAATTTGTTTAATATCTTATTTTTCCTAACAACAATGTTTACCTCGTTTTTCTCTATCCTGTTCTGTTTCCAGTCTTGATTTTTTTTTGCAGAATTGTGTCTTTTATTGCTATGTTCCCTCTTATCTTGTGTCTGTTATTTTATTCACAGTGGCGTGATTCCCAGTCTCTTCATATATATATATATATATATATATATATATATATATATATATATATATATATATATATATATATATATATATATATATATATATATATATATATATATATATATATATATATATATATATATATATATATATATATATATATTCTTGTAAGCTCAATATAGCTGTGTCAGTGCAACAGAGTATACTCCTGAAGATGTAACATTGGTGACGAAACGTCAAACAATAAAAATGAAAAGATTAAGTATATATATATGTATTCATATGTATGTAGGACCATTCAAGCTTGTTTGCATGTATGAATGTATGTATTCACGTAGTTGTATTCACCTAGCTGTACTCACTTAGTTGTACTCACCTAGTTGTACTTTGGGGGGTTGAGCTTTGGCTATTTGGTCCCTCAACTGTCAATCAACTGGTGTACAAATTCTTGAGCCTTTTGGGCTCTATCAAATCTACATTTTAAACTGTGTATGGAGTCAGCCTCCACCACATCACTGCCTAATGCATTCCATTTGTTAACTACTCTGACACTGAAAAAATTTCTTTCTAATGTCTCTGTGGCGCATTTGGGTACTAAGTTTCCACCTGTGTTCCCTTGTTCGTGTTCCATCCGTGCTAAAGAGTTTGTCTTTGTCCACCCTGTCAATTGAATTCTACGATGTACGAATGTATGTATGTATATACAAATCCATAATAAACGTATGAGAGACACTGTACCCAAGAGTAACTCTAGTCTGCGTTCCTCACATGTCCACTACTCTTGTTCCCCCTCTCACTGCTCTCTTCTCTCATTTAGTGTTTGGTCACACAACGCTTGCCCTTTGGCCCTTCTCTTCCCTCTTTACTCTTTCCCTCATTCAAATTCATCTCTCTTCTATACTCTCCTCTCACCGTTTCATTTCGTTATATATTTCCTTTTCTAATCTCTACCTTTATCATCAACATACAGTACCCTTTCCTTCTATCATTCTCCTACATTACTCCTCCCTTGCATTTCCTACCCGACCTACATCCCCTCCAGGGCTCCCCTCGCTTCGGCTGACTCCCCTCGCTGGTATTACGTCTGCGTCATCCTCCCTCGATCAATAGACCTGCTACGTTTTTAAATTAAAAGAGAAAAGACGTTTGCGCACACGTTGTAGGGACAGAGAGAAAAACAAAGTTCAGTCACAATGGAGATCCTTCTGATAATCAAGGAGATAGTTACAGGATAACTGTAGTGTTTGAGGATGGCTTGGTGGAGTTAGCAGCTGTTAGCGAGGCTAGGGATACAGCATCCCGCTACAATTATCCTTAAGAACGAGCCGGGATAAAACTTGACGACAAGATCAACAGAGGTACAAGGACCGTGTGGAGAGGGAAGGATGGAGGAGGTTGGAGGGAGGGGTGGTGGGGGAGAGATAAGAGAGAAGAAGGGAGCCGCTAAAGAGAGGAGGTGGGAGGGGGGGGAGAGAAGGGGTGCTCGGAACTGCAGTTTGTCGAGGGTAGGTCGGATCTGCGCAGGAGTCGGCAGCGATGGTGGCGGAGGTTGGAGCGACTAGCGGCAGCCTCGGCGGTAGCGGCAGCGACGGGGCCAGGGTTGAGGGCCGCCATTGCAGACACTAGTGAGTGGATGTTGTCTCCTTCCACTCCAGCTTCATCGACGCCTTCTCGGATCCCGGAGAGGTCGGAGAACTAACCACACTACTGGGAGACCACGGGCCTTCTTCAAGTCCGTCCTAGCTGGAGCCAAAGTGTGAGTTCTTACTTCAATATTTGGGATGATATCGTATCAATGATGCAGTGATGACACCAAGGAGAGCAAGCTGGTCGAGCGTGGAGACCGTCTCGTTCATGAAAACTCATCCTGTGGAATCTACAATAAGGGAAATTTCTTGATATATTGTGGATGAATTGTGGTTAAATGGGGGCCAAGTGTTGCATTGATGTTTGTGTACCTATACGAGAAGTCATCCAGTTAAAGTGACTGAGCGTTATATAATCCAGTGGTGCGGAAACCGGAAACATTTACAAACCACCGTATCTCAAAAGGAGTGTGTGTGTTTGTTGTTATTTCTTCTCTCATGCTACAAAGCCATTAAGCATAAACCAATTACCATTGCTCTAATTTCTAAAAATATTGAGAAATAAAAAGAGCAAACTATGCGTCCCTTAAACCCATGCTTGGCTTCAATTACAAAGAATGATGAGCCCACGGACAGGCTGTGTCACCTAGAGCCAAATTACGCCATTTGGCGGCACTTGTGTAATGGGTACACAGAGAGGCAACTCTTGGGGGCCCGGGAGTAATGATGGGGTGTAGTCAGGTGTTGCGGCCACACGCCTCATGAATACGCCCTTTTGGGGGACAGTTTGTGCATTCCATGATAGCAACGCTTGAGTCCTTGCATTTTGTATAATAATAATAATAATAGTTATTATTAGCATATAATAATAATAATAATAATAATAATAATAAAAATAATAATAATAATAATAATAATAATAATAATTATTATTATTATTATCATTACTGTATTTTATTAATAATAATAATAATAAAATACAGTAATAATAATTATTATTACTATTAATTTCTGTAAATGCTCAAGCAAACACACACACACACACACACACACACACACACACACACACACACACACACACACACACACACACACACACACACACACACACAAGCGCGCGCATTCGAGCACCGGTGAGCGGATTTTGACCAAAATTAGCCTAAAGTAAAAGGAGATACTATCAGAGGATGTAGGACCGTGGGTTATAGCGTCTAAAGAGATTCTTAATTCACAATATTTGGGGCCAGGGAGGACGCCAGAGTTGTTGGTTTTCGAAATAATGATTCTGGGAGACGCTGGGAGGGACCAGAACCAAACGCTTTGTTCGAAACAACTTGTACAAAGCGTTTTATTATAACTCTTCACTCGGTCATGCATAGGGATCAACTTGCGTAGTGAAGATCGCGTACAGTGAGGATTGTGTGCAGTGAGGATTGTGTGCAGTGAGGATTGTGGGTAGTGAATGTTGTGTGTAGTCCAGATGTCTTGGTTTGTGAATATCGTATGTTGAAAAAATCGTGTGTAGTGAAGATTGTGTTTACTGATGATTTTTGTGTTGCGAGGATGTATGCAGTTGGTGATAGTGTGTTAAACTGTGACCCGTGAAACCTTGGGTGATTCAAGGGCTTTGAGAATTGCCCCTTCATTATTTTCATAGCATTGCACTTTCAAGGATTGATCTCATTTAACCATTTTTTTGACCATTTCTATAGTCAGCTGGTTCCTCTCACACTCTCTTAGAACTTCCTTCTGGTTTGAATCTTCTAATCAACGTAGCTCATGTAACCTTTGTAAATATGGATATGAATTTATTTTCCTGTGAGCTCGATAACATTATTAGGAACAGAATAGGTCTTCATACTCAAGTTTTGTGGTTTCATTTTCGTGTCACCTTAATGCTTTAATACTTTCCTCGCTCATTGCGACACTGATTCCTGTCTACCAGTCACTCCCATATCCATCTAGATTCAAGTTCCAAGTTAAAGACCTTTCGAAATCGTTTATTTAATCTTTCTATTACAGTCCCATTCATTACCTTAGTATTTAGTCACCTCATGTGGGTTAGTCATCTTACCTCAGTATTATTACATAGTCGTGCACAAATACCAGGCGTACTATTTGGTTAGGTAGCATCTTAGGTTGGTCCTTTGCTTTGGTAGCTTTATCTTTCTTAGGCTGTCTTATCCTCTATCTCCTTTCAATTAATTTATCGTTCTCCATATTCATTTCTTTATAAACTTCGTGATGTTTTGTACCTCTACACACTCATTTCTTTTTCTCCTTTGTGTGGTTATCTTCAATTTTGTTTTATTTACATCTTCCGTGACCATTCATTTACCCTTTTTTCCTCTATACATTGCTGTTCTAACTATTAACTATTAGTTAGAACGTTTTGGTCAGGTTCTTCATCTATGTCATTATGAGTAATTGTTCGCCCTCCTGATAATATTCACGAGTGTTGTCCATCGTATGAGATACAATATTTATCTGAATCCTACACCTCCATGGCATCCCTTCCAGGAATATTCTGATGTAATGGTACTTAAATATGCGATATGAATTTTCAAAATTTCCCACTCTTCTCTTCTAACGATGATCATCATCGTTAAATATTCGAAGACTGTTGAGATCATTTGCTCCCAAATGCTTCTCATACCTAGTGTCTTCGATGTCTGCTAAGCGCGTGCGCACACCCTTGAATTTGTGTGTATGTGTGTGTATTTACTATTTATGCCTTCTTTTGATAATTCTTTTATATTTCTATGTATTCACCTAGGCGTGCAAGCAGGGGTTGGGATTTGGCTCTTTGGTCTCGCCTCTAGACTGTATATCAACTGGTGTACAGGTTTCTGAGCCTACCGGGCTTCATCATATCTACATTTGAAGCTGTGTATGGAGTCTGCCCCCACCATATCACTGTCTAATGCATTTCCACCTGTGCCACTTGTGTCCCCTTGTTCGCGTACCACTTGTGCTAAACAGTTATCATTATCTACCCCTTGTCAATTCCTCTGAGAATTTATAGGTAGTGATCATGTCTCCCCTAACTCTTCTGTCTTCTAATGTCGTGAGGTTTAGTTCCAGTATCTTATCTTTCCTCGTAGCTCATTCTTCTCTGCTCGGGGACTAGTCTGGTAGCACACCTTTGAACCTTTTTTAACTTCGTTTTGTGTTTGACTAGTTGTGGACTCCACGTGGAGCTGCATATTTAATTATTGGTCTGACATATGAGATGTTCAAGGATCTGAATGATTCTTTTTACAGGTTTCTGAAGGCCGGTCATATGTTCGCCAGTCTTGCATACGCCGCTGATGATATTATTTTCACGTGGGCTTCATGGGGACAGGTCTGGTGTGATATCAACCCCAGATGTTTCTCTCTTTCTTACTCCTGAAGGATGTTCTCTCCCAGCTGGTACCTTCTGCTTGGCTTCCTGCTCCCTACGCCTGTCTTCATCACTTTGCATTTGCTCGAGTTAAACTCTAGAAGCCATTTGTTGTGTGCGTGTGTTCTCTCCTAGTTGTACTCACCCAGTTGTGCTTTCGGGGATTAAGCTTTCGTTCTTTGGTCCCTCCTCTTGACTGTCAATCAACTGGTGGTACTGGTTAATCAACAGTCACACACACACACACACAATTGTGTGTGTGTGTGTACTGAGTTTCCAACTATGTTCTTTTGGGTGTGTGACCCCTGTGTTAAATAAACTATCGTTACCTACCCGATTAATTCCACTGAGAATCTTGTATGTGGTGACCATATCTACCTTAACTCTTTCGTCTTCCAGCGACGTGAGGTTTAGTTTCCGTAGTCTCTCCTCGTAGCTCATACCCCTCAGCCCGGGAACTTTTCTGGTGGTAACAAATTGGATGATAATCTTCCCCTCAACTGCCACGCGAGAGAGGGGGGAATATTCGTACTCAATTTATGTTGACCCTTTCCTCGCCCCCCTATCTCTTCCCCTAGTTTGGACAATGCGTGTATATGCAGTTATGGCGATCTGGCAGCCTTAATATACTCTACCGTTGGTCCTGCAGTGTCATCATCGGTCTCCCCTACTCCTCCCGTCTCTGGATGTGGCCTTA
>WNGS01005997.1:18486254-18500466 GCA_020271785.1 Procambarus virginalis | reverse complement strand
TAGTTGTGCTTGTGGCGGTTGAGCTTGGGCTCTGTGGTCCCGCCTCTCGACTATCAATCAACTGGTGTACAGGTTTGGGGCCCAATGGGCTCTATCATATCTACCTTTGAAACTGTGTATGGAGTCAGCCTCCACCACATCACTGCCTAATGCATTCCATTAATGCATTCCTACACTAAGGCTTCGCAAAAGGAGCGAAGCCTAAGGAAGGGAATGATTTTGGGGGCCCCTTTGCAAGATGGTGGGAGGGGAAGGCAGGGAGAGGGAGGAGAATGGGAAGGATGAGAGGGGTGGGAAAGAGCGGCATGTATCGTTGAGCGAGACGTGTGCCAAGCGTGTTGATCTTGTAATTACCGGGCAAGTTTGCCATGGACTCAGGTGTAAGTGTAGCGGGTGTTGACACTAACTCTTGGCTTCACGACGCTCGTCACACACGCGCCTTTGTGCCCAGAGAGCGCCCAGTCCGGGCTCTTACGTTAAGGCGGCCTATTCATTTTGGGTTTTCTCCTCTAAATATTCATTTTGGGTTTTCTCCTCTAAATATTAATTTTGGGTTTTTTCCTCTAATGTAATCTGGAGTAATATATAAAAATACAGATAAAACGCGGTTTTCTCTGTTGAAAGTACTATTAGGTGATTGTTAGGAGAAAGGGCTAGGCTAAGCTATAGAGCAATTGGAAGGGATAGGAGAACAAGGACTGGGATGGGACGGAGGGAGCAAATGATGCCAACCATTTCGGTTTTCGGGATCGAACGCCGATCTGCAAGAAGCGAAACCGTCGTTATACCCACCAGAACTGGGGAGCCGTCGGCCGAGCGGACAGCACGCTGGACTTGTGATCCTGTGGTCCTGGGTTCGATCCCAGGCGCCAGCGAGAAACAATGGGCAGAGTTTCTTTCACCCTATGCCCCTGTTACCTAGCAGTAAAATAGGTACCTGGGTGTTAGTCAGCTGTCACGGGCTGCTTCATGGGGGTGGAGGCCTGTCGAGGACCGGCCGCGGGGACACTAAAAAGCCCCGAAATCATCTCAAGATAACCTTAAGATAACCATGCAAAGTGATTGGTACTCTATTTTTTTGGTAGTAATAAAGGCTATTTACATCTACAGGAAGAATTTGCATGATGCTAGAACAGACTTCAATCATGACATCTATGATGCCGGTAAAAAGCTAATTCACACTTTGTGTGAAGATGAGTTAGATTTCATAACAGAACTGTTTAAGCTGTTCATCAGGGATGCACAACCATTTCCAGGGGTAATTTACACCTAGAGTGTAATACTGAGTATAAATAGAAAACCCGTCCTCGACTCAAGTTCATTACATTCAGCGGTCAACCCCACAGACGCATTCATTAATTTGAACATGCTGTTCATTCAAAACGGGAATTTTCTCAAGTATAAATTAATATTATAATATATTGGCATATTGTGTATATATAGGCATAGGATAGGTTAGGTCAGGTGTTTAGGTTCTGTTGGCGATTTTTGTATTTGTAGTACGTGGGTGAAGCATTTATAGCGTTGTGATTCGAACAAAATTCGTCAGTGAAGCACTTGTTCCGGATATGTTCGAACGTCAGCAGTCCTGAGTCATGTGTAAACCGTTTTTCATTCATAAACAGGGGGGGTTTGGTGGATGCAAGGAATCACTTTTGGATCTTTGTTTGGAGGACGGGCTGAAATAGAAGTGTGTTATACACCTAGAGTCCGCATCACCTCTGGATTATATCTATATTTGCTGATCGGTTAGTAAGCTATTGTGAAGGCCTTACCAACCCTCCAGGGGCTGATAGGCATTAAGCCAACACCAGGCCAAACACATGCCTTTTGCCCTGCTATGAAAGACTGGCTTCATCTCAGGGAAAATATGAAAACTATAAATTGGGCACGAACTCGCATCCCTGATCGCCCCAGCCACACGCGCTATCCACCGAGCCATTTCTTAGGGATCGGCATACGAGCATTTCTTTTAAGATTAATTACGAATGCGATATTTAATTAAATTGCTATGTGCAATTTTCACAGGTACAATATATCTTGTGCTAACTATGTCGGCGGAGTGACAGATATCTGGGGGGGATCTCTTGGGTGCAAGGTTGTTGTTGTTATAGTTTCAGCAACTCGGAACAAGTTCCAAGTAGCACGGGCTATGGTGAGCCCGTAGTGGACTTACCTGGCACAGGAGCGGTGCTCGATCGGGTACAAGGTGTGTGTGGGGGGGGGGAGTAGGGGGGACCTTAGGGTGACGGTAAGTATTTTTTGTGTGATGGAATTGTCGAGGGGGACTGGTTAGTGGTAGTGTGGTGACAAAGGCACGTGTAGTGGGGGTGGAGGCGGCTGCTGGAGTAGTCCCCCGTGCTAGCAGGTTCCCGGTGAGACAGACTGCTACATCGCCATCTTGATACGACAACCGTGGAGGGTTTCAGTTTCTCGTGAGGCGCTAAAAAAAAACGAATGTGTTCCGGCGAGCGGTTAACTGAGTATAATGGCGGCCAGGTCCGCTTAAACCCACCTCTCGTGAAAGCAGCACAGGCGAGAGGGGGATGATTATACTGTCGGATTGCTCTTATTTTAAGTCATATTTCTGCCCTGATAAGTTTATTAATAATGTAAATGAGTAGTAGTGCCTGTCCCAAGGGATGTATTTATGGTAGCGATTGAGTCTGACACGGTAATTGCCAGCTATTACTGCAACTAAACTCAAACTGGGGAAAAAAAACCCTGCAAGGGAGCTGCGCTGCGGTTACAGGTTTCTCGTGCTGCGAGACGGGACGGAATGGGACGTAACTGGACGGAACGGGATGGACCAGTCCGGGACGGGATGCTACTTTTTAATGTCCTTCCTGTCCTGTGTGTCTGTAGGAGCGTGTTCTCTAGTTTTATCTCTTGTTAGTTTAGTTCACTTATGATGCACCTGTTTCCTGTCCTTTGTGGTAGTGGAGGTTAGGAGACACACGTGGCCTCTGCAACCGAATATATATATATATATATATATATATATATATATATATATATATATATATATATATATATATATATATATATATATACACCTAGAAGGGGTACCACCTCTGGTGCAAGTGTAGGGACCCATAGCCTCGGAAAAGAAAATAAAGTGTACTCAGAGAAGACCTTGTGGATCCTCACTGAAATATATATATATATATATATATATATATATATATATATATATATATATATATATATATATATAATGCGAAAACCTTACATTTTAAAAATTAGAAGACACGGAAAAATTACATGTCGATATTAATGAAGTCTTCGATCGGGCAACGGAAAAAATAACATGTTAAAAAATGAAGTGCCAGACCAACAGGGGCAAGAAGTGCCAGACCAACAAGGGCAAGAAGTGCCAGACCAACAGGGGCAAGAAGTGCCAGAACAGACGGGTTGTCGTAGACAAGTCTACGAGACATTCCAAGCAAAATTGTTTTGATAAAGTTATAACAAGTAAAGCCTGGCCCCGGCCGGGCATGGAGAGTAGAACAACTCTCAGAACCCTCTACAGGTATACCCCAGGCATGCTCTTGATAACGTGACAACTCCGGAGTACCCAGCTGACTGTATCATGCCCTTGATAACGTGACAACTCCGGGGTACCCAGCTGACTGTATCATGCTCTTGATAACGTGACAACTCCGGGGTACCCAGCTGACTGTATCATGCCCTTGATAACGTGACAACTCCGGGGTACTCAGCTGACGTGCTGGGGAGTCCTCATTATTCACTTACGGAACCTCACGGAACACGCCACTCGCCTCCGGGTTACACAGGTGCCCATTATGTCAAGGTCTTCGTCGCTCGCTCTTAACGCCAGCCGCGTTTTTGCTTATTTTCTGTACTTCACAAGTACAGTAAAATGCGCGTGTTCCTTCGTGAAGTTTTTGAGTCTAGGGCCTCTTTCTCCGCCTTCAAATTTGTTCCTTGCATAATTCCATTTCGTTTTTTTTTCACGCTTCACATTTTCAATTTTTGATTCTATTTTAATCAAATGAAATAACTCCTCGCGCGAGTTCCTTCTGTTAATTCTGTAATCTGGGAGTCCGGGTCTTTCACCGGGAGGGTCCCTTTCACAAGTTCTCCAGTAATTTACATCTTCACTGGATTACCTCTTGATCAAACTCAAGTTGGAGTTGGTGGCTTGGGGGAGACAGACAGACAGACAGAGAGCCGGAAACCGCCAGACACTTCGGGGAGAAGTTTCTTGTGTGGAAATTCGAGCGAGACGACAGAACCCACGTAACTTAGTCTTGTTAGACGTGGCTGGCGCGCCTTGTCGGGGTGATGAAATCTATTACTTCCACGCTAGTTAAAGGGTTCGTGGCGACTGAGTTATGTCAGGCCATGTGTGCTAAGTCTTCACCTTTAATGCAATTTAATGTTTTCATTGTGTGTGTATTCACCTAGTTGTATTCATCTTGTTGTGTTTGCGGGGTTGAGCTTTGCTCTTTCGGCCCGCCTCTCAACTGTCAATCAACTGTTTACTACTTTTTTTTCCTCTTCACACCAACACACACACACACACACACACACACACACACACACACACACACACACACACACACACACACACACACACACACACACACCACACACACACACACACAACAAGTCGGTCCAGGACGGACCGAAACGTCGTCGTCCCTTCACTTCTTAGTGTGTGGTTTGGTCAACAAAAGCCACCAACCAACCAAAACTCTGCTGAACTCACTGGGTGGTTGTGAAGGCTCCAACTGGTGCCCAACACACCACACCATTGTGATTACATATAATGTTTTATTTACAACACTTGACTGCAATTCTCTCGAATCTTGAGCAATTCGATCATACTGCATCAATATAAATACTTGTTCACTGCCACACAGGAAAATGGTTGATAAATAGGAGATTCGGTTTAAATTACAAATTAAATATAAAATGAGCTAGCAAATTTAAGTTGGCTAAGAAGTCTTCCAAGATAGATTACGTTCCTGCACTGGATCGTCTCCTGGACCTCAGGAAGTTTTCCCCTTTTGTCCTTCTTCTTGCCCCTGTCTTTCCCTGCTCTCTGTCTTTCCCAGCCCTCTGTCTTTCCCAGCCCTCTGTCTTTCCCTGCTCTCTGTCTTTCCCAGCCCTCTGTCTTTCCCAGCCCTCTGTCTTTCCCAGCCCTCTGTCTTTCCCTGCCCCTTCACCACGGCTTATTCTTACCTTTTGTGCCTTATGGTATACTCTCTGGCTCACCTTACCCAGCTCTTTATCCCTTATTACCTCTCCTTCTCCTTTACCCCGCTTCCTCCTCCTACACCCGTATACTTCCCCCTCCGCCCTCTCGCCCCGCTCACCTCTCTGTGCCCTCCACTTGCCCCACAGAGAAGGGCACCAAGAGTAAGAGAAGTCGTTTATTTGACTAATATCAATGTTTATCCTCCCTCAGCTCACAAGGGAGCCCGAGGGGAAAGCATTTATGAGCCGAGAGGGCAGATATAGAGGGAGATAGATTCCCCTCTCCGGCCCCCGTACCTGGGCCGCTCTGGTGATCCGGCTGGGGCCGCCCCACTCATCCGGATAGCCTTCCAATAACTCATCCACACACACACACGCCGCTTCGGGGATGACGTAGGAGAAAGTGCATATTGTAGAGGGAAATAGTCATACGGAGAGAGGGGGAGGGACAGACTGATAGACAGAGAGGTGGTGCTCCTTTGGTTTAGTGGGCTAAGTCATCGACTCACAGTCGAGGGTCGCTGGTTCAAGCCCCGTGGCAGGATGTAGCGTTTGGGTAACGTTTTCTTTTACCTGACGCCTCTATTCGTCTAGGTACCAGAGCGTAAAACAGTTGTTGTGGGGCGCATTCTGGGGATGGCCAATAACTGGATTTACAATTATGGCTACATTATATTCCACATTTTCAAATCTTTTCCCCTCACCTACACCTCTCCATCTTTATGTCTACCCCTCCCCCCGCCCGAGACAAGTGTAGCATCTCATGGGCCAGAAGATCTTCCACCAGTTCTTATTCAAGAGCGAGGCAAAAGCGGTGCAGTGGATTGCAAGGTGGGAACTCTCCCATCATGAGTGTGTAGATCACAGGCAGGTGATGACTGTGCCCACCCCTCCTCTTTCCTTGCTTCCTTCTCCAATATCTCTCCAGGATGTATTACCTGGTAGTGGTTAGAGGAGAGTGTGGAGAGAGAGAGGGGGACGGAGAAAGATACACGTGAGAAAGGTATGGTGAGAGGATATAAAGTAAGAGGGAGAGATAGTGGTGCGGGGAATGGAGTGTGAGGTAAAGGGGAGAGAATGTGTGGTAGAGATTAAAATAAGTGAAGGGGACAGTGGGTACATAATATATTGGCCAAGCATAAGACGGCTGGATAAGGACAGGAGAGGAAGAGAAGAGAAGAGACGGAGGAGGACTGCCAAGGAACATTGTGCACAGACATACTGTAGAGGCTAGTCAACTAGTCAAGCCTGGCCACGGGCCGGACTTGGGGAGTAGAAGAACTCCCAGAACCCCATCAAGCAGGTATCAGCAGGCACAAGTGGGGAGTGCCTGAGAGAAGCAGACAACTGGTCCGGTCCATAACACACACAATAATTTTCCAGAGTAAGAAATCGAGAAGGAAGAGGGGGGCTAACTCCAGTGTGACTTAGGGGCAAAACCAAGGGAATAAGTCAACATCAGAGGTCCGCGACTCCTCAACCTTCTACTGACAAATTTAAATAAAACTTTGCCGAAAACAATTTGATGTACGCAAGAGAAACCTGAGCTGGTATCCTACAGGAAACGAGCTCTTACAAGCCATTCCAATCAACCGGCTGGTGAGAGGTGTGGGTTGGGAGTGTATTCACCTAGTTGTATTCACCTAGTTGTTCTTGCGGGGTTGAGCTCTGCTCTTTCGTCCCGCCTCTCAACCGTCAATCAATCAACTGTTACTAACTACTAACTTCCCCCTCCCCCCCAGGAAGCAGCCCGTAACAGCTGTCTAAATCCCAGGTACTTATTTACTGCTAGGTAACAAGGGGGCATCAGGGTGAAATAAACTTTGCCCATCTGTTTTCGCCGGCATCGGGAATCGAACCCTGGTCCACAGGACTACGTACTCAGCGTGCTGTCCATGCAGCCACCAACCACCAGCACTAGTGTATGTGTGTGTGTGGGGGGAGGTGGAGGGAGACTTCAGCGTTGATTTCTGCTCCAATTACCAACAAGCGTAACTGATATTCCCTACAGGTAAGGTCAGGAGAGATCAGTAGAAGGTTCATTGTCCTACTCAACTCTTCTGCTCGTACTTTTGAAAGGAAAAACAAAATCGTAATGTGAAAAATGTGCATAAGAATTTAATACGAGTGCTAAATATAATATTTTTATATTTCGATGATGCTGGGTTTTGATCGCCCTTGTCCCTCGCCACTGTCCAGAATGTGGGAGGATCAGTGACACTGGGAGACGGTAGTGTTGTTATTGTGTTTGTCTTGTAACAGTACAAGTATTTTGCACTCTTTCATGTATAATTGTGAGTTGTAATTGTGTGTGTGTGTGTTTATATATGCTTATATGCGTGTTGGGGTGGTGCGAGATGGTAGTGGAAGAGTGAGCCAGCCTAGCTTGTGCTGACGGCCCCCGTTACAGTCTACTGCAGCGCTTCCCAGCAGGTCCCGCGAGTCCCGGGTCCCAATTCTCACCATTTGCCACAACTTGCGGAGAAAATACAACTTGCCAACTTTTATTTACCCGAGTAGACCAATTAAAACTAGGGTTTGAACTTGACATATTAATAAATGGTTGTTGTAATGCTGCGCAGCCATATGCGCAGTTATGTTGGGCATGCAGCCATCTTGGCTGAGCGCGCAGCCCAGTTTTACCGTCAAGTGCAGAGGTGTGTTACTGACTGTCTGGCTGAGAATGGTACAATTCTCGTGTCCACATATTATTGTTCTCAGTCGCAGAGTCCCCAAGACGCATGTCTTAGTCACTGTTCCCATATCGGACGACAGTTATTTAATAATAAATATCAACAGGTTAAAAAAGTTTTTTTTAAGACTTTCAGGTCAGTTCCTGTGATTTCTAAAGCCTTCTGACCTGTTCCTGTGATATTTAAGGCCTCCAGGTCTGTTTCTCTGATTTAAAAGTCTTCGTATTTCTATGGTTAACAAATGTCTTGATATAAACGTATTCATTCGACATGTTGTGCTATTATATTTCATCACCTAAGACTAAACAATTTAAATTATTAAGAATGCTGTTAATCTTTGATGTGAAAGTGTATTCATTTCTGTCATGCATCTTGGGTACCCAGGGAACAGATATCGCCTCCCTCTTACCTTCACGAGACAACTACAATTTACAAAAAAAATTATTATTTGCTCAGGTTTTGTTTTTCCACTGAACTGATCTCCGATTAATGAACTATCTCGCTTTTTATATTTTCGTTCTCTGTGCTGCCCGTTAACGTGTTTTACATCGTGTTGAGAAGATTACTGCTCCATTGCAGGCGTTTACACAAGGTCCCCTTAACAAATGTACTAAATAAAGCCATAAATAATAATGGCTCATCGGGAATCTCTCGACAAAAACATTGTAATTTTTAAGTGTATTAGTGGTTGGTAGCCGCCACTGGGGTTAAGGGTGCTAGCCGCCACTGGGGTTAGGGTGGGAGTGTATCAGGGGATGGCGGGCGCCGCTCTGGTCACACACGTCGGGGGATACAGATGCAGGTTGGTTAATTACCATTTAGGAATATTGCTGGGCAGTGCGTGGCGGGAATCTGGTGGCGAGCTAAATAATAGAACCGTGTTGCTCTGACAGATGAAATGAGAGCTGACTGAATTGTTGCTCCTGAGTAAATGAGAAATGGTCTGGTGGGGGAGAGAGAGAGAGAGAGAGAGAGAGAGAGAGAGAGAGGAGAGAGAGAGAGAGAGAGAGAGAGAGAGAGAGAGAGGGGGGGGGAGGAGAAGAAACTTGAATGGATGAGATTCATCGGGAGAAAGGTTTTCCGAAATGCATATTAACTGCATCGATTACTAGGTGATATCTGAGAGAGCTAGTTAAAAGCTAGTTAAAATATATTTTTGTTTGTTTATTGAAATTCTGTACATATTTACCGTTCGAAGAGAAAACAGACTTAATATAAGATGACGGTGCGGGTCTTATGAGTGTCTGGGCTGCCATTCCTCCCAACTACACAATCGCATGTTGCCAAAATGTTTTTGCATATATAATAACAGAAAAAATATTTTGAGGCAATGAAGTGACTTGAACCAGCGTTCTGGTGATTCCCAGACACCAGCCTTACGGTTAAGGCCGGTTAAGTCTGGGAATCACCAGAACGCGCAGGTTCGAGTCACGCCATTATCTCAAAATATTTTCGTTGATATATCCGCTGTTTGATTTCATTGCGAATTAAAAAAGAGGAAAAATAATATATAATGACATTCGTAATAGTGATCACCAAGATCTTCATTGGGCTATAGAGAGCTCAATGAAGAGCTACCCCATCAAAATAGTTAATGGACTCAATTTTCAATTTTTATGAACAGAAAATGAATGTCTTAAAAATGGAGAGTAAAGTAACGCAAACCACACATCTCTAGTGGTAAGGGAGTGGGCAAGTCAATGAAGTAATGACAGAACGGCCAGACGCTTAGAGAAGACAAGACACCAACGTTGCAACAGCCAGAGGGCCAGGCAGGCGGATAATGAGAACCTTCAGACAAGGTATTCCACTCTAATGATCATAATCTACGAAGCACTGATGCTCTCTCGTATGGAATACTTTTTTGTATCGCATCCGCTTTCAAGACAAGCAAAGTATTCGAGGTAGAAAATATACTGAGAATTGTTACGCCTGTAAAGAATCTGTTAAGCATTTTCGTTCCTGGGACAGCCCCGAGCGCTGAAATGTTACACCCTCGAACAAACACGAGAGTATCTCGCACGCATGGTAAATACTTGGACAGATTTTGAACCATCACAATAAAATTGCAAACTACTGGATATATATGATAGGAAGTGTTGAATAGACCCGATGGAATGTCGGGGTGCCATTCGCATCATAAATATGTGAACACCTATTTTTCACATATATATTGAACATATATGGTCACATATGGGCCTCTGATGTTCACTATGTGAACATCAGAGGCCTACGACACTTCAACTTCCTACCAGCTAATATAAGAAGTTTTGATGGAACAAATTTGTAGGTTTGAAGAGGGAACTTGACAACTTCCATTAAGAGCTACCTTATCTTGTGATGGCTGTGTGGACCCAAGCACTGCAAGCACAACAGTCTGACTGACCAAACAAGCGTCAGGGAAGATGGTCCTTGCTCGAAATCGGCTACTAAACCACAGGGTACGATACAGCATCCCAGTCCCTCAGTTAAGTCTGAATTTATCAAGTGACATCAGGTCAAGACCTTTCTGATTTACCACCACTACCCAGGAGCCTGACAGCTGAGTGGACAGAGGGTGTCGGATTCGTAGTCCTTAAGATCCGGTTCGATCCCGGTGGAGGCGGAAACAAATGGGCAGAGTTTCTTTCTGATGCCCCTCTTACTTAGCAGTAAATGGGTACCTGGGAGTTAGACAGCTGCCTACGGGCTGCTTCCGGGGGGTAACAAAAACCAGACCTGCTTTTGTTCAACAAAACAGGAGGCCTGGTCGATGACCGGGCCGCGGGATGCTAAGCCCCGAAATCATAACATCAAGAATACCGCTGTTTTCTTTTGTGGGAATATTTACATGTTGACTTAAAAAGTTTCTCAATGTTTTCGTCATCAATAAGCACCAGTCTCCACTTAAATGATTTGTATATTTGTGGATCAACCTGGTGAATGATTTCGAGAGTTTTGTCCCGCTCAAAAATACCAGAAGACACTTAAAATAAGCGGATAAAAAGAAGTACAATATAAAGAAGTTAATACAGGAACAAATTTAATATAAATGCGATACATTCCAAAACAACACACAACTGTTTACATAAGGTGCAAAGTGGTAGGTAATGGCTGTGATGCACAATAGGCGCTCTCAGGCAGTAATTCATAAATAATATAGTACCATAAGCACCTGTTTTTTGTTGCGGGCAGTGTGGCGGCGAGTCGGGGCGAGGAGCCATGCCAGTGGTGTAGGTATCGAGAACGGGGACAAGGGGCTGACGCTGCAAACACGTGCAACAACCTGGAAACACAAACTGTAACTGTGTCTATTTCAGCTTGTATAACTTTAATAAAGTTGTTACATCTTGCTTAAGTGTTGTTATAACGTTTTGAACGTTGTTACAACTTGCTATATTCGGTTTGTATAACTGGTTAGGTGTTAAAACTTGTTCGAACGTTGTACAAACGTCGTAGTTTCGGTGTGTGTTTGGCGGGAGGACCCCCCGCCCCAGGCAGGAGCTAACCCTCTACTTGACTATACTTGCCTGTAAGTGACTACAGGGAGGTGAGGTCTACCTCCTTGTGTCCCGCCTACTAGTCTAGTTCTACCTCTTGCGTTTATAATTTAACTATCCTGACGTTCGAATTATTGATTAAATTTGGCCTTGAAGTGTGTGATGAAGGTGGTTTCCACAGCTCCTTTCAGTGCATTTCACTCCTAATAACTCGTACAGGGTACACAAACATTTCCCATGCATATCTTCGACTCATTTATTTTGTCAGCTTCCACATAGGTCCTTTCATCCTACTTTCTTTAAAAGAGGTTGTCCATATGGTCAGTTACCCTCAGTATCCTATATTGTATATTGCGATCATGTCCCCCCAGTGTCCTTTCTCCTCCAGGGATGTGAGGTTTATTTCCTTACCTATCCTCACAGCTTAGCCCTTAGCTCTGGCACTAAGCTCGTTGTAAACCTTTGTACTTTTCAATTTATGCTTCACAAGGTGCGGATTCAAGGCCGGCGCTGCAGGTGCAATATTGGTTTAATAAAGGCTGTGGAGATTGCTTTGAAAGAGCACTGATGTAGGTTTTTAAACTAGGTTCTAATGTTTGCCTGCGTCCCATATGCTGCTGATATCATACTCTCTATGTGTGCCTCTGGAGATAGTGTTGAAACTATATCCACTCCTATGTTGACCAAACCACACACTATAAAGTGAAGAGACGACGACGTTTCGGTCCGTCCTGGACCAGTCTCAAGTCGAATGTGACTTGAAAATCGACTTGAGAATGGCCCAAGACGGACCGAAACGTCGTCGTCTCTTCACTTTCTAGTGTGTGGTTTGGTCAAACATATTTCAGCCACGTTATTGTGACTCCTAGTCTGCATATCCATTCCTAAATCCTTTTGTTTTTCTGACTCCAGTGTACAACAGTCCTCACCAGGCAGAACAGGACTCTGTACAACTGTTTTCATCAGACAAGATCAAGAGTACAACAGGTTGAAAAAGGCACGTCTCGTCTACAACATGTACCTCATGTAAAACCAAGCGTGCAACAGGATGCAACAGCCTCCCTTCCCCTGCAACATGGTGTTACTTCACACTTAATAATCCCCATCACAAAGGATAATTATATCCTTGCCCTGCACCAGCGGAAGCTAGTTATTGGCCATGAATTATTGGGCACGTCGCTGGTAAACGAGTCCTGGAGGATAATTAGCTAATTGTCTGACAATAACTGCGACTAATCGGGCGTTAGGAGTGGTATAAATAATTCTTTTATAAAGCCACACCACCTCGTCCCTCGTGTTTGTACCCAAGTTATTCAGTCGTTGCCTCGTCATGCCCTGTGTGATATAATTTCGCCGCCGAGTTAGGTAATAACTTAATGCCAAATGTTATGCAAATTAGGGCTATAAAGACGTCATTGTGTGAGTAAATGTGTGTACGTCTTACGTTGTGGAATGTCTGGAATATGTGTGTGTAACATCCACGTGATCAACATTGTCCTTGACTCTCTGGGTTTTTGGACATTGCGGCTTCATTAGTGGAATCTATTGTTTATGTTATTGTTTTATTTGTTGTCTCTTGTGTTTTACATGTTTGTGTGTGATTAAGTCTATGGATCGTCTCTACTATTAACTCAAGAACTGAGTTAGCGAGGTCAAGCACTGGGTTAGCGAGGTCAAGCACTGGGGTTAGCGAGGTCAAGCACTGAGTTAGCGAGGTCAAGCACTGGGTTAGCGAGGTCAAGCACTGGGTTAGCGAGGTCAAGCACTGGGTTAGTGAGGTCAAGCACTGGGTTAGCGAGGTCAAGCACTGGGTTAGCGAGGTCAAACACTGAGTTAGCGAGGTCAAGCACTGGGTTAGCGAGGTCAAGCACTGGGTTAGTGTTCACCTCACTAGTTTTCCCTGGAACACGACCTAGCCAATCGATTAGCAACCAGGTACTCAATTACTGCTGGGTGAACATGGGCGAGCAGTTAACGATTGGCCCCAATCAATCTTCCCGGCCAGGCTCGAACCCAGACAGGAAAACAGAGTTTGATCAGTCCGCAGATATTCCGAAATTGACACTGAATGTAGCCGCTCGTCATCCAGTCTATCCACTCGATTTCTGCTCCGTAAAAAATGCATCGGTTTTGCTTGATTACAAACGCACGAACCAAGCAACCCACCTAACTACTGAGGTCGCCCTATACTTGCCTAACAGTACAACCTACCAGTGACGACGGTAAAGTGTGGTCTAGTTCTTGGTGCCCCGCCTCTGTGGTGTGTGGCCCCGTCCCAGTTCTTAGAATGTACTTTTTAATGCGTTAGTTTAGTATTTTTATGTAAATTGAATTTGTTAATTATTATATAATTGTTGACTGATTTTATTGTACTTAGTGGCATTGTATTATGTATGATTATATTCGGTGATATTGTATTAGGTATGATTGTAATTATAATTGTATTAATAATTTAAAGAATGCAAGAATATAATAGCATTATAATTTTAATCTTTTTCCAATTTCCAACGATTATTAAAGTTCTGCAAGAATTCAGTCTTGCGAAGGTTACACGAGTCCTGCAGGATGGACAGTCTCGTTACAGACTCCTCCACAAAGGAGAAAATTACAGATTTGTTAGTCTGTAATTTCGAGCATATAAGGTGAAGGTCAGTGGTTCACAAACTCTTGGAAACACTTATTTATTATTATTAACATCTTTATTGACAAAATTAATTACAATTTTTGGGAGATGGGGGAGAGAATGGGGGAGAGAAGAAGGGGGGGGGGGGGTAGAAATTGACAGGGATGGAGGAAGGGTAGTGGTAGGAGGGA
>WNGS01005997.1:18433859-18445848 GCA_020271785.1 Procambarus virginalis | reverse complement strand
GCTCCATCCTATCCCAATCCTTATTGACACTTTACTACGTACCAATGATAAGTCGCGTATACCTGGCTTCCTACATGGCTTTCCTTCCATGATAATACCCTTACCACTAACTTCCTCTAAGTTACTTGACGAGTTATTTTTTGTTGACATCACATTAATTTATTAGCGCCAGACGAAATAATAATGTAAAATTAACTTTGCTGATTAATCTTTCAACTTGTTTCCAAGTGAAGAACATACGACCTATATGGAGAACATATGTGCTACAGTCATTGATCTATTCCTTTTGGTCAAATTCTAATAAACCTAGTGTTTGGTATTGAAATCTGATTATATAGAGTTCCTAGCCTTTACGAATTACTAGCTGTTAGGCGCGAGACGGGGGGCTTACTCCCGCCGTTCACCCGTCACGGACCTTACTGGATATCAGAAGCCCATGAACAACATACTATTACGAACAACGATGTCGAGCGTCTTGAACACACCCACTACTTTCCCTCAGGGTCAACATAATAATAATTCCGTATTTGACCGGGAATTGACAACGCTTAGTTGGTAAATATATACATTAAGGGTGTGTACACATAACTATACTTCTAGGGTCAGTATCCAGACGGTACACACCCTCTAAGGTCGATAACCTACCTTGACACTCTCAAGCACTATTAACCTCTACGAACAGTTGCTCTCACATGATCCACGGCAGACTACCTATTTAACTTGCTAAGGGTGCACCCGTGTGATATAGATGAAGGAAGCGTGCCTCCCAGCCATTCTTTCCGGCCCCAGCGAATCCGAACTTGGCAGACTCGACCTTGGGTGGACCTCGATACGACCCTAAAGTAATATTTACACACCCTAGTATATATTTACACACAAGGTTTCCATTCCCGGCCAAAAACGAATTATATTTATGTTGACCTGAGGGAAATTAGTGTTTGTGTCACTACCCACATCTCGTACACTATATTAGTGTCATCTCTGATAAGTCCCGGACGGGATACCGGCGGGAGTAAGCCACCTCTCGCCTAACAGCATAATGTAAAGCTAGAACTTATATATAATCATATTTCATCCACAACACACTGTTAGTGAATTTTGACCAAAATGATAGATCAATGACCTGTAGCACATATGTCATCTCTATTGTCGTATGTTCTTCACTTGGAAACGTTGAACGATTAATCCAGCAAAGTTAATTTTTTACATATTATTTTCGCCTGGCGCTTAAAATTATGTGATTCAAAAATAACTTCTCAATAACTTTAGAGGAAGTTGGGTAAGGTAATTTATCAGAGAGAAAGCCATAAGCCATTACGACTATATAGGACTTAGACTGAATGAATAACGGATGGGATAGGATGGAGCAAAGGAATTGTCTACGCACCACTTTTCCGACCCAGGGGATGAACGCTGACCTGCAAGTTGATTGCAGGTCGGTAGTGTTAAATACCGTCCCGTCCAAGTGATTGGTTTAGAGGAAGTAGAAGAAATAAGTTCTTATTAACTGATTGATTGATTTATGAAGATTAAGCCACCCAAGGTGGCACGGGCATATAATAGACCGTATATTAACTGTTGTTGTTTGTTTAAGATAGCCTGGAAAACAAGTTCAACGAGCAGCGGATTTGGTGAGCCCGTAATGACGTACCTGACCAGGAGTGGGGCGGGAACGTCGTTATTAATTGAAGCTAGAGAATATATAACCATGTAAGCTGGGGTGAGGCGACACGTTACCCAATTGGTATTGTAGGGGAGTTGGTGAGATGTGACAGGACTTCTGTCTTGTTCTTGACGACTGTAGAGCGTATCCAAGTGTAAGTAGTTGCTGATTGGTGATTTATGAGGATATCCCTCACGGAAAACATGATAGTACATAAAGTAACTTGCAAAGTTCCAGGTACCCCTCCACTGGCGGTAGGTCTGAAGGGTTCTACCTACATACATACATTACTTAATCGACATTCAATAATGTGTGTGTGAGATCACGGCCAGCATCACCTGCTCACAGAGTTTGCACTACGGAGAGTGCCACAAGATTGGGAATGTCACACCTGTAGCACACTCTGACCACACGGTAACGTTAGCCCAACCTGATCCTTGACAACCACTGTGTCGCGCAACCTGTGGGGACGCCTTGTAGCCACTGCTCCATAAAATACATGGCAGAGCCATTTTCAATTATATGGCAACTGTGAGGCTAAGATCATGGTCAAATAACTCTTTGCTGGCTGGTATCTATCCCTCCCACCTCAACTACTACTACCTCACTTCACCTGACATTCCACGGTCCTTCAGCTCCTATACGTCCCACCCTCCTCTTACTGCGACTTACCTAACTCCTCCCAATTCCTTCCTTCCTCCTTCCTGTAACCGCCCCGAACCACGAGCTTCCCACACTTGACTTTTTTAAAGGGTTTCCACTTAGCGTATCATATATGAGTCTATTTTGACCTGCAGTTCATTGGACTAGCCGAGCAGCTGCGCCAGGATTATAATGACGTTTGGTTGGTTGGCCAGTGTCCGGTGACTCAACAGTTTACTGGCCACATTTTTACCAAGGGAAATGGAAAGAGTCCAAGACAGAGAATGAGAAATAGAAGAGAGCCGGGATGTGCGGGAAAACGTGTAATGAACGACAGGGGTGTGGGGCGGGGGAACGGAGGTGTTGTGCGCATCGGAGAGGCGTGAATAAGTGGCAACGAGGGTGTGACCGACCGAAGCCAAGCAATAACACCTGGTGTGAGGGTCTACTTGAGTACGGAATTCCTCCACCAGGCACCAATAATGGCAAACACAAAGCCACACTGTTGTTAACACAAACACACACAAACGGCACAAGCGGATGCGTCTACCACATTTCACGCTTCCAACACATAAGACAGATACGACTACAACCTTCTACTGTTAATCAATCTTTTGTTGTACTACTTTTTACACTGGTCATACTTGTTTTGAAGACGGGGACTTTTTTTTTTGTGCCTGGCGGTATCACTATCAAGCAAGCGAGTTGCAGGGACATAGGCACAAGACTTGCACGACTCACAGTCCTCTACCAATAGCCGTCTGCCAGAGCTTACCAGTTCCCATTCTCTCCGGATCCAAAATCCCTTCCTCTTGCTGTAAGCTGTGGTCTCCGAGCCCTCCTGTGCACTAATCAAATGTACACCAGCCAGGAATCCAGAGCTCCTCTGCGTAGACGGTGGGGTGGGTGAGGTTAAACTCCCAGACAACCTCCAATGATAGACATCACGCACGTCCATATACCAAAATGTTAATATATTTACCAAGACGACCTCGCCGTTATGACCTTGGCCATTGCAATCAAGGGGGCGAGGTACTCCCGGACGGCCACGCTGGTTGTGGCACCTCTTGCCATAAACGCGGCCCTGGCATACCCACCACTCTGTTACAAGGCTCTCTCGAGGACCGGATTACAGAGAGGATGGCACGGTCGGCGGGCTGCTTTCTGCCTAACCCAAAGGAGCCACTTCGTCTGCTCAGAGGCGCAGCGCTGTATAGAACTGCCAGAGCGAGACAGTTAGTGTCGCCAGGCGGCAGTTTGCGGGCGTGTTCCAGGCAACCCCCACTGAGCGTCATAACTGTCCAACTGCCATTCGGTTGGTTTCACTGTCGGAAGTATATCAAGGGCAAGGCAACTCCACACTGTGCCAGGGGAGGACATCTACTATCCCCAGGTTAAGATGCAGACTTCTAGCCAACCCTCACCACGTACCCTGTATCACCCACAGCTACACTCATCAACTCCAACCAGCTTACAACTAAACAATAATCTATGCCACTCTTATACTTGCATTCAGTCACATGGTTTCAACATTAATAATTGCAACACAAATCTGAAGAAAAAATTTGTTTCTCTTCCACGACTTTACAGTTTGTAAATTAACAAAGCTGAAAATTTCTACGAACATTAATATTAGGATGAGGCTAAACGGGGCCTTCCACCTGCTCTCACGCTACTTATATAACAGACTGAACATACTGCTCAATCTCGATGGTAGTTGAACACCAAATTTATTTCTGTCGGAATCATTTGTTGTGGGGTCTGGTCAGATCTCCATCCCCCACCAGGGTCTTCAGAAATCGCCCAGGAAGGTGAAGAACGGCAAGACTCAGTGGAGGGGGTTTTTGCGTCAGTCAAGTGTGGGCAACTGAGTCTACACCCACTGAGGGGTGTGCATTTCTGATGAGGTGGTCGGTCTTGCACGGTGATTGAGCTGGGTGGAAAAGACGCTAATTGGGTGGCACGGAGGGATGGAGAGGGAGTGAGGGGGGCAATAATTTTGCTCTCAAATTGCAACGTAACACTATACATGTTATTTGTATAAATCCCCATTCATGCTTAAGGAAGCCATATGCAACTTCTCAGTGAATATCCCTCTAAAGTGAAGAGAAAGTTGTTGTGTTTGTATTATTATTTCTTGAATTATATCCGGAGGTCCGTTCTCCAGAGACGTGTTGCGTAACAAAGCCATGCAGAGCCTCGTTCACAATCTTCTGATTACGGAATTGTTTATTTTATCGATGATGTGTAATCTATGGAATTACACCAGACCATCTGACTCACAGCGAGAAGTAAATGAGGTGAGGGGGAAGGTAGGAGGTAGGGAATGATTGGGGAAAAAAAAAAAACTCGAACTCGGGAACTTTCTTCCTTTGGGTTTGATAAACAGCAGATGGAAATGATAATGGAGGCTCAGTACAGGGCGAGTTCAGTCGAACTGTTGCATTGATGGGAGATGATGATGGTGTTTTTGGTGGTGGGGGGAGGGGGGATAATGAGGAGGGAAGAGGTGTAGGTGAAGGAAAAAGTTTTAGAAGTGTGGAATGTCAAGCGAGTTATGATCGCAGGTTGGCTGTCCTCCTTGCTGACACGAGGCGTGTGTGTGTGTCTGCTAGCTAAGTTAAGCTTGCTCTGCCTTATCAAGGAGCTGTGAGTGTTTGTAAGGTTTGTCTCATATATTTCAACATATACAGATGTCTATAGATGAATACTGTGTAGTATTTACATATATACACGCTCGGATTCTTTTATACATGTTTTGATGTTTTGAGAGGGGGTGCTGGTCAATATTTCATCTCTGGATTATGCATTGTGAGGCTTGGTTTCCGTCGAATTGATCAAAGCTCTTGGGCCACCAGCTATGTGGGTGGAGCATCTCATCTTTGATTAGTCTTTTTAGCACTGGGCCTTCTTAATATTTCGATCGTGTTCCGCACCCTGGTGGCTTGCTGTTGCAGTCTAATGTTAATTGGTTGTATGTTCAGGGCTTCGTGGAGCTCCGGAATTGTTTCGTCAGTTGGCGGACGGTATTTTGATGTTCTTCTTAGTGCCTTTTTTGCACTTCCTGTAATTTTGGCATGTTGGTTTTCTTTAAGATATGTAGAGGTTCTGGAGGATATCCGATTGGTGCCGTGAATGGAGCGTTGTATAAGCTAGAACTTTTGTTCGTGCCAAGGTTAGGGAATCTTGTCAATTGCCCTAAGGCTACTTTTTGTTGTTTATACTGGTATATATAAGTAAATTTTGATTCTTGTTCTATTTATACCGAGTCTCAGTGTTAAGCCTGCTTTTGTGTATTGGATTGAGTGGTTGTCGTCTGGTGTGATAGCAAGGGTGCTGGAGGGGTGAATGCGAGGGTATTCTGTGAATTATTGTTAGTGTTATATAGATGTTGTCTTCATAATTCATCATGAATAAAAACAGTCGAGCGAAGAGTTGTTAATTACAAGATAAACATACACAGATAGGCGGGCGGGAGCGAACGCTCCTGTGACGACTAGAACCCATCATTAACATAAACCATCAGCGGGGAGCACTAACGAGGTGCTGTTGTTGCTGCTGCAGTCCCTGGTGCTGCTGCTGCAGTCCCAGTGTACGCCACAGAACGTCCCAGTGTACGTCACTCCACGCCCATGTACGCCACTGTACGTACCAGTGTGCGCCACGAGACTAGAGGACGGGACGGCTGAAGGCAGCGTCCCACTCAGACACGGGAGAAACACCGTCTCTCCCGCGGCGGCCAAGAGCTGATAAAGCAAAGATGCGGAAATGAACAAGAGTCTCTCAAGAGAAGAAATGGAGAGAGAGCGACACACACGATAAATATAACTGAAACGACGCTATTTTTGTTCCTTTTCGAAAATATAGAGACTGGCTGTGAGTGGGTGAGAAACGAAGAGAATCGGGAGAATACCGAGGGAGTGAGGAGATGTGTGGGGGGGAATGAAGGAAGGAAGGATGGAAGGAAGGAAGGAAGGATGCAGGGCACTTGTCACGGGAGCACAAGGGGGGTCCTGGGGAGTGCAACAATGCAGTCAGAGAAACGACTTGCGGAATTCAGCGACGCGTGGAGACGACGCCTAGTATGTGACTCGCTACTCGAGTTTACACATTCTCGAAGGCCACATGACTCTTAACTCAGTCGTTCACTGTTCGCACGTGGCGCCTCATACTGAGCTTACCTCGTACGTGGCGCCTCATACTGAGGTTGACTCGTACGTGAAGCCTCATACTGAGTTTGACTCGTACGTGAAGCCTCATTCTGAGCTTGACTCGTACGTGAAGCCTCATACTGAGCTTGACTCGTACGTGGCGCCTCATACTGAGCTTAAATTTCAACCTCAATCACTATTTCGTCGCAATGTTTGGCGGGAAAATTAAAATATTGTTTTCATTCTTGTAAGAAAATGATTTTAAAATTTATTTTGTCACACACCAGCGCTTGCATCCAATTTACTCACTTGTGTTTTCATGATTCTATTCAGACTCTAAAGCCTTGGAGTACAGCACTACCCTGTGAAATACTCTAATTACAGTGAAATATGACGTTTCATATATATATATACCCTTCAACCCGATTTCTTCAGTATTTATACCCTAAATAAAATGGCCTACCCCTAAAAAAAAGACATGTTTCAAAGACATGTTTTTTAAACATGTTTCATTGAATATGACTTCATATTCTGTATTGATTATTTTCCTTGTTTAGGGCATCTATTTCTCTTGCATCTTGGTTTAATTGAACGAGGATTTCTCCAAATGTCTTCTTTGTTAGAGGTAGACTAAAATAAATAAATATCTGTATAAGGTATTACACTTATTATGAATTTACACAACGTTTCGAACCTATTAAATGCATTTAAAACATGAAAGAAAATGTTGTAACACATAAAGGCGCCCGGAATTGTTTTCGATTCTTAGTGAATATTTAACACACACCTCAACCGAGCCACCCCGGCCCAAACAAGGACCTCCCGATAAGGAAGAAACGACGATAAGAATTGAGGAGGGGGAAAAATCAATTATCAGCGCTAGCGGCAAGGAGATAAGCCGGGCGGCAAGTGAGTGTGTGAGTGAGTGCCCGGGCGGGCCGTTGTCGGTGGAGTTTACTCCCGTGGCTTCCTGGATATTCCCTGGGTCTCAACCTGCCTTATCTCTGTTGGCCTTTGTTGGCACGGTTTTAAGTCATAGCTTTTTTTCTGGTGTTTTTTTTCCAGAGTGAGTTATGGTGTGGCTATATGTTTTCTTTGAGTTTGGAGTGGGGAGAAAGATGCGGCACGCACTGCGTTTGCGTGCGTGGCGGGTACAAGCAAGTGTTTGAGAGGTGTGTCGTTACACTCACATTATGTGGTGTTAATGTAGTTGGCATGCTTGCTCGTACCAACACATATACACACATGCAAACAAATGCGCTATTTTGCAAGCCTTTGTCTCCTTTTTCCCCACTCTTCAACCTCTGTCTCTTTCTCCCTATTTCCTCATCGGTTCTGGCTCTCTGGTACTGCTTCACATCCCCCATCATACACAACACTAACAGCAACAATTATGTAGATGATAATGAGGATAAATGGCTTAATGCTGATTCATGATGTGAGAAGGGTCTTCCAGTGTGGCTGGCATGTAATCCTGTCATGTTTAGGCAGCGGCTTGTCATGTGGGGCATGGGTGAGGCCTTGTCTCTGATCTTCGGTGAATGGCATTAGTCAGTTATCATCCGTGAGCGGGGTTCGTTCACCAGCAGCTCGTCTAGGAATTCCGGATCCAGACAGAGAGAGATGGAAGGAGGTTGGGTGGGTTTAAAGTGAAGGAAGGGATGGGGAGGAGGAGTAAGGTCGAAATAAGCAAACAAACGAGGAAGTTCTTGTTGTGGTCGGTTTCATCCCGAGGCTCTCAATGGTGCAAGTTGTGAGGGCGACGTGCTAACAACAGCCTCGCTAACAACAGCCTCACTAACAACAGCCTCGCTAACAACAGCCTCGCCATCCTACCACCAACTCGTTTCATTTTGCCATCACCGCGCGCGCAAGAATGCACGCACGCACATAATTTTTTGTTTCGCTTAGCCAACTCTGAACAGATATGACATTCGAAGAAATCCTCTTCCAATGAAGCCAAGAAGCTAAAGCACTAGTTAGAAGGACTGAAGCCTTAAACAAGAAAATAATCAACACTGAGAATGCAGTTATAGTCAATGACTGCATATTATATTAATATATAATATATACTCTGGTTATACACTCACAACAATTTTATACACATAGTTTCTAGTCTACACGGTTAAGCTTTCAAATTTCACGAGTGCGTAAGTGAAAACTATATGTATCTAGTTTACAATAGTAATTTATCCACGTTAAACACGGATCGGGTGCAAGGGGACATGACGGCTGAGTGGACAGCGCTCGGCATTCGTAATCCTAAGGGTCTGGGTTCGATCCCCAGAGAACGCGGAAACAAATGGGCAGTTTCATTTACCCTAATGTACCTGTTCACTTTGCAGTAAATAGGTACCTGGGAGTTAGACTGCTGCTACGGGCTGCTTACTGGGTGTGTGTGTGTGTGGAAGGAAAAAACTAGTTGATTGGATTAACAGTTGAGTGGCGGGCCCAAAGAGCCAGAGATCAACCCCCGCAAGCACAACTAGGTGAGTACTTGTTCCTGACTGTTATGTGGCTGTAATGGTCATCTTAGCCCTGAGGGAGGGGAGGTTATCGTGTGAGGAGGGGAGGTTATCGTGTGAGGAGGGGGGTTATCGTGTGAGGAGGGGGGTTATCGTGTGAGGAGGGGGGTTATCGTGTGGGGAGGGGGGTTATCGTGTGAGGAGGGGGGTTATCGTGTGGGGAGGGGGGTTATCGTGTTAGGGGGAGGGTTATCGTGTGGGGAGAGGGGGTTATCATGTGGGGAAGGGGTGTTCACGATAACCTGGTTAAAGTAAACAAGCTTTGAAAGTTTGACCCGAGGCTTTCCGGATACACAAATGTTTGTTTATGTTCTTCCACAGAACATAAACAAGTTTATGTTATGACACACACACAAGTTTACGCGCATCTCCTCAGACATATTTAATATGCGACACGCACGTACAGCGTTCAGGATACGCAGTCCACAGACCTGGGTGCTGTTCCCGGCCTAGGTAAAAGCAAATGGGCAAAGTGTCTTTCATTTGGTGCTGCTGTTCACCTACCAGTAAATAGGTACCTGGGAGTTAGCTATTGTGGAGTGTATCCTGGGGCTGTGTGTATGTGACAGAGTATGTATGTAGATATGATGGAGAAAAATTGGTCTGGAGGCAAGACATTAGACAGCCGATTGTTAGAAAGGTCGGGTCCAAGAGCTAATATCTATTCCACAGGCACAAATAGTAAACACAACCCCCTCCCACTCTTCCCTACAACCCCTAAACAGCGGCACTAAATCAGGCCACGTTTGATAGGATATTAGGGTCAAGTCTTATCCACACAATAGCAAAACAAGATATCAGTTGACAACATAGCGTGTGTCACCCACTGCTATGTATTCCTTCTCATATGAAGCCAGTGAGGATTGACTAGGCACCAATCTTTATTTTTTCACCTCTGTTCTCTCTTAACTGAATAGTTAAGGACTACACGCAAGTCCTTAACTATTCGCCACTGTTTACTAAGCAGTAATTGGGTACCTGGTTGTTAACCGATTGGCATTTCATGCTCCAGGGAAAAACTAGCGGGGTAAGGTTTACCATGAGCTATGAAAAGGGTAAGCTATCAGCCTGTTAACAGGAGTCAGTAGCAGTCTATTCCTGTAAACGCCTGTATTAAAACAAAAAAATGGTGTAAGACTTATCAAGGTTTTTCGCCAACTAGACCAAAACAGACACTCTTCAAGCGGATAGAAAATAGCAAAAAACAGACTCCCTTCAAGCGGATAGAAAATAGCCAAAACAGACACTGAAATACCCACGTTTTACATGTCTAGCTTCAGCGGACAGTTGAGGGACTCTGAGAACCTGGGCGGTCGTTATTACTCCCCACCATTCTGGCCCAGGGAAATGTGGTAATGGGCAGCAGCAGCCAAGTTCCGGGGCACCCAAGTGGCCTCACACGCAATTGTCGCCTAAGGATTTTGGTCAATACGTCGTCTTGGTCGCTGTGTTCTGGCCGGTCCGTCATTCCCGCGAAGTTCTCGTCCTGGTGGGTGTGTTATCCTGGGTATTACCTCGCCCTGATCGCTCAATCGTCCTTGCGAGTACGCCGTCCTGGTCGGTACGTCGCCCTAGTCGGTACGTCGTCCTGGCCAGTACGTCGCCCTGGTCGGTACGTCGTCCTGATCGGTACGTCGTCCTGGCCGGTACGTCGTCCAGGCTGGTACGTCGACCTGGTCGTTTATGTACTAGAAGAACCACTTCAGCCAACACAACAACTATTCGCAACACATCGAGTTAAACTGATTTATATTTCCTAGATTGTTTTCAACAGAACGTTGAAACGTGTTCATATTTATTAATCTGTATTTCATTTGTATTTAACCCTTCCACTTGGACTGGTCGGTACAACGACGGCCTCGCTTCTTGCAAGTCGGTGTTCGATTCCCAGTTATACAGGGGTGGGGGGGGGGGTCAGAACCATTCCTTCCAGTGCTATGTAGTCATAATGGCGTAGCGCTTTCTTCTTATCATGCATCAGGTTGGTTTCACCTCTGGCAACTATCTCCTTGGGGGTTGCAGGTCTTCTTCTGGGTCTTGTCTTCCATCTTTGTCTTGTATTCGTTAAATGCAAACAGCCAGAGGCAAATACAATAAACGCAAAAAAGCCAGAGACAAACTAAGAAAACAGTACAGTTATTGTGGGGGAAGTCTTTTAGGAAATCAGTTTATACAGGCACTTGTTTATGCTAGATTATCTACTGACTCAGGTCGAGACTAGTTTATTTACTGCAAATGGCTACTTGTCTACTAGCACTAACCGGTTTCCACCTGGTACAAGATGTAAACTTTCTGGTGGATGCGGACCTGCGCGGCCCGGTCTCTGACCAGACCGCTAGGTTGACAGTCTTCCTTCATAGTGTTGGCACCTGCGTCTCGTAGACCGCTGGAGGCACCACAGCCCAAGTGCCCTTGGAGGTGATTGATTGATAAAGATTAAGCCAACCAAGAGGTGGCACGGGCATGAATAACCCGTAACCCTGGAGGTGTTTGTCATGTTCCCTCCTGATTACGGGTTGGCGATTGATGAAGATGAAGCCACCCAAGAGGTAAATGAATAGCCCGTAATACGGGTTGATAATTCCTCATATATATATAGGGCTAAGGTTTTGAAAAGTCTTTGATCTATATAGGTTTATGTAATCTTTAGGTGTATATACTTCAACTCTACTTTTCATTGGGGTATTTTGAATAGCATTACACTAATCATGTTTAATTGAGATTTATTTTAGTGTGTAGATTTAAGACCAGTTTCTCATATTTTTCCGATATGAATTGTAATGCGTGTGTCTCTCACCTGGAAAATGCAAATTAAAGGATTTTAAGAGTTCCCAATAATTTTGGTGTTTATGGAAATAATTCCGACTAGATATTTTCTACATATTCTCCAGATCGGTACTATAATAGTGTTCAGATTTCAGTCTATAATATAGTAGTTTACACTGTACGACAGTCAGGGCCTGATTAAGATCTCTAGAGATCCTAAGCTCTGAAAAGATTATGGTAAA
>WNGS01005997.1:18410641-18421361 GCA_020271785.1 Procambarus virginalis | reverse complement strand
CGCTATAGTCGTTGGTGTCATGTTGGTCTGTGTCTCCTGCCCGTCCCTGCTCGCGTTACATGGTTTAGGTTGGTTGTTTAGGTTCCGCAGGTTAGGCAAAACAGTTGATTTTTTACGGGATGGCAAATCGTGAGAGCGGAGGTGGGTTGAAGAAAATCAACATCAGATGCTGACGCAGCACAGGGGTGTGAAGATGGCTGCAGTTGCCTCCTTCACTCCCACTTTGCGTGTATCTTAGTAAAATTAATTTCTACAGCGGTGGATGGATAGATGGATGGATGGATGTGCAAGTGGTAGCTCAAAAGAGGGATTGAGAGATAGGAACTGGGACTAATGCCCAGTCATTATGCGATCAATACCAGACCCGCCCACACGCCCATATTTCTGAAGTGACGGACCAGCCGCCCACTTCATCACCCGGGACTCTAGTTCCTCTCCCTCTTAACTCTCCCCCCCCTCCCCTTCCTCCTCCTCCCACTTCCTCCCTATCTCTTCCCCCACTTCCCCTCCACTTTATTCTCCCTCTCCAGGACTCAATTATTCGTGACGTAGAACCTATTTACACTGCATGATGGTACAGAATATCCTGTACTTGTGCATTGTACTCTTTAGTCGGCCAGTGTAGCCTGTATTATACAGTGATTACACTTAGTAATAATTCACAATGTTCTGCTCATCACTGCTCAGTTCATCACTGCTCAGTTCATCACTGCTCAGTTCATCACTACTCAGTTCATCACTGCTCAGTTCAACACTGCTCAGTTCAACACTGCTCAGTTCAACACTGCTCAGTTCAACACTGCTCAGTTCAGCACTGCTCTGTTCATCACTGCTCAGTTCAACACTGCTCAGTTCATCACTGCTCAGTTCATCACTGCTCAGTTCATCACTACTCAGTTCATCACTGCTCAGTTCAACACTGCTCAGTTCATCACTGCTCAGTTCATCACTGCTCAGTTCATCACTGCTCACTTCATCACTGCTCAGTTCAACACTGCTCAGTTCATCACTGCTCAGTTCATCACTGCTCAGTTCATCACTGCTCAGTTCATCACTGCTCAGTTCAACACTGCTCAGTTCATCACTGCTCAGTTCATCACTGCTCAGTTCATCACTGCACAGCGCCTTCCCAGCATGATGATGCTGTTCTCCGTGTCCCTGTCGCCGGATGTAACACACGAATGTCAAAGCCCAGAGATATATATATATATAATCGTTCTCGCCCGTACAACATAAAGTCTCGCGAACCGTGTACCGGAGCTTTCTGCTGGTGTTATCCTGCTGCCCTTTCTGTAGGTGCTGCCCTTTCTGTAGGTGCTGCCCTTTCTGTAGGTGCTGCCCTTTCTATAGGTGCTGCCCTTTCTGTAGGTGCTGCCCTGTCTATAGAGTGACCCCTTTCTATACATGCTGCCCTTTCTATACGTGTTTTCCCTTCTATAGGCTCCCTTTCAGGCAGCTGCTCCCCCTTATCATAGGTTCCCCGCTATTCTGTGGCTTAAGGAGGTTATCTTGAGATGATTTCGTGGCTTAGCGTCCCCTCGGCCCGGTCCTCGACCAGGCCTCCTTTTTGTTACACATCCGCAGGAAGCAGCCCGTAGCAGCTAACTCCCAGGTACCTATTTACTGCTAGGTGAACAGGAGCATCAGGGTTGTTGCAGCATCATCGTTGTAGTTTGTAGACGAAATGGCTTACAGTGCCGATCAGAGACCGTACACAAAGGCACAAAAGTCTTGTGTTTTTTCATTTACATCGTACTAATTATTATTGTGTTATTCTTGTTCAACCTTTGTCCTTCATTCTTCTTAATTTCTACATTAAGATAATTTCTACATCTTTTATTTTTCTTTCATTTTTAACATTTCTTTCATTTTTCGTTATCAAAATCTTTTTCTTTCCTAATTCAGTCTTCTTAATTCCTTCTCCTTGTCTTCCTCCCCCTCGTCTTTCTCCTCCTCCTCTTCCTGTTCCTCCTCCTCCTCCTTCTCCTTGTCCTCCTCTTCATTATTAAGTCAATTTGCTAGACGAGCCTTCACATAAACTCGCAGTTGGCATCTGGTGCACAAATTGTCAGTCATATACAAAAATGGGATAATTTTGTAGCCCGAGCTCACATGGAGCGTATATAACCTGCTCGGTTTCTTAGGAGCTACCCACTCTCTCGCTTAGAACCTACGGAGGTGGGTTAGGGTCCTACTGAGGTGGGCTGGGGTTCTAAGGAGGTTAGGGTTCACTGGAGGTGGGCTCGAAATTCACATCCACCACATAGGTTCGAACCCTCATCACGACTCCTACGGATTTTTCTCATTGCCACATGACGTTAATGTGATTACTCTCAGGGTATTATTATTATTATTATTATTATTATTATTAGAATTATTATTTCACCTGATCAACCACTTCTGTGCTTTCTTTCTTAATGCAATGTTCCCTTCCCTGTAAAATACGGTAACTTATTTTATCCACATTAACTGCTGTCGGGAATAAATATATATAAAAGTTTCCCATCAGCCTGCTAACACTGGAGTGACTTTCTTGAACGCTTAAAAGCTAATTAGGTCGACTCTAATTAGCCTTTATGGCTAATGTCTTTTCTAACCATTATTGACAGTCGCTTGCACAGATAAACCGTAGACCATCGTCCACGCTATGGACAACTGCGGTACAGAAATGATGACACAATAGAAAATGGACTGAGCGACCTAAATATGGATCCCTCCGAAATGTGGCCATAAAACAAATAAGCGTACAACAATAGGCTGTGGAAGGGGGGGGGGGATGTTTACGTAGATGCTGATGGGAGTGGAAGAGAAGGAGAGTGGGAGGATAAGGAGGATAATGGTTGGGAAAGGCACCTCAGGGACCAGTTGGGGGGGTGCCTCAATACGTTGCCTCATTTCCTTTATGGCATCCTCATTGACTCGGCAGGTCGGCGAAATCGCGGTTGTGAGAGAGTTTAATGAGGAGGCTGGAAGACGGGCTATAAAGGCTGTGATGGCACGCTGCTTCCGGAGCGGGTGTCGGTGAGGGAGGGTGTGAAGCTCCCCCTCCTCCTCCTCATGGTCCTTCTCATGGCCCCTCCTGGCCCTTATCGTCCTCCTGGGTCCACCTGACTCGCCCAGACCTCCTGGATCAAGACTTTCATGGTCTTCCTGGGTTGTTCTCGGCGCATCTTGGGCTCATTTTGGCTCTTCTGCTTCTCGTTTTTTTGGGGGGCCCGTTTGGGTCATCCTGACCCTTCACGGTCTGCACAGTTCCCCTACGGTCTTCCAGTTGCTCTGATAGGTCCTCCTCGGTATCTTCTTGAGTCGTGGGTCTTCCTACTGCTTGTGGCTCCTCCTGAATTCTAGTGTTGCTCATGGTTCATTTAGGTCCATCTATCTCCTGGGATCTCCTGCAGTTTATGTCTCCCGTGGGTCTTCCTGTCTCTAACAGTCTTCAGGGCAATGATGCTTCACATGGTCTTATTGGATCCTCTTGCCTCCCAAGATTCATGCAAGTCTTCCTTTTTAACTATAAATATTTAAAAAAGACTCGACCTGTAAGGCAGCTCAACCTATCAGATGGAATATTTAAATAGACAACCGTAACACAAAAGCACCCAAAGCCATAATAAAGCCAGCTTTTATAGACACGTGACAGATGTGCCAGGACCCTCAGCCAAGGCTCATGTCAGTACACCGCTGGGAGGCTCGCGGCAAGGTTCAAATATAATCCCGTTATGTTTTTTTGTTTTGATTCACAGACGTGAGTGTAAACTTTCCAATAACGTTCTTAGTTGGAATTGTGGTACTGAGTTATTATTATCTAACTGCTGTTTGGAGATGTAGTTAGCATGCTGGACTGTGATATCTCCGACCTCAGTTCGATTCCTCTAAGTAATCTAGATTACACGTGGAGGCGATGAGTCACAATAACGTGGCTAAAGTAAGTTGACCAGACCACACAGTAGAAGGTGAAAGGACGACGACGTTTCGGTCCGTCCTGGACCATTCTCAAATCTACTTGAGAATGGTCCAGGACGGACCGAAACGTCGTCGTCCCTTCACCTTCTAGATTACACGTCTTACTTTCTCGTTTTGTGAACCGAATAGCCATGGCGCAAAGTGGAATGGGTCGTGAAAGCTTTCCTTAAGGAAGGTACCGGGTAGATTAATGACTCCTGACTCTTTTTACCAAGTCACGGGACAGTGGCTGTTGCGTGAGACTTATATCATATACGCGCTCTAGTTAATGCTTCCCAAATACAAATCTCTAAACAAAATCATTAAACACACAACAGGAAAATACATCAAGAAACGGAGTTGGGTGTGAGGCGAGTCGTAGAGGGGGAAAAAGAAGACATTAAGGGCGAGCCAGAGACGCGTCAACGCACCAGAAAACCCCAGCAAGCAGAGGTGCCGACGCAATCACGGGGTAACGACGGTGTTGGGAGGCGAGGAGCCGGGGGAGGGACATGATAAGTGGAGAGAAGAGATTGTAAGTTTGGTGGTGAGGAGGTTGGGATGGGAGAGAAGATGTAAGGTAATGAGGGAATATGTCTGAAAGGTAGGGGGAAAGTGTCATATAGGAAAGGGGGTATAAGGAAAGGAGGGGAAGTGTCAGGAAAGTAAAATGAATTGAGAAGAGAAAAATTAACAATTGGAATGGGAGGAGAGGAGCGAGAAATGAGTAGGTTACGTTTTGGGGATTTGCTCGTTAGGGAAGGGGGGCGAGAAGAGGGGTGTTGGTGTGGGAAAGAGGAGGGGTGTTGGTGTGGGGAAGAGGAGGGGTGTTGGTGTGGAGAAGAGGAGGGGTGTTGGTGTGGGGAAGAGGAGGGGTGTTGGTGTGGGGAAGACGAGGGGTGTTGGTGTGGAGAAGAGGAGGGGTGTTGGTGTGGGGAAGACGAGGGGTGTTGGTGTGGGGAAGACGAGGGGTGTTGGTGTGGGGAAGACGAGGGGTGTTGGTGTGGAGAAGAGGAGGGGTGTTGGTGTGGGGAAGAGGAGGGTGTTGGTGTGGGGAAGAGGAGGGGTGTTGGTGTGGGGAAGAGGAGGGGTGTTGGTGTGGGGAAGAGGAGGGGTGTTGGTGTGGGGAAGAGGAGGGTGTTGGTGTGGAGAAGAGGAGGGGTGTTGGTGTGGGGAAGAGGAGAGGTGTTGGTGTGGGGAAGAGGAGGGTGTTGGTGTAGGGAAGAGGAGGGCATAGCGTGTGCCGAGGTTGGATATCATAAGAACTGCCTTTAGATATTTATGTAAGAAATCACAAGTCATGTGTATATAAAAGTTAGTTTTGTTTTTGCCTCGGGGGCTTTTACCTTAGTCTCCTGTATACGATATTGACTAGATATGGACGCCACACCAGAGCCACATACTCCAGGATTAGTCTGATGCAACTGGTTCATATATGGGATGGGTTCTGTGAGTTGTTCTACTCTCTAAGCCTGGCCTGGGGACTGGCTTGACATCTGATAACTTCGCCGAACAGACTGTTCCTTGGAGCGGCCCATAGGACCACATATTCACCACAACTCGGTTCATCTAGCACGACTTACAGGGAGGGCCGCCTCTTCTCTTCATTGGTTCTGCTTTGCGTTCTTCTACCATATCGTTCACTCCAGTATGTTGTTATTTTGCACAGCTCGGCGCATAAACAGACTTCAGTGGTTGAGTGGCGTGGAATTCCGACCTCAATCCCGGCTGCTTTCCTCGTATGGTTAGCAAGGCAACTTAGAAACTTGCCAATTAAGGCCATATCTAACTTGCATTAGCCGCTTGTAATGAGGTCTCAGCCCATATAAAATCTTGGTCGTTACCCCGTCTTTATCACCTCCGGGGGTCTATGCCCTCGCTTGAGGCTTCTCAGCTCGCTACGTTCCTTGACAGTGTCCATTATGTGCGTTATACTCTTGTACCATTGTGATCCTTATGTGTCTTTCATCTCTAATAATTTATATTGACTTTCCTGTTGTTCTGGGTAAGGGGTATAAACTGCGTCGTTGTACCGAACACCTAATTTTCTTTAATGATTTCTTGATCTCTCAGTGATGTATATTTACCTTCTCGTCGTACTAAATTATCGGGGGTGTAGTTTCAGTAGTAAGTATGAACTTTAACGTTGTTATGGGGGATTAACTATGTTCTATCTCGCTGTTCCGAGCCACCGTGTACTTCCTGACTGCTGCGATTTCTAATATGCAACGTTCCAAATTCAGCTAAAAGTGCCGACGTATTTTTTACTTACATTTCTTAACGGTCATGTCACGCGTAAAATATACCAAAAAGAATCCTGTTACAGGATTCTAAAGGAATTCTTTAGAATCCCACGGTACCATTCAGGTTCCCCTGGTACCCTCCAGGTTCCTACTCCCAGCTTCTCGAAAGGATCTTGCATCCACTCAGCTTTCCGAGAGGTTCCAACACTCTCCCAGGATCCCGGAGTGATCCTACACCTTTCCATTCTGTCAAAACGATTCCGTCACACCTTTCCACTCGGGTCCTAGGAAGCCTGAGGCAGACTGCCGCCAACCGGCGCTCCGCAAGAAAAATCTCTTTAATAACTAAATGGACGCCATAATGCCCAGCCTAGATGGTGCTTCTTTTGGCATAGATGCCTCATGGTACAGTAGGGGATGGTGCAGTGAGAGATGGTACAGTGGGGGATGGTACAGTGAGGGATGGTACAGTGAGGGATTTCGTGAGATTAATGGCTATACGAGCGTGTCAGTGGCCGTGTCACTTGAAAACATTGTAAAACTTATGACGTAGCCCACCTCTGTGTAACACAAGATAGGTTATGCAGAGTTTTTTTGCCTAGTGTCCCGACTGCTCTGGTAACAACTTGATCAATCAGACTATTGGTGTTTGCGACCCACACAGCCATTACAACCCGTTTGATCTCCACCCAGCTGCTTGGAGGTGTTCTTCGTGGAGTAGTTGTTGATGTAGATGGTTGTGGTAGTGATGGCAACGATGCCCATGATGAGGATTTAAGCAGGTAGTAGCGCAAGAAGATGCTGGGACAATTGGCCATGTGTGAGCCAACCTGACCTGCCACGTTGTTGAGACGCAAGACGTAACAAGCACCCGCCTTTAAGCCGACGGAAGGCTGAGTGCGGCCGGGGTCAGCGAGGGACCGAGAGGCTTATCTTGGCGCTGCTTGCCCCAGGGGACGCCCTTGTCGTCTGATCCACCAGCTGGAGAGTTTTATTGGTCACGCGGGTTCTTTGTCTGCTGCCTGGTTACCACGGTACCTTCCATGGATGCCGTGGGTTCGTGGTAAGGTTCCGTGTCCCACGGAACGTTTCAAAGTCCGACGACAACTGTCTGGTTCCCACGACACCTTACATGCTTTTGAGTGGTGTTAGTACTTTGTATTAGTGCCTCTACTGGTGCCTCAGTTGATCCCAGGGCCTCAGTTGATCCCAGGGCTTCAGTTGATCCCATGGGCTCGGTTGATCCCTGTGCTTCTACAAACGATAAAGTCGCTGTTGTGTCGGGCCCTTCGTCGCGTAGAACTCGTAGCATTAGCTGCTATGTTGGCTAAATGCCACCGTTGGTGGTGGTGTAGGTGTGTTGGTCGCTGCTGGAACTTATTTTCCAGTGTCTCAAATGTAAGAAGAAAAAGCAGGTTACGACCGGAGGAAAGAATTGAGCAAGCAAGCACTCTCGTCTTAAAGCTTTGTGAAGTTTTGTGTGTGTGTGTGTGTACTAACGTCGAGCCGGGAGCCGGTTGGCCGAGCGGACAGCTCGCTGGACTGTGATCCTGTGGTCCTGGGTTCGATCCCAGGCGCCGGCGAGAAACAATGGGCAAAGTTTCTTTCACCCTATGCCCCTGTTACCTAGCAGTAAAATAGGTACCTGGGTGTTAGTCAGCTGTCACGGGCTGCTTCCTGGGGGTGGAGGCCTGGTCGAGGACCGGGCCGCGGGGACACTAAAGCCCCGAAATCATCTCAAGATAACCTCAAGATAACGTAGTTGTACTCGCTTAGTTGTGCTTGAGGGGGTTGAGCGTTGGCTCTTTGGTCCTGCCTCTCAACCGCCAGTTATCTGGTGTACAAGTTCCTGGGTCTATTGGGCTCTACCATAGCTTAATTTGAAACTGTATATGGAGAGGGTATGGGTTTACATCTTGCCTATGTCTGCCTGGGAAGGGGGAGGAAGGCCATGGGATAGGGAGGCAGGGAAGGCTTTGGATGAGGGGTAAAGGGAGGGTTGATGGAGAGTGAAGATTACAGGTGCTGGTGGGGCATTAGGTAAGGTGCAAGGAGGGCTTTGAGTGGCGAGGTTTCAATAGGGTGGAAGATAGGGTTGTGGCACTTATTTCTGGGGTTGCTGGTTGAGGGTTCCCAACTTCCCTGTAAGGTTGAGATGGGGACTGCAGTTCCCTGGTTTTTTTTCTTTCTCCTTGTTTCTTCCTTGTGGCTGCCTGCTGCCTTGACTCTCTTGTTCTTGGTCATGTCCTTCTGAAAAAGCCCCCCTTTTTGTAATCCATTATATTTTGCAGTTTTCTCTTTTCTAGGATTTTCTTCTTTTACTCTTTTGTGGCTTCATCAACATTATCTTTATCACTCGATCTCTGTTTTTGATGTACCAGAATAGCCTTCTCTACTTTCTCTATACCTATTCCCTCTTTATACTTTATTTTCTTTCGTACACAGTCTCTCTCTCTCTCTCTCTCTCTCTCTCTCTCTCTCTCTCTCTCTCTCTCTCTCTCTCTCTCTCTCTCTCTCTCTCTCTCTCTCTCTCTCTCTCTCTCTCTCATTTTTGATAAGATCGTAACAAAGTTTAATTGTGTCGGGTAAAGCAGCACATAAAAGCCTGGAGAGGATACGAGATCACGCGGACCTACCCACGACGAGGCCCCTACCCCCAGGCCACCACCAGGGACAACCCCTTACTCAGCATCACATCACCCCCTTCCCTACTGCCCCTCGTTCTGCACCATCTCCCATGCCTCTCCTGTCCTACCCCCATTCCCTAATAATCCTGTTCCTCTTCCTGCGCCACTCCCTCCCTGTCCCCTTCTTTTCGACTCCTTTCCCCTGTTTATCTTCCTGAACCATTGGTGTTTTACTCATAATTATCTCTCATTCCCCCTTACCTGCTGACTATATTCATCAAGCCCCATAATCTCCTGATCATCCTGATCCTCACCGCCTCATGGCCATCCTCGTTCTGCCCAGATCCCTAGTACACCTGCCTGCCTCTCCCAATCACTGTTCTTCCATACTCCAAGTTTCCCCCCCATCCTTCTCCTCTCGCCTTTAGGAAGCAGAGGAGGGCACGCTTGTAGGAAGAGCGCCTGTCCCTCCCGTTCTTCCTACTACAGGAGACGATTGTTTGGGTTTGTATGTCGGTATCAATCACCGTGCAGCATTATTCTTTCCTGCCTATTGTTTGGATGGATAATGAGCGGAATTGCTTCTCTTCACAACAATGCGTTCGACCTAAAATTCTCCGTGTGCAGCTCACCCTCACGGCTCAACGGCTGCACCTGTGAATACCGGCCGGTGATTAACTAAAAAGTTCCCGTATACCGGCCTCTGATTAGTTTAATACTTCATGAACTATTTCGTCAGCTGATACATTTTTTTCACTGTTATTCGCATTAAAGTACAGTTTGAAACAATTTGAGAATGACAGCAGAGACAACACCAAGCTCCTTAGCCACATCAGGAGGAAAACCGTAGTAGATGAATATGTGATGGAACTGAGAATATGGAATGATTCATTCTCAAAGAATGACAAGGACGTGTGTGGTTAACTAAATAGGAGACCACATGAGGTCTTCACAATAAAGCGAGGGGAAGTGTCTGAATTGAAAAGAATGTGTAAAGTGGAACAAGATTACCAGAGATGAAGGAAAGAGGCCCCTTGATGTAACAAGCGAAAGTCTTACTGTGGAGACTCAAAGAATAGGCTGAGGTCTTGTACTGACCACTAATTATAGTATATAACATGTCAGAGGAAACCGGAGAATTACCAGAAAGTTAGTAGATGGGTAATGTAATGTCAGTGTTTAAAAAGTGAATCAGTGAGGAGGAGCACATACACTAGCTAGAGTACATTGTACTCCACGTTTGTCTGGAATATGCGACACCAGCGTGGAGGTCCTTTATCCCGCATACACAGCGAAGAAAACGAAAGTTTACAGGTTTCGTTTTCCTCAAACTAGTCCCAGAGCTGAGCTGTGTTACTAGAAAATACTAAAGAAAATAATGCTTCACATCACTGGAAGAGAGTAGAAATTTGTAGACATGATCACCACATACACAATACTCGGGACAGACAAATTTGCTATAGATGGAATACGAACAAAGGGACACTAGGGGAAGCTAAGTACCCGAATAAGCCACAAAGACATTAAAAATATTTGTTTCAGTGAAAGAATGATGTGCTCTAAGAAGTATAAAGGTGATGCAAGACTCCATTCACAGCTTCAAATGTAAATTCGACAGACCAATCGGCTCCGGAACCTGCAAATTATCCAACAGAATGTTGAAGGGCTTATCCCAAGAGCTGAAATTTAACCACCACATGCACAACCAGGAGAATACAACTAGGTGCACACAAGGAGTTTACCCAAAAATACCCACGTTTTCTCAACATTTGGACGCGTGTGAAAAAGGATTCTGTAATAGGACGGAGCAGTTTACTCCAGGAAATTTAACGGCATTGGAAGCGAGGTCTGAGCTAGTAGAGAGACGGCCCCAGTCAGTCTGCATCACTCTCTTGTGAGTCTTATGCC
>WNGS01005997.1:18344397-18363144 GCA_020271785.1 Procambarus virginalis | reverse complement strand
TTCTCTATTTTTATCTTATCATCGCGAGAGAGAGAGAGAGAGATGAGAGAGAGAGAGAGAGGAGAGAGAGAGAGGAGAGAGAGAGAGAGAAGAGAAGAGGAAGAGAGAGAAGAGAGAGGAGCAGAGAGAGAGGAGCGAGAGAAACAGAAAGTAGATGCAGTAGAGAGTTAACACATATAGATTGACACAGAGTTGTTCAAACCACTCTGCAAACTCTTTTGTTTATGAAATAAAATATCAAACCACATTAATTGTTTCAAGCAGAAATTGATGTTTTTTAATTTGCTGTCCTTTGCCACGAAGTGCTTTAATGATAATTGTAAAATATATATTTGTATTATTATTCGCTCATAATTCCACTAATACTATGATTCAGTTATAGTAAGACGATTAATTTTGCATGTTATATCTATAATTCCCGTTACTTACTCCGGATATTCAGAAAGGGAAGAGCTTTGAAAGCAAACCAATGGTGACTGACACAGGTGGGTACTGGCACAGGGGGGGACAAAAAAGGTGAGGCCGATGAGTACAGCTAACCATCAGAGACAAGTAGGGAAAAAACCTTATTTCAGTGCCAGAGTACTAATCAATGGAATGCATAGGAAGTGATGTGGTGGAGACTGTCTACATAAGTCTGATGTGATCGGAAGGAGGTCCAACTTTCTGCTACTGATGGTCAAAGAAACTTTCTTCTTCAAGATTCACTTTTGATTCCGGATTTCCGTACCAACCTTCCCGTACGGCCATTTCATTCAATTTGTGTTTTAGTCACGTGTTTTTTTTTCCATTTATACAGCTCTGCCTCTATTCAGCCCGTTCTCTTGATTTGCTACTCCGTAAAAAATGCAACCTTATAGCGTAACGAGAATCATACAAATCCAAGCAGCTCATCTAACATTTTGAGTCCGATGCATTGAAAACGTGAATATTTCCGAGCTACTTTACGTATTTACTTAATACGTTGCATTTATAACGTTAACGATAACGTAAACAAAACATAAACAAAGAAAAAGGAGACTGGTTAGTGGAGAGGACGAGTTGCTCTGTGATTTATTAGCCTCTTGTAGCATTTTATTTTTATTTTAACCGTGTTACTCTGAATTATGGGGGTTAATATTATAGGTTATAGTGAATTATAGGTAAAATTGAATGAATGTGTATGGCTACGTTCTCGAGCCTGCTAACTCTGCCTTGTACTTAACTAGAAGTACCCGGTGGTGCCAGGGTTAGTCTGTCTCTCCAGTCATGTGTATAGAGTTCTGTGGGCCTACCGGGGACCACGAGCAAGAACCTGGCCCCCTCAAAGAGGCATGGGGAGCATCCCACTACCTATATCACCTCCATCTCTTTATTTTTAATGTGCGTCCATTTCTTACGCCTCGTAGAGGGCTGATCAATACCCACTCTAGAGGCTGGCACGTGAGTCCTTTAGTAACATATTCCTATATGGGTCATACTTAAATACGCTCGACGTGAGAGTATTGTGATAAATGGCATATAACACATCTTTGGTAAGTGGCGCTCATACACAATCTCACACATCTCCCGACAATTGTCTTCACTCGGAGCTTGAGTCCACTTTACCTAAATCGAATTCCCTACACTCCGGTAAATTAATCACTTCAATAATGTGGAAGCTCTGGTAGTCGTTGGACACAAATAAAAGCTGGGAACTACATTAAAAATAAATAACAATCCACTCTCCCTCGCTGCTGCTGCTGCTGCTGCTGCTGCAGTCCTCTGTATGCAAGCTGACTCATGGGAACCTCCCACTAAAAAAATAATTTAGGACGTAATTTGGTGGGAGTGTATTAGAGAGGGACTTTACTACCCTGCCCGCACACCCTTAAGCCACCCTCTGCCCTCACCATCAACTTCTGCCCTAGCCACCTCCCCAACGAGCACCACCACTACCCTCACCATCACCTGCCCTCATCACCACCTCAACAAGCACCACCACCATCTTCAACTATCACCTGCGAGTATCTCCCTCCTGCTCCAGCAATCTCCGGCAGACGTTCTCACCGAAGCCGTGACGGCCCGGCTGTATCCTGCCCCGTCAACAAATCGCCGAAAGTGTAAGCTATGGTGGCCGTATATCCCGCTAACACAGTGCCTGGCCGAGCGTGCTGCCTCCCCGCCTTCCCCAGAGTACCTCTGGGTGCCTCCCTCGCCTCCTGCTGATTACCTCGGGACGCCTCCCGCAGAGCACCTCTGGATGCAGAGTACCTCTGGGTGCAGAGTACCTCTGGGTGCCCTCCCTCGCAACCATCCACCCAGGAGAAAGCAGGAAGAAGGCTTCTTGGTGCCGAACTTCGATCTTTGGGGGAATTACATATGTGTTTGTATAAATATACGCAAGTACATTCATACAGCTGTCCTACATCGCCGATCACCGCAGCTGCTCTGGGATCAACCAAGGTAAATGCTGTTGCAGCGTCTTCCGCTCTCTCTTTAATGCCATTAAGAGAGAGAGAGAGAGAGATTCCCATCAGTCTGATTGACAATAGTCATTCTTCACTTTACACCACACCCGCTGCTATTGACCGCTGCACTTGGGAAATGTTCCTTTAACCAAAGCTGACGACCTGACACAACTCCAGCCGAGGACTCGGGCGGATAAATAACGTATAAATATAATGAAAGTGAACCCTGATGGTCCAAACTGAGAAAAAAAGGAATATTTCCAAGACTGACACTGTATCAATCAAGCGAGTAACCCACCAAACACGAGCAGGGATGGGGCAGGGCTGATGAGAGCCGTGTTACTGTGCTGTAAAACTATACCAGATTTTCCATATCTTCAATGATACCCCACAGGAACACTGGGAGGAATTAGGAGGAGGAATAAAAGGTGGAATTACAGGAGGTTGATGGAGGGGAGATCCGGTGCGGACACAACGGCAGACGGAAGAACAAAGAGAGAGAGAGAAGGCACTGTAATTGTGGAGTGTCGTGTAGGGTATAGGAGGAGGGAGGAGAAGGAAGAGGAAGAGGAGAGAAATTGGGAAGGGATTAGAGAGACCGAACAACAAGGTGACTACCGGAGGTAAAGGAAAGACTGAAGAAGCAACAGAAGAAAAGAACAGTGTAATAAAATATAAAAATGAGCTCGAAGAACGAGATAAATAATTAGAGCGAAGAAATGGAGGTTTACAATAAAATAAAGAGTAATAAGGGAAGAGAAGGTGACAGAAAAATTGAAAGGCTCATAATATTTGCGTCATTATATGTGGTAATATCTTGTTTGTGCGAGAGTGACATAGTTCCAGTGTAGTTCCTCCTACTCCTTCCTCCCTAGACCTCCATTCCTCCGCCTTAATGTCCAATCCACATGAAATGGCAGGAACGACGACGTTTCGCTCAGTACTGGACTCACTTGAGTATGGTCCAGGACAGACCGAAACATCGTCTTATCCTAATTTTTTTAATGGGTGGTTTAAACATCATATCTTACACCACATTATCGTCTTCAATCGCCTTCCTCCTATCCGTTGACTTCCTATTTCTCTTCTTTCTTCCCGCCTCTCGACTTTCTTTTCTAAGGAGGACTAATTTTCCGTCCTTCTACTCCTCGACCTGCAGCTGCTCCTCCTTCACCGCCTCAAACCCCATTAGCCAGGAGAAAGAGAGTATAGACGGCGTGTGATGGAAGATGAGCAAAGATAAAAGCATAGAGCGTAAATAAGAGCCAAGAATGAGGCAGAAAGGGGGGGGGAGGTGGAGTGGGCATGAAGATGGGGAGATGAGATGGGGCAGTAAGGTATTGGGAGGAATGACAGAGACAGGGGGTTATCTAGAGGTTATCTTGAGATGATTTCGGGGCTTTTAGTGTCCCCGCGGCCCGGTCCTCGACCAGGCCTCCACCCCCAGGAAACAGCCCGTGACAGCTGACTAACACCCAGGTACCTATTTTACTGCTAGGTAACAGGGGCATAGAGTGAAAGAAACTCTGCCCATTGTTTCTCGCCGGCGCCTGGGATCGAACCCAGGACCACAGGATCACAAGTGCAGCGTGCTGTCCGCTCGGCCGACCGGCTCCCCAAATGGGGAAATGAAGGAAGAATATGCAAGAATAAAACGAGGAAGGCAATTAATATATTTTTGCGTTTGTTATACATTTTAGTCATATTTTCCTACCAATGATAACGATTTAATAAGCAACCTCAGTTTAATATTTAATTTGTTAAATTGTTTATAGAATTCATAACTACCAAGCAGTAGTATTACCCTACGGTACGCCACACCCATCGCTTTAATCACTCTACTGTACTCCATATCCCAACAGATCTCATTATTACATCCAAATGGTGGTCAATATTCCACCTAACTGCTCATATGAACTTAGAACTCACGAATATATTTCTTGTAATCTCTTCCTCGTGTTTTCAAATAAGTTGAAGTCGGGAGACATTATAACTCCGTACATTAAGAGGGAGTTGGAAGCAGGAAGTTAGTATCCAATTTGGGGTCGGGTAACAGTGACGTGAAGGACCCCTCATCTTGGGTCCTAACTTCAGGGGCCCACCAAGAAACTATCACAAGTTGGCTGCCAGCATGAAGCGACCGCCACTCTCAAAATATGTGACTTTATTCATGGTAGCAAAGCGAAGTTCGTTGTTCACTTGGCTGCTCATTAGAGTCGCGATACGACGGGTGTGGTTGTGGGTGTTGTAATAATTGCGTGGTTATGTGTGGGCTGGTGCATATGTCTGTGAGTGTGTGTGTGTGTGTGTGTGTGTGTGTGTGTGTGTGTGTGTGTGTGTGTGTGTGTGTGTGTGTGTGAGTGTGTGGAGGAGGAGGAGAAGGAGGAAGAGCATGCTGTGTGTTGTGCGTGAGCTTTATAGCCTCTAGCCTGCGGGATAATTAGTGTCGTCATTCACGTTAGCCGCAGCACACACACCTGTATGTCGATAATTAGCGGAGGTGGAGGAAGGAGGGATTGGAACAGGAGAGAGCGGGTGCGGGAGGAGCAGGAGGTGCAGGTGGAGGAGAGGAACAGGAGCAGGAGGTGCGGGAGGAGGAGAGGTGGGAGAGGAACAGGAGGTGCAGGGTTATGGAAGATGAGAGGACTGTGTCACTTCCTGCCTCTCAGTCTTCGCCACTTTCCAAGAGACTTGATCACTCTTCCTAAAGTCTTGGTCTCTCAACCAGAGGCTCTTCCAAAAAGGCTTGGCCATTTTTCCGAAGGTTTGACCATTTTCTCATAGACTTGACCACTTTCTTAGAGGCTTGGCGACTTTGTCTAAGGCTTGGTAACTCTCAAAAGACTGGCCACTTTTGAAATGGCTTTAGTAGTCCTCCTGAAGCTATTCTGTTTTCCCCTGATGACTGTTTGCTTTCCTTAGCGCGCGTGAAATCATCAATTCACTTTTCCACTGTTCCATGGTGAATTGTGATAATATGAAAAGTGTCATATGGAAGTCGGGGCTGACCCCCCATGCCTCTCATTAAATAGGATATGCTCCTATTGGAATTCCAATGAAGTCTGAATTGTGGGTCTGATTGTTGACAATTACTGTTTATAGCTGCTACCTTATTCACTCTTATGTATTGATGATATCCTCATAATGCACCCAGAGTCTGCCAGTGCAGACTACTTATCACGTGCCTCTGTATGACTAACTATCTTGTGTGAAGGGAGTTTTTAGCATCTCGTATCTAGTTTTTTGACACACTGTACCCATCATTTAGTCTAGGGGAGTCTATAGTTTATTATCTAATTAGGAGGCCTGGTCGAGGACCGGGCTGCGGGGTCGCTAAGCCCCGAAAACACCTCAAGGTAAGGTAGGGCAGCTGCACAAATGCAGATGTACCTAATGTGTTAATTAAAAACAAAAGAGCTGTTGATCACACACACAATGTAACTACAATGTTCTTACAACTTTGTATCTTAAAAGAGTAAAAATATCGCTGTGGTTAGGTTCTGTGTTTGGGGCGCAGATGGAATGTTCCGAGAGAGAGAGGGAGAGAGAGAGGGGAAGGGAGAAGGGAAGGCAGAACATAGGGAGGAAGACTGAGATGGAGGGAGAGAAAGGTAATTACCAAGAGAAAGCATCAAGCCATTACGACTATGTAGCACTTGGAAGGGATATGAAGATAAGTATTTAGTATGAGACAGGGGGGAGGGGAAGGAAGGAATAGTGCCCAACCACCAACAACTTGAACGGTCAGGGATTGAACGCCGACCTGCAAGAAGCGAGACCTTCGCTCTAGCGTCCAGCCCAAGTGAAAGAGTGGAGGTAGAGAGAATGGGAGAATGGAAGGTTGGTAGGGAAAACAAGAAGAATGGTAGTAGAGGAAGGAGAATGGGAGGGATGGAAGAAGAACAACAAGACAGACAGACATTGCCAGACAGAGGTCCAGGCACTGCTGGATACCTCATAGTTATAAGGGGAACCACCTCTGGCGCAATTTTGGGGACCCATAGCCTCGGAGAAGAGAATGAAGAGCATTTAGGGAAAACTAGGGTCGTGTGACCCTAAATATGTACGAGTATTTGCTTTTCCGACATCCTCTTATTATCACTGTACACTTTATTATACAAGATTATGCAATTACATAGCTGATTGGTTGCAAAATGTAAGCATAAGAGGAAAGAAAAGGAAGTTTGTGTCCTAGAGGATGAAGTTCTTTTCGAACATTTCTGACCCTTGGCAGGAACCGAGAATGCAGTTCGGATTTCCCCTCTGGATCGCCAATCTGAAGCGTTGGAAAAGAAAGCTAGATGCTCTAGGGGTCTCTTGTTATTTCGGTGAGTCTGAACCCCATATAGGAACAAATTTGTACTAGTGATTTATTTCCCTGTGCTTCTTCGATTTGCCTCTGTATATGTCAGTGTCTCCTGCTTGACCAACAGAGAGGGTGATATGTGTGGCTTCCAAGGAGGATGAACACGTGTAGTCCCACGCCATCTGTGTACAATTTCTCCATAGATGTAATGTGATTCCATCTGGTTGACTAGCAGTAGAAAGTAGAGTTATGATACATTTGATTGTGGGGCTCACTTTCTGCTGGACACAGCAGGGGCAAGGCTCCTCTTAATGATGTTGACTTCGTCGTGTCTTTGTGCCAACTCCTAATTTTCCACATTGCTGGCCATATAATCCATGTTCATGCTGATCTACCTTAACACAAATACTCTTATATACAGTGTGGATTGAGGCAGCAAGGTAGAGGCGACTGCAGTATGGAGCTGCTGTGGATCAAGGCGCGTGCCTGTCGCAAACATAGGGACTGCCAAAACGAAATACCCTCCATGGGGAGCACGCACTGTAACAATAATGAAAATTACAGTGTTGACTTAATAGTATTATGAAATAGATATGCTAGTAATAACGCTATAATACTAAAATAACGATAAAAATAATAATCCGAGTGGTTTTATTATTAATATTACATGTATTGTTATTGCCAATAATAAAAGCATATCCTGAGTGTTGGTTGAAGGAACTCGACTAAATGTATTTTCATTTATGTTCATCACAATGTAGCAGAGAAGGGACGTTGTTTATAAGACTAGTTACCAGCATCAACAGTGTGCAGGATCCATCCCTATAATTGTTCCTCTCTTTCTCGCCATCTCTTTTTCATCTCCTGATTAATTTTGCCTGTTTAACTGCCTTTTTTCTTATGTTTTGCGCACTCTCCATTCTTTGTTGCACCTCTTCTTTGTCGCCATCTCCCTTTTTTTTCCTCTTCTCCATCTCTCTCTCTTCTGCCCACTCCTTTCTATCTTCCTCTTCTTCCCACCATCCTCCCCTCTCCCTCTCCCTTCCCTATGCCTCATCCCTTCCCCATCCGCCTCTTCCCGACCCACCTTCACGCCTCCCCATCCGACCTAGCTTCTTACATTTCCCAGAACTCATAATTAGCGTCGTCACCCTGATCACGCCAGCCTCCTCCTCCCCCCTCCCATGAGATCACAGTATAAAAGAGTTGAAAATAAGCAACACTCGTCCTCCATCTCTGCTGGTCCCGCCTCACTCTCCTCCTCATTTTTAATTTGCATACTGAGATCACCTGAGGTTGTGAGGAGGTGATTGCGGTGGTGATTGCGGTGAAGAGGTGGTTGTGGTGGTGATTGTGATGGTGGCGGTTGTTGAGGAAGTTGTTGTTTTCTGGGGGGAAAGTGAGTGTTGTGATTGTGGTGTTGATGGTGGTAATGGTAGGGTGATAGGGGGGGGGGGGTTGTGGTAGGGATGAGGTGCTGGTGGCAGTGGTGGTGGTGGTGGGTGTGTAGCGTGTGTTTGAGGACACAGTCACAAGAACAACCAGTTGATTGACGGTTGAGAGGCGGCACCAAAGAGCCAAAGCTCAACCCCCACAAGCGCAACTAGGTGAGTACAGATGGACTGCGGCGCGAGAGGACTCTACAATGACGGTATAATACGAGATTATTGAACAATATTAGTTATGGAAGAGATTTGCAAAGTGTCAGCTGCAGTAACGTGGATTGGTTGTAGCTTGAGGCTTCGCTAGAGCAATGCAACTGGTGCATTTGGAAATTGTCGAAGCCGCTCTTCGGTTAAGTTAGAGCTTAAGAGGTTAAGTTCCTTAACCTCTAATATGGAGGAAGTTTCCGTCTTGTTAGAGAGACTATTGAGAGTGTGAGATTTGATCTGTGGCACTTTTCTCTGTTGGCGATTCATGTTGATGAATGTATCTGGTTATTGAGGTTCACGTGCACAGATATTGAGATCGCGGACCTCAATGCTGTTAGGAAAATTAAGCAGCTGCGTGGAACACCTACCACGTGACGCAGCTGCTCTAGAACACTTACCACTTGACGCAGCTGCTCTGGAACACCTACCACGTGACGCAGCTGCTCTGGAACACCTACCACGTGACGCAGCTGCTCTGGAACACCTACCACGTGACGCAGCTGCTCTGGAACACCTACCACGTGACGCAGCTGCTCTGGAACAACTACCACGTGACGCAGCTGCTCTGGAACACCTACCACGTGACGCATCTGCTCTGGAACACCTACCACGTGACGCAGCTGCTCTGGAACACCTACCACGTGACGCACCTGCTCTGGAACACCTACTACGTGACGCAGCTGCTCTGGAACACCTACCACGTGACGCAGCTGCTCTAGAACACCTACCACGTGACGCACCTGCTCTGGAACACCTACCACGTGACGCACCTGCTCTGGAACACCTACCACGTGACGCACCTTACCATAAAGCTGGTAACATGCCACACCTGCCATAACACATCTGTCGTAAGCCACCGCCCTGCCAGCAGCAATCTTTTGTCAACATCCACCCTGGCCTAGCAAGAGACCTCCACCTGGCGAGGTGAACTTCTACCCCTCGGGAACTCTGACAAATGTACAGTTGTTTGTGAGGTGGAGAGAAATACACTGGCGTCATGTTGTTGCTGTTATAGATTCAGCTACTCGGAACAAGTTCCAAGTAGCACGGGCTATGGTGAGCCCGTAGTGGACTTACCTGGCACAGGAGCGGTGCTCACTGGCGTCAACATGCTAGAAGTTACGCAGTCCGCACTATGTTGTTGTCAGGTGTGGAAGGGTAGGGGAGGAGAGGAGAGGAGAGGAGAGGAAGGGAGAGTGGGAGGGAGGGAATTGTCAAGGGAAACCGCCAAGCCATTACGACTATATAGCATTCGGAAGGGGTCAGGATAAGGATTTGGAATGGGACGGTGGGAAAGGAATGAGATAAGAGAGAGAGGGATGGACATAAAAAAAAGAGCCCAGCTGAAAGTTACTTAACCAGACGGTGATAAGTAACCTTGCACGGGGGAGACATCTCCCGTCATGCAGGGTGCAGTCGCACCTCCACAGATCTACAGTATCATCTATTGATACTGGTAATGGCTCAAAAGGGCCACCACTTACGGGCTATTCATGCCCGTGCCACCTTTTGGGTGACTTAATCTTCATCAATCAATCAATCAATAACCTTAGGAGTATGTGTGTCTTGAGACTGGGAGCTCGAGAGTGTGTAGCCCACTACGACAGTGGCCAATATTATTATTATAAGTAATAAATCCAACACTAAAAACCTGAACAATCGAGTCTAATTGATGAGCGTGACAGGTAAGGTCATCGATCAGGAAGGAGTTCAGATAAAGGCAGAGTTACGATGTAGAATTGGGCGAAACTGCATTAGCATATATATAAATAAAAAACAGATACTGTCCGCCTATTCAAGAACATATCGGGACTAACTAATGATATTTAGCAAAGGTTGGTTCATTATCTGAAATGTTTAGAAAAGCAAAATAAACAAAATATACTATGCGAACTATAAACACACCTATGGACAAACTAAAATGTGCATTGTACTAATGTGCTTAAAGTCTCGGACATGAGCCCGCTGACCCCCAAGGGGAAGACTGTAGACGATAACAGAAGTGTTTCAACACACTCAGAACGTCTTGAGGTTATCTTGAGATGATTTCGGGGCTTTAGTGTCCCCGCGGCCCGTTCCTCGACCAGGCCTCCACCCCCAGGAAGCAGTCCGTGACAGCTGACTATATTTAATATGCATCCACCATATACATATATTATACATATATACATTATATAATATACATACATTAATATACATAAAATAGGTACCTATTTTACTGCTAGGTAACAGGGGCATAAGGTGAAAGAAACTCTGCCCATTGTTTCTCTCCGGCACCCGGGATCGAACCCGGGACCACAGGATCACAAGTCCAGAGTGCTGACCGCTCGGCCGACCGGCTCCCCGTCGCATGCAGGTACCACGTGATCCATGCTTGCTAACTTCGAGCCTAATTTTGATGATGTGCGTTATGGCGGCTTACAGCTGGCTGCCTTGTGTTGTACCTCTAAGTTTCCACGCTGACAATTGTCACGCCAGGAATGAAGTGAGGGATCATCAATTCTTCAGGCAGAGAGTTGACCAACAGAGAGCCGGTGGGAAGGCTGCTCTGCCGATGGGGCCCCTACTACTTTTATACCGAAGAATTGGGCTCTCTGCCAAGACAGTGGCAAGATAAGCTTCTCCGCTCCCACTATGTAATTATCATTATGAATATGAGATATGCGGCCGCCCGGTACATAAACTTGCCATCATCTTGAACGTCCGCAAGCGTAGACATATACAGATGATAATCAGGAATCCTTCATCAGAAGTAATGGGACGGGAGAGATCGGGAACGTCAGCTTCGAGCAGGTGGAGCAGGCAGCAGACTTGAGGTAGAAACTTTTGCTGATTACTCTCCCCGGCGGCAAATGGCAGCACTGACAGTCCAGGAGCTGTTGGTCCCTGGTGGCCTAGCTGCCCGCCCTGCCGACCAAGCCAGGTTAACTTCTGATATTGAGGTCTCCCAGCTGACCTCTGCACACTGCTACCAGATTTTCTCCCGTGTTTTTGCCTGCCGAGTTGAGCAAGGAGACGACAGTGTCTTATTTAATATATATTTGTGCCTGATGGTCTGTGCAAGCAGTCAGCATATTCGTGAATCAAGCGTGGTTCAGATGCGTCTCATAAACAGCTTGTCTCATGTTGAGCGAGTGGCCGTATAGGCAAGGAGGCGCACAGGAAAATCTATTTCCATTTCCTCTTATCCTCTCCAATACTTTGGGGAACCAGGACGTACACGTGAAGACAAAGTGGTAAGTCTGCAGACACAAGCGGTGCTCACTTTTTTCATGTTAGGGACTTTAATCATCTTTTAGACTGGCCGTCTTTTAATATAATATTTTTGCCTCTACCTACTCTTCACAGATTTCGTCTGGTCGAGTTGGGCTCACATACACAACATGTGCAACGTGAACAAAGTCCTGGCTTGTTGACTTGCCAGTCTCCGTGCATAGTTAATTGTTCTAACCTGTTTATAACGTGATCTGACTTCAGCCCTTATAGGCTTTTCTTCATTTCTTTCTCTCTTGTTACTATCTCTTGTTTCAGTTGAACATCTTTCTCTTTGCCATTAGGCCTTCTGCAAATGTTCTTTATTCCAGTTAACTCCTGTAGTATACTTCTTACCTCTATGCCCTTCGCCACATATTCTCACATTACTGTATATATATTGACTTCCTTTACCACTTTATGTACGTCCTAATAATGGTCCAGAAGAGCGGGTTGGGTGTCTTGGCACGTCAACACTGGATAGGTCCGTAGGCAAGAAGCCTGCAGAGATCAACAGTCCGGAGAGTGGTATGAGCGGGCAAGCAGGTTAATGAACATATCTGCAAGGGCCGTGATGAGGATTCGAACCTACGTCCGAGAGCATCCCAGACGCTGCCTTAATCGACTGAGCTACGACATGGTGGATGAACCTAGCCTTCCTTCCCCCTCGCCCCATAATGACCCCTGATATTACCCACCACAACTGCCGTCCGTATCCACTACACTTTCCACCTTCAGTATCAACAAAACAAAGGTCACATCCCTTCCCGAATCACCAAGCTCTGTTCCTTCACTGCAGGGGCGCATCACATCATTTACGGCTCTTGCCACCCCTCACAACACCTACTTTATATACTAATAAGCCATTGTTGATGCTTACATTAAACCAGTTTAACATTTATTCTCTTCCAAATCACCGTGGAGTGGGGGGTTGGGGACGGGTGGACGAACTGCCGCTCAGAGACGCATTTTAACAATGATGGGGCGATTATTTTCACCCCCGTTGTAATGCTGGTCCGGGCATCTTGCCACTCTAACGAGAGGGACCATAAAAGCCACGAGTGGCATCATTGCAGCATCTCTGTCGCGAGTGTGGGCTGAGAGTTACGATGTATCGCAAGGAGGAAGAGGAAGAACCGGGGTTGTTAAAGGAGACGTTTTAAGTATTCTGGCTTCAGATAAGATGTGTTAATGCTTAACACAATTGACTGACAATAGTTTTTTCTCAAATTATCTTCTTACATTGACTTATGCTTTATTCCCCGCTCCACAAATAAATATTATATATATATATATATATATATATATATATATATAATATATATATATATATATATATATAACCCCGTCTGTCCCCGTCCCGTCTGTCCGTCTGTCCCCGTCGTCCCCGTCCCTACACTTGCACCAGAGGTGGTACCCCTTCTAGGTTTAAAAAAAAAAAAAAAATAATTATATATATATATATATATATATATATATATATATATATATATATATATATATATATATATATATAATATTGTAATATCATGAGGTTTGTTTTCGCTTTTTCTCAGCATAGAATTCGCAAGAGGCTTTAAAGGTAGATTTAAGGGTCCAATGATTAGATAATTTTGTAAACAACTTAAAAACAAGATTCTCGAGTGGAACTATAAACTTCATTTTACAAGTGCGTCTTGAGGCCAGGAGTGAATGACAGTGTTAGTCTCGGGTCGCGGAGTTTACAGTACTGGTGTGTGGCTGTCACTCACTTCTCACGACCTCCCAGCTCACCTATAAATTATCAAATACATAGGGACGAGTAAATGAACTCCTGATTGAAAGAAATAGTCGGTGAAGCAAGAGGTGAGGGAGACTTATAGTGAGACAAGACATGAGGGAGACATATAGTGAGACAAGACATGAGGGAGACGTATAGTGAAGCAAGATATGAGGGAGACGTATAGTGAGACAAGACATGAGGGAGACTTATAGTGAGACAAGACATGAGGGAGACTTATAGTGAGACAAGACATGAGGGAGACTTATAGTGAGGCAAGACATGAGGGAGACTTATAGAGAGACAAGACATGAGGGAGACTTATAGTGAGACAAGACATGAGGGAGACTTATAGTGAGACAAGACATGAGGGAGACTTATAGTGAAGCAAGAGGTCAGTGTAAACTTTAATTCTTTCTCTTTTGGTATTTATTTACTTAATTACAATTCTATTAAATGCAACTTATTAAGCATAATAGTACAAAGGGAAAAACTAACCCAACCGGAATTAAGCAATCAGTTAAAAATACGAGGTAATAATCAAACTAAAGCACCATGACCGTTACGTTTTCTATGCATAGGCTTCGACAGGTTAGGTGGGTTGCTTAGGTTCGTACATTTATGGTTAGGTAAAATAGAGGCTTTTGTAGAGAGTTGTAACTAGAGCGGCCGGGGGAAGGGGAGGGACCTCACACCACCCTATCTTGGCTTAACTATACTAGTATTCTTAAACGATAAAGAAATAAATATGTTGTTATTATTGTATACATTTTATTAGTGATATTTTATTGCCTTTTAACTTACGATCTTTTAATAATAATAGTATTTATTAATAATAATAATATTTAATAATAAATAATATTTATTAATAATAATATTTAATAATAATAATAATAATAATAATAATAATAACAGTTTGAATGAGATTCATCACAGGGAGGAAGCAGAAGATCCGCCCGTGACACTGATGGCATTCCTGGTTATTAGCGCAGCGTTAGTAGACGTCCAGAGGCTGACTGCAGGTGCCAAGTGATGCCTGGCACTCGCTTGGCAAGCGAGTGCCAGGTTGTCATGATGCATATGTCTAGAGGGCGTAATGCAGTGCTGTACAGGTGTCGAACGTTGCACAAGGGAGTGTTGTGCACTTAAGCACCGTCTCAACTCTGGACACTAATGACAACTGTCTTGCAAGGAAAGAAAAGCAAAAATCAAGAAAAGTCCATTACGTAATCTTATGGGTTATACATTATTTTTAGCTGTCCTTAATCCAAGATAATTACCTGGGTAGTTGTGCACTAAGCTAGTGCACAACTGTACAATTGGAAGAACTAGAACTGTTCTATCCAATTGGGATAGAACGGTGAAAGGACTGGTGCTCAACAGCTTGGATGGTCGGGGATTGAACGCCGACCTGCCAGAACCGAAACCTTCGCTCTACCGCCCAGTCCAAGTGTTTTGGTTATAATCCAAGTACGCAATCATTATATATATATATATATATATATATATATATAATATATATATATATATAAAAAGGGGTATATCCAATGTTTACATCTAAGCTTCATTTCAGTTCGGTCATTTTTCCTGAGATTTTATAGTTTTAATATTTATTGTATACATATATTTAGCGGGTTATCGGTAAGGAGAGTGGGTTATTTTCCTCTCAGCATATCATAACTGGCATGAATTTGCATACGCTTGGCGCAGCCCTCGTCTCGCTGCGGCAAGAAGGACAGACTGGCGGGGAGAGAGAGTGCGAGTGGGGATGGGGGATAGATTGGATGGGAGGACAAGGTAGGGGTAAGTTGGTGAATGTCGAACGAGAGAAATAGGATAGGAAGTTTTGAATGGGGGGAAAATCTGAAACCTACTCGCTTGCGTATCCTTCACTCCTTAGTGTCCACATCCCACCGCCAATCGTATTCGTCCTGCTATTGCCCCGAGCCCATACCCTTCAACCAATCCTTTCATTGCCACTTTCAATCCTCCGGATCATCCCTGACGCCATCTCAACTCTCCAGTACATGGTTTATGCCACTTCAATCTTCCACTCCATCGTTGATGCCACTTTAACCATTTAATCTCTCATTGGAGCCACGTCAATTTTTCCAATCCATCGTTTATGCCACCCAATCATCCAATCATTAATAATGCCACCCCCAACTCTCCAATCCCTCTCTGAAACCACGCCAATCATTCAAGGCACTGTTGATACCATCCCAACCCTCCATCTCCATCGTTGATGCACTCTACCAACCATCCCATCGAATTCATTGTTGGTGCCATCCCAACACTGTGAGCCTCTCTACCCAGCGTGCCCAGGGCTGGCTTGGGTCACGCAAGGGATGCTTAAATTACCCTGGCACTCATTACCCAGTGCCATGCAAGGTAGAGGGGGAGGAACAGTGAACTGTCCCAGCCCCTCGTGGCGTGACAGAGAGGTGGCTGGGAGATAAATACATTCTCAGCATCCCTGAGAGCGTGGGAACAAGATTTAATCGTCCACATCACTAGGAGATAACCAGCATCATCGAAGGGGCACTAGCATTTTGGGTGAAAAGATGGATGTTATAATTTGTACTAGGGGAGAGAGAGAGAAACAAATTCACAAGGGCCGTGATCAGGGTTCGAATCTACGTCCGGATGATACCTTGTGGATTGTTCATTTGATGTATTATGCTGTTGTGATTTCTGTGTGTAGAGAGAAGGAAGGGAGGAATTATCAAGGGAAAGCGCCAAGCCATTACGACTATATAGCACTGGGAAGGGGTCAGGATAAGGTTTGGATGGGACGGGGAAAGGAATGGTGTCCCAACCCTGTGTTGGAGAGAGAGAGATACGTTTAATTTATCAAACAATAATTTACTTCCTAACATAATATAAAATGCATGTTGTTTACCATCAAGTACGAATGCATCGATGTGGCCATGTGTATGCTTTCTATGCATTACACATAGAATGCATCGATGTGTATGTCTTTTATATCTTCACGATATAACTATTTGATGATGTCGTAACAGAGAACTATGCATGTAATAATATTCGGAGACCAAACCACACCTTAGAAGGTGAAGGGACGACGACGTTTTGTCCGTCCTGGACCATTTCTCAAGTCGATCGTTTCATTCCATTCTCAATCGACTTGAGATGTCCGGACGGACCGAAACGACGTCGTCCCTTCACCTTCTAAGTGTGTGGTCTGGTCAACACGCTTCAGCCATGTTATTGTGACTCATCGCCTGCAATATTATGGAATTCTGATGTTGTTGTTGTTGTTGTTGTTGTTAAAGATTCGCTACCTGGAACAAAGTTCCAAGTAGCACGGGCTATGGCGAGCCCGTAGACACCATCCATAATTCTGATGTGTGTGTGACAAGTTGGGTACGAATACCAGTAGAGTACTGTGCCGTCAAGCTGTGCCCTCAGCCTGACCTGTGGCCAACAGCCATATCATAGTACCTTGCTTGATGAATGACTGTGAGCTCCTTGGCTGACACATCCTCTGCCTGTCTGCTGGCTTTGTCTAGCGTACGATTACTGCCCCCTTCCTACTGCTTTGCCTGACGTACGACCACTGCCGTTATTCCTCTTGTCTTGCCTGATGTACGACCACTACAATTTTTCCTCAAACTTGCCTGATGTATGACAATCATCCTCATTCATGCATGATGTTATGCATGGCTACAATGTCCTGCTGAATTGCCAGACGTATGACGATTGCCCCCTCCACTCCGATGTATAAATACCATCTCTCCACTTGCCTGTCTGACGTACGACCAGTGCCTCTCCACTTGCCTGTCTGACGTACGACCACTCACGCACGCATGCCTCTCTCTGAGTTATTTCATTAATAACTAATTGAATCGTGACCAGACTCGCCGCCAATAACCAGACCAGTACGTAATGAACAGTCGAGGAAGGCAGTGTCTGGGATGCTCCGGACGCAGGTTCGAATCCTCGTCACGGCCCTTGTTTACTTATCTCGGTGATGCCAGAAGCCCACAAAACAACGCCCATAAATTACCGAAAAACTCAAAATTTTTATCCTGGCAATAAATCGTCGTGAAGTAAGGAAGGTGATCCATCTTCGCCATGTTAAAACTTCGGATATTAACCCGTGAAAATATGTAAACACAAACACACACAAGATTAACTGTAATTGTTTATTAACCCGTTCTCTCTCACCTCATCCAATGAGTGTGTGTTTTTTTTAACGCAATCGACCAATTCGTTAAAAATGTGACTGATTAGTGCTAATTAGAGCACCGCAATATTGACGTTTTCTGAGTAACGACATAGATACGTTTATAGTTCGTACGTTGGTGGTTAGGTAAAACAGTTGCTTTTTTAACGGAGTGGCAAATCTACAGAACGGGATGGATAGTGGATTTATCCATCACTGATTTTACGTTAGTGATGTTTCCAGGTCCCATTCGATGCGGCATGCAATAGCCTTCTTGATCAGATTTTCTCCCTCGTGGTGCTGTAAGAGCTCTCCCTCGTGGTGACGTGTAAGAGCTCTCCCTCGTGGTGACGTGTAAGAGCTCTCCCTCGTGGTGACGCGTAAGAGCTCTCCCTCGTGGTACCGTGTAAGAGCTCTCCCTCGTGGTGACGTGTAAGAGCTCTCCCTCGTGGTACCGTGTAAGAGCTCTCCCTCGTGGTGACGTGTAAGAGCTCTCCCTCGTGGTGGCTAGTAAGAGCTCTCCCTCGTGGTGACTGTAAGAGCTCTCCCTCGTGGTACCGTGTAAGAGCTCTCCCTCGTGGTGACGTGTAAGAGCTCTCCCTCGTGGTGACGTGTAAGAGCTCTCCCTCGTGGTGACGAGTAAGAGCTCTCCCTCGTGGTGACGTGTAAGAGCTCTGTAAGAGTCCTGGTGATGGTGAGCCTTACGGTGATGCCACCGCGCGGTCACGGGAGAGACTAACAGCTTAAACCTCGCACTTAATCATTCGCGTGATTTAAGGCAAACAGTTAAGGCTGTGGAGGGGTTAAGGATGATGGGGGTGTGTGGGAGTGGAGGTGTGGGGGTGGGGTTGTGTGGGGGTGTAGTGATGGGGTGTTAGTGTGGGGGTGGGGGTAATGGTCGCTTCAGGTGTTGACGTATGGTATTTAAACTTTTGTTTTGGCAAAACAGTGGAGAGTCGTTGGTCGTATGTCAGACAGGCAAGTGGAGAGGCAGTGGTCGTACGTCAGACAGGCAAGTGGAGAGGCAGTGGTCGTACGTCAGACAGGCAAGTGGCAGAGGCAGTGGTCGTACGTCAGACAGGCAAGTGGAGAGGCAGTGGTCGTACGTCAGACAGGCAAGTGGAGAGGCAGTGGTCGTACGTCAGACAGGCAAGTGGAGAGGC
>WNGS01005997.1:18265327-18277000 GCA_020271785.1 Procambarus virginalis | reverse complement strand
ATTCCGTGAGTGAAATGCAGGCGCCTCCCCCGCCAGCGATACCGTTTACTCAGACTTGTTGCTGCATCGCTTTATTTCTCCTCCCCACGCTGCTGCCTCTCCTTGTTGGTCTGGTGTGTCCTCAGCCTGGCCTCCTCCCCACGCTGCTGCCTTCTCCTTGTTGGTCTGGCGTGTCCTCAGCCTGGCCTCCTCCCCACGCTGCTGCCTCTCCTTGTTGCTCTGGTGTGTCCTCAGCCTGGCCTCCTCCCCACGCTGCTGCCTCTCCTTGTTGCCCTGGTGTGTCCTCAGCCTGGCCTCCTCTCCACGCTCCTGCCTCTCCTTGTTGCTCTGGTGTGTCCTCAGCCAGGCCTCCTCCCCACGCTGCTGCCTCTCCTTGTTGCCCTGGTGTGTCCTCAGCCTGGCCTCCTCCCACGCTGCTGCCTCTCCTTGTTGCCCTGGTGTGTCCTCAGCCTGGCCTCCTCCCCACGCTGCTGCCTCTCCTTGTTGCCCTGGTGTGTCCTCAGCCGGGCTCCTCCCCACGCTGCTGCCTCTCGTTGTTGCCCTGGTGTGTCCTCAGCCTGGCCTCCTCCCCATGCTGCTGCCTCTCCTTGTTGCTCTGGTGTGTCCTCAGCCTGGCCTCCTCCCCATGCTGCTACCACTCCTTGTTGCCCTGGTGTGTCCTCAGCTGGCCTCCTCCCCATGCTGCTACCACTCCTTGTTGCTCTGTATGATGTGCTCTAAGCTATAGTATCCTCCATATACTACTTCAACCCAAACTGCTCCGCGTGGTCTCCTCAGCCAAAATATCAAAAGTAATTTTTTGTTCAGTTCCAGTGGGGGTTTAGCTCAGATCTGTGTGAGCGAGCTAAGTTACAGAATATTTTTTTCTTTAAATATAGATATCAGTGTATATGTATCAAATTTCACCTATAACCATCCACTGAATGAGTACTAATTTGAGAAAAATTCTAACTTCAAGATCCCAGAGTCTGGTCTGGACCAAAGTTCATTAATCTGGTTTGAACCAAAGCCTGATAGTCTGGACCTGAGCCCGAAAGCTAGGTCTTAACTGAAGTCCAATAAGCTCGAATAGCTGAACGCGAGAAGTGTCAACAGTCGGACGCGAAGAGTGTCGACAGCCGGACGCAAGGATTGTCGACAGCCGGACGCAAGGAGTGTCAACATCCGGACGCAAGGAGTGTCGACAGCCGGACGCGGGGAGTGTCGCCAGCTCTGTACTGATAGGGGAGGAGTAGTAGGTGTTGACAACAGGAAATTGTTAAGGAAAAGCAATTTTTCCTGTCTTATCATGTAAATGAGCTCTGTTTTCCAATAACCTTTTGACCCCAGCCGCCTCGTGTCTCTTGGAGTGTGGAGGAGACTCGCTACTCTGTCTCATCGACTGTGAAGGAGACTCGCTACTCTGTCTCGTCGACTGTGAAGGAGACTCGCTACTCTGTCTCGTCGACTGTGAACGAGACTCGCGACACTGTCTCATCGACTGTGAAGGAGGAAGGATACGCTCATATACTGTCAATAGTATATGAGCGTATAGTGACAGTATATGAGCGTATATGAAGACTTTTGTAGTTTTCATTTTTTATTTTTCAAAAGCGCTTGGCATGTCGTGCTACACGATGGGTGGAGTTGGCATCTACAACCTCTTGTTGAGTTCATTCCATTTTCAAACTACTCTTACACACACACACAAAGATCTAATATTTCATGTATAATTTGTTTGCTTCTCAAGCTACCAATCTAGAGAAGCAGATAATCCCGCGTGTGTGTGGTGTGTGTGGTGTGTGTGTGGTGTGTGTGTGTGTGTGTGTGTTTGTACTTACCTAGTTGTGCTTGCGGGGGTTGAGCTCTGGCTCTTTGGTCCCGCCTCTCAATTGTCAATCACTGGTGTACAGGTTCCTGTGCCTACTGGGTTCTGTCATGTCTACACCTGTAGCTGTGTATGGAGTCAGCCTCCTCCACATCACTTCCTGAAGTGTGTGTGTGTGTGTGTGTGTGTGTGTGTGTGTGTGTGTGTGTGTGTGTGTGTGAGTGTGTGTGTGTGTGTGTGTATGTGTGTGTGTGTGTGTGTGTGTGTGTGTGTGTGTGTGTGTGTGTGTGTGTGTGTGTGTGAGTGTGTGTGTGTGTGGTCGTTCCTATGTTTCTACAAATTACTATTTTGTTGCATTAAATAACTTATATTCGTAATAATATGCATTGCTCCGTAGGTCGACATTTTTGGTCAATAATTCTCAGTGTTTGTTTTTGTAAAGGAAAGCTGCTAGAGGCAACTTCTAACTTTTCCAAATAAAATTTGCCAGGTAGCGTAACTCGTCCATATATTCCGTGGTACTTTGTGTTGAGTGTTGGGTATGATTGCTAGTGTCTGCATCATTTTGTGTCCTAGACTGCTCTGAGAGTCAGTTCTCGGAGTGGCAGCTGTTGCGCGGAGTGCCCACAGTTATGAGTAATGCCAACTACCTGACCACCAACAGTCCCTACCCAGGGCGCACTTGGGGCCCTGACGCATGGTGCCCTTGGAGCCTTGAGGACGGCTCTTTCCCCTCTGGCATTACCTCTCTCTATCCCTCCCCGCCACATTCTCCTTTCCTACGAGTCCTTCTCCTCTCCTCCCCCAACTACTCGTCGTTCTGGTGTGCATCTGGCAGCCTCGAACCAGGCGTGACTGGCATTGCTCGCGCCCTCTTGCCTCTCACTCCCTCCCCTTCCACCCCCACCCCTTCCGCCCTCTCCCCTTCCACCCCCTCCCCTTCCGGACGTAAAGCCACCCTCATCCCCACAGCACCTACCCCAGTCCTTTTCCCCCCGTCCTTGCACTCTCCCGCCTGCAGCTGACGTGGATGGCACTGCAATACCTCACTGATCGTTAATTTGTCCACTTGTCTGCAGACGCAAAGATTTGATTCCGTCCAAAATATCGCATGGAGTTTTTCTCGTGGCGCTCTCTAATCTGCGGTGAGGACGCGGGCTAATTATTCCCCGTGCTCTCAAGGAGCGATGCGAGGGGCTGCGGATGGTGGCGTGTATTGGGTCGGTGTCTTCTCCGTCTGTCCGCTATTTTACTTCGACATGTCTGGTGGCAGCTTGCCGTCGGCGCCTCCTGCAGGTGCTGGGTGATGCGGGGGAAGATCTGTACAAGGGGGCAGGCGCGCCTCCCTGCGGGAGAAATGTCAAGGTCTGGCGGGAGACAGACACAACGCAGGAAAGAATTGTCGGGCATCACAGTTATTGAACCATTCTCTTGAGACGATGGATTCTGTGGGTACGAGAGAGAGAGTGAGTGAGAGAGAGAGAGAGAGAGAGAGAAAGAGAGAGTAAGTACAGCCAAAGACCCTTATTCCTACTGAGATCCTCGGTTTGCTTAATATTTAATTCAGACAAAAAATGAAAAAAAAACATATTAAATTAAATGTAAGGAAAAACTCGAATGTTTGGCTCTGGGAGTCTTGTGTAATGGAGTGCGTCGCTACGCTTAATATTCTCGGGCGTAGCTGGAGGGGATGAGGAAGAGGGGAATGGAGGGGAATGGAGGGGAATGGAGGGGAATGGAGGGGAATGGAGGGGATGGGGGGAGGTTAAAGGGAACCACGTGCAATGGGGATGGGTTGTACGCCATCGGGTAGAGGTCACTATAGTCTCCCAGCTGGGTGACTATAGTGACATCTCTTTTCTCTGAGCGTTCATTAAATGACCTCATCTCTTCAGACAGGTTCAGTAGTAGTATGAGTTACTGTGGTAGTGTTGTACCACTGTACAGCTGCCTTGTAAGGTGACCCTTGACACTGATTAATGAATCAATTCCTCCTTTTCTGCTACTAATTTTCTGTGGTTTTGCGCTTATGTGCTGGTACATATATATATATATATATATATATATATATATATATATATATATATATATATATATATATATATATATATATATATATATATATATATATCACGTATATATGATTGTATTCATCCTCATGACCGCACGCATGTGCCTCATCTCTCCGGGGAATGTGTATATGTTTTCAACATTCACCTGGCAGCCGGGATGACCTACAAAAAGGTCTCTTGATTAATGTAACCCAGAATGAGAAGTTTTCCCCGTGTGATTAAATTTTAAAAAAGTTTATATTGTATAATAAACATATCAACACCAATAAACGGAACTCTACAAAATTGGAATTGTCAAGCAGTGATTCTATTTGTATTAAAACACAGAGTGGCAAGATATACTTTGATACCAAATTGCTCTATTATTACAATTTCAATTCAATTTCTTTCTTTATTATGCACCCCATACCCATCCCGTGGGCGGTGGTGTAAAGGATTACAGAGGCACATAATCGGTTCAGGAACTGAACCCTCTAGTTCGTTTAGCTAAGCAAATAACAATCTTTTGACGCTAGTTACAAAATTATTAATGTTACATATACATGTATTATTACAAAAGACCCGATTTATTTGTTAACTTGGTTTGACTGCAAAAATTTTTGTTTAAGAATAACAAGAAGGCTCGATAAACACTATAGGCAAATTGTTTCGCATACATTTTTTTGTTTGTTTGACTTATTCGTACGTCTCTGGTGATTATCAATAAATCTCGTGATAGAAGCACACTTCATCCCATGGTGATTTAAATGTCAGTGCAGTATGTCACTTCACAGAATTTTTGGGACAGTGAAATTCAATTAATTTTGTTCCTTTACTGAGAAACTCTCAGTTTTATTTTATTTTAGGAAAAAAGATTGTTTCCCACTTGTGAAGGGACAGTCTCCTCTTGATTTGATTATATATCTTTTAACGTGGTTATAGTGTTCACAATGACAGCGACCAAACACACAGGTTCATCTTTGCCTCGATGATTCTAGCTGCACCATCACCACCACTGCTTCATCCTCACCATCAAAGCTGCACCATCACCACCTCAGCTGCACCATCATCACCACCTCAGCTGCACCATCATCACCACCACAGATGCACCATCACCACAATAGCTACACTATCACCACCACAGCCGCCACCGCCAGGCCCTCATGCTGCCCATTCTCACAGCTCGTCACTCACCGCAGTTTTATAGTGTTGTTTCGTCGACATTTCTCGCCAGCTAAAAAAATTGTCATGATAAGGGAGAGAGGGAGGGATTTAGAGAGAGAGGGAGGGAGGAGAGGGGAGGGATTTAGAGAGAGAGGGAGGGAGGAAGGGAGGGATTTAGGGAGAAAGGGAGGGAGGAAGGGAGAGTTAGTGAGCAAGTGAAGCCAACGTCTATCACCCTTATTGTTGGGCGCCTCCTGGCCCTGCCGGGGGGTATTCTTAGCCCCCTGTATACATCTTCTCTTTCGGAATGGAGGTCAGTGTAAACACCGCCAATAGTGCCTCCTCCAGAGCTGTTAGCGGGCCCTAATTGTTGGTTATATACGCTTTATGGAAAGGCCGCCTTATATGGCACATCATCTTGACCCCAGAGTGTGGCTCCCACGAAGGCCTTCGCGCGGATCATCCACGCAAACAGCAGCCAAGGTCAGAGCCTTCCAGCAACAACGGCTGAGGTGTCCGGATGCTTCCACAAGCAACAGCTGCTGTAGAGATCTTCAATTAGTAAAAGTGCTGCCCCTCCTCTTTTCCTCTTTCCTCCTCCTGCCTTTCTCCACTTCCTCATCGTCCCTTTTTTCCCCCCTTTCCTTCCGCCGCCCTTTCTTCCCTCCCTTGATCTCCATCCTTTGCTCCCCCTTTCCTCTGCATGGATCTCACATCGCCGATCAGGGATTATTTGACATTTAACGTTGCTGGTGTAGGAACTAGCGATATATAAGGGTCAACATTCACTAATCCTGACCCTGATACTTGTTGGAGTTCTCAAATATGTATAGCAGCAGGAATAGAAGTAGATAGTGATGGTTGAGCTGATGCACAGGGCGCAGCTCTGATACCTCTTCAACGTGGCAAATCTCTTGATATAAAATATTATTCTTGCCGTAAAAGCGACTCGTAAAATCGCGAATTTCGAAACAAGGCGTTGGGCCTCATCCCTCAATCTCCTTTTTATTGCTATAACAAAAATACAGAAATAACTTTGGTCTTTTGTTCCTCCTCTCACGAGCTCGGCAGTTAAATTCCAGTCACATAAGGAATTAAAAAGATAGGATATTAGCTGGGCGGAGGCGGGCTGCAAAACACACAATCCACCACGCGGAGGAGATTGTCAGGCTTGCGGCGAGCGCTGCTGGAAGGAGAAGAGTCCAGGAATGGGAGGGTAACAAGTGGAAAGTGTAGAGTTCCAGGGATGCAAGGGGGAAGAGTTCCAGGGATGGCAGAGTCACTGGTGGGAGGGAAACAGTTCCAGGGATTGGAGGGAAACAGTTCCAGGGATTGGAGGGAAACAGTTCCAGGGATCAGTTCCAGGGATCGGAGGTCACTGGTGGGAGGAGAAGTGTTCCAGGGATGGGAGGGTCACTAATGGTAGAAGTGACTCAGGACTTGGACTCTGTTATTACTTTCAGAGATCCAGGGTAGCTGGGCTGGGATGGATGTGTTTAAAACTGCATGCAGTGTTATGAGTCCGTAGTAAAGGACTCGAATAGCGAGAGGAAGAGGAGAGGTACAGACGGGCAGATTTGGGATTGGGTCACTAAAGAAGGAAATGGAACACATATATACATTAGAGTTTAAAAGGGATCCAAGTTTAAAGACTGGAAGATGGAAAGGAGAAGATGATGATCAGAACTGGTCATTCAAGGGTAACATTCAAAGGTAACAGGACAGAAATGGGGCTAGACCCATCTTGGTTAGTGGAGTGAGGGGGGAGGGGGAGGGGAGAGTAGGTGGAGTCGCTCCCTTCCTCCCCAACCCTTCCACACAAGCATTCCCCCAACACTGGCGTTTCTCCCTTCCTTCCTACCTATCCCACCCAATTATTTCCCCAACCCTGTTTATTATTTTACCTTCGTCCTCGCCTTTCACATTGGTTCTCCCCATTCACCTTCTTCTTCTTCCTTGTTCTCTCACTTTGCTTCACTCCTCTCCACCTGTCACTTTGCTTCTCTCATCTCATCTCTCACTCCTCAACTCCACACTCTTTCACTTTACCTCCCTTACTCCTCCTCAACTCCACACTTTACCTTTACGTCTCTCATTTCTTCTCTCCCCCTCTCACTTTGTTTCTACCTCTCTCACTTTACCTCTCCCTCTCTTATCACCTTATTTCTCCCACTTTCTCACTTCACTTCTCCACTCTCACTTTATCTCTCTTAATCTCACCTCATCACTCCCACTATCACCTCTCCAACGCTCACCTCACTTCTACCTCTCCTCGCAGTTGGCTGGAGGGAACCTGCGACTATCTATCGCCTTCACGTCTGAGTTGGGGCTAGTCAGAAGAGAAAGTGGGAGGCCAGCCGTGGAATGCCTGACGAGGAGCTCCCTGTGACGAACAGGTCTTTCCCTTCCTCTCCCTCTTCTTCTTCCTATTTCCCCACTGCTCGTTTACCTCCTTCCCCTCTCAACCCCTCTCACCCCCCCCTTATCCCTCTCAATTGCCCCCTTTCCTTCCGCCCATCTGCACTCTCCTCATTCTGACAGAAGCGGAAAATCACTTGATTTATGTGGAAACTTAGATTGTCTCTATCCAGACGCCATTTCTGAGACTAATGAACATGATGCGGGCTTGGTGGCCACTGAGGCTCTTGTAATTGTCAGTGTCTGTAATCGTGCTTTATTTTGTAGTTACAGTGCAGGGTGTGCTTACCTATATGTTCCCTCTCTGCTATGGATGCGGCAGTGGAATGGCTCGCAACAGTTGAGTCGCTGGTGGAGGTGGTATTGTGCAGGTGGTGGTGGTGGAAGACGTAATGACTCAGGATCGTAGCTGACGGTGGTGTGCGTCATAGTGGTAAGGACTGGGTTAGTCCGTAGCTACAGTGTGGTATAAGAACCCGTCGGGCGTATCAAGGGCAGACGGCTTTATGTAGGAGAGTCTTTTGCACCAGGGGCTGCCTAAGGGACCATTTATTCATGTCGGCTGCGATCTATGATTTAATGGCCCTTTGTCCGTGCCAGGGAACGGTCTGTAGTCCAAGGGCATTTTTTTCCGTGCCAGGGGCGGGGTGATCTAGCTCTGGTCGAAGGGCCTTGTGCGTATCAAGGAAGGTCTGTGATCAAAAGACCTTTGGTACTTGTCAAGGGGTGGTCTGTGGCCCAAGGGCCTCTTGTACGTGTCAGAGAGCGGTCTGTGATCCAAGAGGCCTTTGTCCGCGCCATGGAGCTGTCTGTGGTCCAAGGGAATTTTGTTCATTGGCAGTCTGTAGTCCAGGGGCACTTTTGTTCGTGCCAGAGGGTGGTCTGTGGTCTAGGGTCCCTTTGTCCGTGCCAGGGGAAGGTAAATTGTGGAGGTCAGGTCCGCGCACTCCACTGCCACCTGAACTTATTGGGTGGCAAAGGAGGATCCGTCCAGGAAACTGTAAAGGAAGCGGGTCTTTTGTCCTGTGGCTCCCGGGCGCCTTAGCTGGCGTGGTGGGCCCAGTGCCTGCAGGGGGAGGCCGACGCTGGCACCCTGGTGGCCTGGCACCCCAACACATCCGACGGGTATGGAGAGTTATATATTTTTTATTTTGCATCATTACACTAAGGAACTCACAGGAAGGAACTAAGGAACTTCTGAGGTCAACCCCGGAACTCACAGTTCCTGCGACGGCGCTGGAACCAATCGTATTGGCGTTCGCCTTTCCATTGGGGACTTTCGGCGCCGTGGAGCGGGAGGACCTGCTGCCTGGGTAACAGCTTCTCCTCTATATCAACCTACCCTGGCTTTGCGCCCTGGTGAGGCCACTCCAGACGAGGCCGAAACCGGTGTGCAGCTCCATAGTCTTTTGAGACTGATGGATGCCTACTACTACTATGAGTTTTTATAAGGCTCTCTAACGCTGTATGACGGTTATATAGCTTATATGATGGGCTGGCTCTGTGATGTATTTATATGCCACTGACTCGCAAGATGACGGGTCAAACAGGGACATGCATGAGTAGCCAGCACTGGCAAACTTTGATGGTATATGAGGACATTCTCAAGAACACTTGCGTGGATAATTTGCAGAGTTCCAGGTACCTCACACCAGCATGTCTAAATAGTCTGATGACTGGGCAATCAATAATGTAATGATGGAGAGTGCGAGCCACCTCCTGCTCACAGAGTTTACGCGTGGAGAGTTCTGGTTTAGAAGATGTCACATGCAGCCACCTGCGGCACGTAGCGGTAGACCAACTTGATCGTGACGTGGTGACAGATACCAATTCATTTGTATTTGCAGATGGAAATTCCTCAGTGTTGGTGTGCTGTAATTCTACTCATAAACCGGCAGTTTTAGAGCACGATTCTGTCGTCAGAAAGAATACCGACGGGCAATCGTATGGAAAGGAAGGTGGTTGTGACTATAGCGTCCACGGTCCAATAACAGAGCAGGAGCACCTCAGTAAAGCCACATGCGAGAGAGACTGTAGCTAGGAGGAGTAAGATTCGGCATCCATGTGCTGCTCGGCGGAGAGAGAAGAGAGGCTCGTCTCTCTCTCTTGTAAGTCGCGGCCAGAAAAAGACATGCAAGACGGTCGGAGTGGAGGAGGAAGAGCAGGAAGAGGAAGAGGTGGAGGTAGAGGTGGCGGTGGCGGTCTTTGAAGAGTTGGGAAGAATTCTGTAAAAGACTGAAGTGTTTCGTGTTATAAAATAACAGCGACAAAATGTATCTTCAGACCTCCTCTGTGCTCTACCCGTCTGGCTGGCGAAGTAACGGAGGAAGGGTTTGTTGACAGTGAGGAATCTGCCGAGGCAGGAAGATTGTCAGTGGCAGCGATAAGAACGCAGCTATCATCTGCCCGGCGGGGGATAGAAAACGTTAAATGATAATTATAATGTCTGTTACTCCCCGCTTTTTGGAATACTTATCTCAGCGAACCGCCAGGGAGGGAAAGAATTTGTTTCGTGCTCCTATTTGATTATCATTAATAATATTTTCAATGAGGCTGTTTATATCGACTTGCTGCAGAGTCGACTATTGCTGCTGCTAATAATGCTCACGGGTTTTTGTATTTGTGTTACGGTCTATTTATTCTATAAAGTAGAAATAGCCACAAAGTGCCACACCATCACAGTGTTAAAATTAATGATAAACGCTGGCATATATACTTAGTATAGAAGGCAGCATAAAGGTGTTGGGAGGAGGGTGGACGATGTTACCCGGTGCTTACAGGGTTTGATGCGGTTTTATACAGTTTGGATAAATTAACGTTATCATAGTTGTTTTTAACTCCTAACGCGCGTGCAAGCACGTGCACTTGCATGCATGCCTCTTTCCAGGTGTCTATTGCAGTCTTGTTCGACCTAAGTCACTAGTGATGGGGACGATGGTGTGGAGGAGGGGAAGGGGGCGGAGACGGAGGAGATGAAGATTAATGGGTGAACTAGAGATGAGGGAGAGATGATAGGTGATGAGCCGCAAAGGCCTCCTCTTTCTCCTCCTCAATCACCTCGGATGGCTCCACCCTCACCACCCCCCCTCCCTCTCACTCCTCCCCTCACCTATCAATCCTCTCATCACACCATCCTCACCCACTCTCCCTCTCTCCTTACCAATCACCCCATTCACTCCTGGCCGCTGCTCGCCACCGCAGAAACACTTATTATATTTTCGTCGTCTCGCCCTCTCCAAGTCCTTCACCGCCTCATTCGTCTCTCCTCCACGTCCTTCATCGCCTCATTCGTCTCTCCTCCACGTCCTTCACCGCCTCATTCGTCGCTCCTCCACGTCCTTCACCGCCTCATTCGTCTCTCCTCCAAGTCCTTCACCGCCTCATTCGTCTCTCCTCCACGTCCTTCACCGCCTCATTCGTCTCTCCTCCACGTCCTTCACCGCCTCATGCGTCTCTCCTCCACGTCCTTCACCGCCTCATTCGTCTCTCCTCCACGTCCTTCACCGCCTCATTCGTCTCTCCTCCACGTCCTTCACCGCCTCATGCGTCTCTCCTCCACGTCCTTCACCGCCTCATTCGTCACTATGCAGACGATGAGTCCCAATAACGTGGCTGAAGATATGATGATCAAACCACACATCAGAAGATGAAAAATCGACGACGTTTCGCTCCGTCGTGTCCATTATCGACTTGATAATGGTCCAGGATGGACCGAAACGTCATCGTTTCTTCATCTTCTAGTGTGTCCTTCGTCTCTCTTCCACCTCCTTTACAGCCTCCTTCGCCGTCGTTTTCAGATAGCTTTACGTGCTTTTGCCTCGCCACTTTCTTGATTGCTTCCTTTATCGAATTCTTCACTATTTCTGCTCGCTTCTCTGACTCCGCCACACATCCCTCTTCACTCTGTAGTGGAGTAAGAAACCGCCAATAAAATTACACATATTTGAAGACCTAAATGTCACCAAAATTTGCTGAGAATCTAATCTCCGGATTATGTTGTTCTTCCTCTGCCTTCCGCCGCCACCTTAATCCACCGACATGCACCTCTTGCAGCCTTGTGCTGCCACAACCACCCACAGCCTTAACCATCCCCAGTAACGACTCCTCTCCCATATATATATATATAGCCACATCTGTGGTAGACAAAAAAATAAACAGCACCTCTTCTACCCAACTTACCACATAAGAAAAATTTCAGTCGAATTGATAGAGTGAATAAGTGAATAAAGACCA
>WNGS01005997.1:18250251-18263132 GCA_020271785.1 Procambarus virginalis | reverse complement strand
AGTATTTAACACGGGTGGTACTCGTACAATGGGACACAGGTGGAAATTTAGTATCCAAACGAGTCACAGACACAACAGAAAGAATTTATCTATGTCAGGGCAATTAACAAATGGAATGCAGTAGGAAGTGATTTTTGTTGGACTCAGATTCCATACACAGTTTCAAATATAGATATAATAGAACGCAATAGGCTGAGGAACCAGTACACAAGTTGATTGACAGTAGCGGCGCGGGACAAAAGAGCCCGAACTCAATACCTCTAGCACAATTAAGTACAATTACGCGAATACACACACACACACACACACACACACACACACACACACACACACACACACACACACACACACACACACACACACACACACACACACGCGCATTCTAAGCCTCAGGAAGAGTTAGAATGTATGACAAATAAATGCCCCTCTGCTGTCATTAATGTAGATCAGTATCCGGATCTAGTTACCTATACCAAGCTGGCGTACCAACCATGGAAGCTCCTCTACCGGACTGTGCTTCAGGATTAAACTCATACCGAAATCACATTCATTCCTCGTTTTCTTCGTTGCTCATAACACAGAATTTCATTCGAATTTTAATTTGTTGTTTTCATTTTAGACCCTTTTTCGTCGCTCCGTTCTTGGATGGTGGAAGAAAGCAGGGCTGGTAATACTCTTACGCCACTGTGTATTTGTTATGCAAATTTCTCCTGGGCTTATTCTGTGCATGTGTTACTCGCGGGGCGTGTAGAGGGAGAAGTGTACCCACCAATGCCTACAGTATACCCTCTGTTAAGGCTGCAGTTTCAGCACACCCAGTTTAGCTCCTGTTAAGAATATCAGGAATTGCGTCTAAAGGTGTGACTTATGTTGTTGGCTATGGCATAGGGTGTTGGGTATGGCTTAGGGTCTTTGTTCGTTGGGTGTAGCTTTGGTTGTTAGTTGTGTGGGGTTTAGGTTATTAGTTGGGTGTGGCATAGCGTGTTAGTTAGGTGTGGCATAGCGTGTTAGTTGGGTGTGGCTTAGGTTTTTATTGGGGGTGGATTAGGATGTTAGTTGTGTGTGGCTTAGGGTGTGGTATGGTGGATTTGCGTTATATTTAAAACAAATTATATAATATATATTACATGGGGTGCGTTGTGGAATGAATTATGTATTGTATGTATTATAGGTATGGTATGTGTATTGTGGTATGCATCATGAGTATGTTGTGGGGCGTATTCTAGTTTCCACAATGACAAAGATTTTTAAACCCGTCCAGGGAAGCACCAGTTGTGGCCTTGTCTGGGGACTCAGGAGTTTCCAGTCACCAACCATTTAACATTATTATTGTACAAACTCAGGATAATGCAACAGTTATATGCAATTTTAGAAGTTAAAAAACAGTAAACCTATTTTATATTCAGAACGAATTATGAAGTCTCGAAAGTGAATTTGCTGAACATTTTTTTATTTTTTGTTAAGAGTAATTTTCATGAAATGGGAAAACTAAATAATTCGTGCCTTGGAGTGTAGATCTGTGTTTCTCCAGTGGTGGATAGTGACCTCCACCTGACGCCTGAATCATGTTTCCTGGGGGCAACTAGTATAGGTTTAGGGGAAGGTCCTCGAGAATGTTTTCTGGGGAGTCACTAGGATATGTTTAGACAAGGACCCTCAAGAATGTTTTCTGGGGGGCCACTAGGATATGTTTAGAGAAGGGCCCTCGAGAATGTTTCCAGGGGGCCGCTAGTATATGTTTAGAAGAGTGCCCTCAAGAATGTTTCAGGTGAGGAATGAACGTGTTTCCAGAGGCTGCAGCACATTTATAAGAGGGCCAGGAATGCATTTCGAAAGGGGAAGGAGAGCACGGGTCTGAAGGACGAGCACGTGTCCGGGGGCAACCACGTGTCCGCGGGGAATGTGAACGTGTACTGGAGACGATCATGCTTCGGGGGTGGTAGAGGTCCGAGCATCTTTCAAGAGGGGGCAGGGGTTTGATGATGCTTCTAGCAAAAAATCGAAAACTGTTAGCACTGAGTGAGCTGCCATGTACCTGACGTGGCTCTGTGGGCATAGTAACTGGTCCAGAATGTGAAGGCTGCGTTACTACAATAGTATTTTGTGGAGACAAAAGGGGCATAGTCAGTTCGTACACGAGACGATTCGACACAGCTCGCTTCTTGTTTGTTATAACTGTATTTTTTATGCACTGTGTATGAAACATTTGACATAACCCTCGCTTTTTATTGGTTTGGGTGAGGTGGGTATTGGGTGAGGTGGGTGCATGAGAATAGAAGTAACTGCAGAGGGCCTATTGGCCCATACGGTGCATTGAAGTGGGTAGAATATAGTTGTGCATTAATTGGCTGTTGATTGCTGCAGCAATCAACAGCCAATTGATTGATAGGATTATTACCACAAACTGTGTAGTGAGTCGCGAAGATGAATTTGTTGTTTAATTTAACTGTAATATTTAATATAATTATAAAATTTGATATTATTATTTCCTAATGACATGAATAACATTATAGAAAAATTTGTATTCTTGTATAACGTACATCTTTAGAGGTATATAATGTGTTGGATGGCACTATTTACTATCAATGCATGTTTTAAGAATGCTTTTAATAGTTTAAGGGAATAACCATAATTTTAAATATTGTTTATTTATGTTTCAAAATAAAAAAAAAATTAGGAGTGTGAGACGCTTGTAATAATAAGCATTTTTTATATTATTATTTATATATAAATCATTCTTATTTTTAAGTACTTTTTTCGTACATAGACGGAATGAAGGACATAAACTCCGACTTAATCATTGAAGTCTTGTTTATGATACACGAAGGTAAATAATGCAAGACGTTGATTTAGTAATATTAATTCCAGGGAAAATGTAATTGTTATTGTTGTCAATGATAGGCCTATGTTTGTAATTTAGACTTCTCTAAGCATTTTAATATACTTTGAGTTTCTAAACATTTCTTCTCGTCTCCTCCCCATCTCTTCTTCTCCTTACTCGTTTCCCCATCTCTTGAGGGGTGGGGGGGGGGGAATTTAAATTCTCTAAGAAGTGATCTAGAAAATTCTGAGAGTGGACATGGGGTAGTCTCTCATTCTCCACACTTCCCCACCTACACCTCCATACCTCCCTCACCTCTGTTTCTACACCTCCCTCTCATCATTCCTCGTCCAACTCCACTCTACCCCAAGTCTACTTCCCAATCCTTCACCTATCCACCCTACCCCCCCCCCCCACCCATTCCAGTCCCCGATCCAAGTTAAAGCCTCTATCCCCCACGGAAATCTATTCTACCTTATGTGAATATAATTTTGAGTTTGAACATTAAATAATACTGTTCGATTACTGGAAATTAATTAATTATATTTTTAGTAAATATTTACTGTGTTGATGCTCCATTCAGAGCTTGAAATCCCCCGGTAAGCCAGTGTGGTGAGGGATGCATCGTGCACCAGGCAGCCCCACCTGCAAGTCTAGCGTTATTGTAAAACAAATCTTTATTGCTGTTTTCTGGATGAGTTATTATTGTATCTTGTGGAATGTTGAGTGGAGGGGCAGAGGCGCCGGCCAGAGTGTAACCACACTGGCTTCACCGTGTTATTATGCTCTTCATTTAAAGTTTGGGATTTATATGAGCGGGGACTTTGCACAGGCATACACTCACGCCCACGCTCACACACACACTCACACCCGTACCCACGCTCACACACGTGCAGCCTCGGACGCACCCATGCATGCTGCGACAACGTGCATGTGTGCATGATGGCAATTTTGTTGACGTTTATAAGTCTTGGTATTTTCTTCGGCCACACTTGGCCAAAGAAAATGGTCTGTACATAAAAGATATCAAACACGGGAAATTAATTTGCCAAATTGTGAAAAATTATAAATTAAAAAAAAAAAATTGAATGTTAATAATAATGTATAGTGGAAATGCTATACATATATAGAGAATAATGCTGAAAAATTGATTGAGAATCTGGATAATAGAGATAATGTTAGGAAATAGTGTATGAAGAGACAATTATATTATGAACGGTGAATGAAATAAAGTAGTTTACAAAACTATTAATATAATTTATTAGACCAGTAAGAGAAGCTGTATCATTTACAAGTTTTCTCTTATTATTCATTTCCCAGGCGGAGTTTATGCTGGGCATTTCTTTATTTTTTTTTTTTATTTTTTTTTTTTTGGAGATATATACAAGAGTTGTTACATTCTTGTACAGCCACTAGTACGCGTAGCGTTTCGGGCAGGTCCCTGGAATACGATCCCCGCCGCGAAGAATCGTTGTTACAACCAAGTACACATTTTACTGTTGCGTTAAACAGAGGCTACAGTTAAGGAATTGCGCCCAGTAAATCCTCCCCGGCCAGGATACGAACCCATGACATAGCGCTCGCGGAACGCCAGGCGAGTGTCTTACCACTACACCACGGAGACTGTCGACTTTATTGACAATACTTTATTGACAATACTTTATTGACAATACTAGCTCTTGTGTCTCGAGTATCGAGGGCTGTGAGCGCTGCAGCGAGCGAGACGAAGAGAATTTGATGTGTAAATAATATGGCAGGGGCAGGAGGCCTTGATAGAGGAGACCGGCTCATGTAACACACACAGAGACCCCCGTGATGAGCCTCTGTATAGGGGACGGAGACGTGTGTGTGTGGTGGAGAAGACCAGGCTCTCGCGCTCTCATCTGGCTCCTCCTCATCACTGGCTCCAGCTTCCTTCTGGTACTTTGTCTCACTCCTATGGATCTCTATAGTTATCCTTCGGTACTTCATCTCCCTGTCACTCCTACTTCACGTAGGACCCTCTTCTCCACACTGTCAAGAGTCTTCTCAGGACCCACTCCACACTGTTACTCCTCTCAGAACCCACTCCTCCACACTGTTACTCCTCTCAGAACCCACTCCTCCACACTGTTACTCCTCTCAGAACCCACTCCTCCACACTGTTACTCCTCTCAGAACCCACTCCTCCACACTGTTACTCCTCTCAGAACCCACTCCTCCACACTGTCACTCCTCTCAGGACCCACTCCTCCACACTGTCACTCCTCTCAGAACCCACTCCTCAACACTGTCACTCCTCTCAGGACCCACTTCTCCACACTGCTACTCCTCTCAGAACCCACTCCTCCACACTGTCACTCCTCTCAGAACCCACTCCTCCACATTGTTACTCCTCTCAGAACTCACTCCTCCACACTATTACTCCTCTCAGAACCCACTCCTCCACACTGTCACTCCTCACAGGACCCAGTTACGTTACGACCCATATAATTCTCATTTACGTTAATATAATTGCCAGTCAGGTTTCATCATCCAGTTTATCGTGCAGGGTTCCGTGTAGGGGCTGTATAATCTAGCGTGTCTCACGGATGTCACATACAGTGTTCTTGAAGGTTTCGTCGTTTCTTTTGATTGCCAGTTTCGCATATTTCGATTATGCCTGCTCATAGATACTCTTTTTCCTGTTTTCGTTTCGTTTTCTTTAGTCTTCCTCTCCCTCCATGTATCCAATCATTCATGAAATTTGGCCTTGGCTTTGTGTTTGTGTTCCTCCTTTAGGCTCTTGATTTACAACAGGAGAAATACATGAAATACTGTGTGGAGTTCCACTCATGTTCACGGCTGCTCTTCCCACCTGATGAAAGACGTTTCTGCGTAAGAGAAATGTTTCAGATGACATGTAACTTGCTCTATATTGCTGTTACTAATGTTGTGAGAAATGTTGAAATCGTGAGAAATCGTTGTGTAACGATTGTGAGAAATGTTTAGAATCAGTGTTGTGACAAACATTGGCACTCAAGAGTGCGAGAAATGCTCACTGTTAACGACATTACCTCTCAGGGTTGTGGCGAACCTTGACCCTTAGGGGGTTAAAGTTCCTTGTGAGTGAGTGCGTGCGGGAGAGAGTGAGAGTGTGAAGAATATATCTGGTTACGAACAGCGTTAGGAAAGTATCCACGAAGTGGCTCTGTGAGTTGTGAGGATGTTGTTGTTGATTTAGATTCAGCTTCTGTGAACAAAAATTCCAAGTAGTACGGGCTATGGTGAGCCCGTAGTAGACTTACCTGGCACAGGAGCTTGGCTGTAACTTGAGAGTAATGAGGAGGTGAGTAGTGAGGAGGGAAGGATGAGTGTGATGAGCTATGGTACCGAGGGAGGAAGGCAGTAATTGCTGAGTGGGGAGCACATCACAAATCAGCGAGCGAGCAAAAGTTTGTGTGATGGAGCGGGCGTAGCGTATGCATGGTGAGGGGAGAAGGGTTGTAATGGGCGTGACGGGTTTAATAGGGAGGTAGGGGGGATAAGTATTGTCCTCGCTACTTGGTATATTGTGTGGTGTGGTGCGATGGTGTGGTTGTGTGGTGTGGTGGGATGGTGTGGTCCGATTTTGTGGTGTAGTAGTGTGGTGTACTGGGATGGTATGGTGTGTTGGAATGGTGATATGGTGTGGTGTGGTGCGATAGTGTGGTGGTGTGGTGATGTGCTAATGTGGCTTTGTACTCGCCTTTTTGTGTCTTCAGGCACTCCGGTTATTTTTGGAGGACTCCCGATAGTGCCAGAACACATACCTGTGTTGTAATGTGTATTTATACCGCTATGTTGCGGTTGTGTGGTAAGTTTGGCTATGTGGTGATGACGGTAATGCCATGAGGTAAACTGGTAAAGAGATGTGGTGGTGGTAATGATGCCTTGGTATTGGAGCAGGCAGGGGGAAGGGGTCGGCCCGAAGTGTAGCAGCCTGGCTGCAAATTCTCCATTTCCCCCCCACCTGAAACCAACTTTCCGTAGCCAGCCGTAAAATGCAAATTCAACTGGCGCCCTTTTCCTTTTCCGACGGGGGATAGGGGCGGGGAAAACCGAGGTTCGGGCTGGTATACTTGCGAGGAAATATCTGTGTTCCTCTGCAAGATGTTGTCATGGCTACGCTGCAATATTGCAACCGGAAGTTAGAGGCTACAACTGAGCTGTGGACGAGGATAGAGAAAACTGTGAGTGTTGGCACACCAGGGGGGAGACACCCCTGGTGTGGGTCAGGGTACACCAGCCTATCAGGCCGGCCCCGCTCCCCCATCCCGTACGCACTGACACACACACACACACACACACACACACACACACACACACACACACACACACACACACACACACACACACACACACACACACACTAGAAGGGAGTTGAAGCAGCCTGTGAGCTTGTGGAGGGTGAGTGAGGATGAATAAAACGACGTATGTAACATACGATGAATAATAACGTGGATGAGTGTAATATTTTGGAAGCTCACCTCTTTCAGTGCTTCACCCGCGTGCTGTAAGTTCTGATAATTATCAACACATTCAAAATAACCTAACTCCTTACTTAGGCCCAACTATTAACAAAGCTATAAAAAATACCGTATTTGATAAAGCATATGTGGAAATATCGACGTATGTGAATGCGCTCTTTGTTTCCTGCCTCAGCTAGAACGAGCATAGCCTGAGGATGCGTTCTTTCCTCACTACCAGCCCTCAACACATTGGTCAGAATCCTTTTAATCCAGCGGCCGTCCTTCTGTTTAGGAATGAATAGCAGTTTACACATAACTCACAGATTATGACGTCCAAACTGCTCTGGGTAAAAAGGCTTCATTCATTTTCTATGCTGGAGCTTCAACCCTCTCTCCAGACCGTCCTCATCAATAAATGCCAAAATGCTCATTCCATGCAACCGCCAAATCCTCTGTGAATGAAAAGTGCTTTACACATGACTCATAAGTAATGGCATTCGAACATTTCTCGAACAGTGCCTCGCTGACGGCCTCTGTTCGAATCACAACACTGTAAATGCGTCCAACAAATAAAAGTAATTGTCAACAGGACCTAAATACTTAACATAACCTACGCCTAACTATGTAGTATATATTAATAATGCATTTTTATTACAAAAAATCACTATTTTGAATGACCAGCATGATAAAATTGATGCATGCGTCTTTGGGGTCGGCCGTTGGATGGAATGAACATACCTTGAGAGCGGGATAATCTGTATGCAAATTATTGTTATGAGGACGTAAGCTAACCTAGGTCTATCTCTGCACAAAACTATAATATATTTTAATGCTAATTTATGATTGAGAAAATACACTTCTTATTTCAACGTATGAAATTTGGTTATCAAGTTAATGATGTTTTCTTGAAATGGAAAATTTATTGTCTTTTATTAATAGCTTAATATATAAATATAATGAAAATTTGCTTATTAAGCTTAAGGGGGGAAATAAGATTTAAATTTGTGAATTTGGAAGGTGGGAATGAACACTTGAAACCAGTTGTAGTTGGCCTTACAGTACTAGAGCTTGTCCCTTCCGGTTTGACTGACCCCTAAGCTAAAACATAACTATTTACATATCACAATGTCCTTGTTGTAACGATGCCAGTTGAATTACATATCAGTTAACAATCATGTCCTCTTGGTATCAGATAAACTCAACGCGGTCAAGCCCTTTTCATTTTGTAATTTTGTATTACCAGGAGCTCCTTCGACCATATCAGTTCATATCTTATCAGTAATCACCCTCAGTAATAGAATTTATTCACCAAATGTTACACACACACAACAGTATTTCTGGCCTACACGGTGGAAAAGCTCATTTACGTTAGTCACGTGAGACAGTCTCATCTCACCAAGACGGGGAAAACATCTGTAATTATTTCTCCAGAAGGGCGAAATTCTTCACATGACGGCTTCAGTATCCGTCTCGTAAACGCATCGTCTTGGTTCTTATTCGGGAAACTTTTTAAGAGGGAGGAGAAGTTGTGTGAGTTTGTGGTGGGAAAGGAGAGTTAAGAAGTAGCGGTGGTAGTGGTTGTTGGGGATAGTGGTGGTGGGTGGTAGTTGTCTTGGATGGTTGGGGAGATGGTGAATTGTGGTGGTGGTCATGGTAGTGGTTTGTTGTTGTGATGGTGGTGGTTGGTGATGGTGATAATAGATGGTTGTAATGCTGAAGATGGGAGGAATGTGGGAAGGGAGTGGTTGGGGGTGGTGGTGATAAGATAAGGATGGGGGGAGGTGGGGAGGATGCTGGGGTAATGGAAGTGTTTTGTGGTAGTAGCCACAGATCGTAGCAAGCCGCAGTGCTGTTGTTCAGTTCCTGTATCTCACTCTCTCTTCCTGTGGTCCCCCCCCCCCCCATTGCCTCACCCTCAATATTACGCTACCACACAATCACCACCACCACCATCCCACCACGATCGCTGCTATGTCAGCACACCTTTGCTGTCACTGCTACACACCTCCATAACCACTATCCCACAACATCTGCAACAAGCGTACATAACCACATCACCATTACCACACCTCCACATTCTCACACTGACACAACTACACCACAAACCACACCCGCGTCTCACTACACAACACACAGCGCTACAAAACGAGATAAGCGTCGCGAGGAAAGACAGGAGTGTGGGGAGAGCTCGGACGAGATGAACTGGAAGTCTGGGAAGGGACGAGATGAGCTGGAAGTCTGGGAAGGGACGAGATGAGCTGGAAGTCTGGGAAGGGACGAGATGACCTGGAAGTCTGGGAAGGGACGAGTTGAGCTGGAAGTCTGGGAAGGGACGAGATGATCTGGAAGTCTGGGAAGGGACGAGATGAGCTGGAAGTCTGGGAAGGGACGAGATGAGCTGGAAGTCTGGGAAGGGACGAGATGAGCTGAAAGTCTGGGAAGAGACGAGAGGAGCTGGAAGTGTGGATGGGCAGCGAGACCAAGGCAGGTGAGGAGGGGAAAGCAAAAGGTGGTTTATGAAATATATGGGAGGAAGGGAAGGAAAGGTGATATAGGGTTGACCAGCGTGGTAGTTCTAACATACGCCCATCCTCGCACGCACGCGGGGACAGGGAGACTGTGAGTAACTGTGAGTGAGCATACGTATACACATACATGCACTAAACACAGATATTAAAAAAACATATATTTGTACAAAATTTGTGGGGCAGGTTCATTGTAAGTTAATAGTCAGATATTAACTCAAATACACAAAAGTACAGTATACGAACAAAATATATATAATGTGTTGAGTTACATAGTTAATGTTAAATGGAATTACCCACGTATAGGGCGACTGGTCCCCTTCATCCAAAAGCTTCTTGATTTGTTTTATTCTGCGTAAAATATGTCTATTTTAATTCGTAAAATCATGCGGAAAGACAGTAAATACTTGTTAAAACCATGCGTAACCACCGTACATCTTGAGGCGTAAAACAATGCGTAAACGCTGTACACACTAATAGGTCAAATCCCGCGCAATGACCATTCGTACAGATGCACGAGAAAACGCTACATACCATCTCTCGTGAGGCACGCGCTGCGAGTACGAATAGCGATCTACATACGAATAGGACTCTAAGTATCTTCAGAATATTAATATTTTATAAGTTAATGAGTTAAAATGGGGGACAGAGAGGCTGCAGGAGGCTCATATGTATATTTCGTCGTCCACCAGTATTTTGAAATTCTTGTCCTTCGCCAATATTTTAATGAAGCTCTGATTGGTCACTTCTCTTGACCTTGGTGGGGAGATGCTGTGTGCACAGGAGAAGAGTAGGGGTGAGGGGTGAGGGGTGAGGGATAAGGGGGGGGGGGGTGTGGAGGGGTTTGGGGGCGTAGTGGGGACAGTGAGAGTTTTAATTTTTTCCTTCAAGCATCCTTGAACCTTCTGTGCAATAAAATTAAATTTTATTTTAGCTTAAATAAAAGGTGCCTCTTTTTTTAAATGAATTAGTGCATAAAGATGTAAATATACATAAATGCATAGACACATAGATGCATTCGTGCACTCGTGCATTCCTACATACATGTATGTGACACTCCAAAATGCATGTGAAAATGAAGAAACGTCAGTTCGTTTTCTGATGTGTGGTTATCATATTTTTCAGGCACGTTATTTTGATTCAACGTCTACAAAACTGCTATGATATAGGGTTGGCTGGCTTGATCAGGATGTGAGGTCACGTCTCTCTCTCTCATTCTGACCTATACCACCTTCACTGCGAGGGGAGGTCCCTTAAGGCACGGTCTTGGGGGCCACTGCTTTTCCTAATGATATATATGTGCCTCAGCCTACAGTTTAGACTTATTGTCTTATGTATGACCCTCTGTCCTGCGTGACAGTGAATACTAGCATTATCTTCACTTTAATAAGACTTTATCAAAATCCTCAGATTAGGCAAAATTGTAATTAATTTTGTCAATAAAGATGTTAATAATAATAACTAATTTATGTGAATGACTTACCATAGGGAGTGAGCTCATGCGTGGCATTGTTTGTTTATTGAAAAACTAATGAGAAATGTTTAAAACAAAGGAAAACTGAAGAGAATTGCCTGAAGACTTGAACAAATTCCAGAATTGGATAGACAGATGGCTGATAGACTTCAACCCTAACCAGTGAAAGTTAATGAAAAAGAAAAAATAAGAAGATAGGAGGCCAGTAGGAATCTACGCCATTAGAGGTACAACAGGAACCGGAAAGAAAAATATTTAGGCGGAAATAATTCGAGCACCAACACCAACGGTATGTGTGATACGTTAACATAAGCAACCATGTGACAAGTTGGCAAATATTAGAACAGCTTTGAAAGATCTGAAATAGGACTTTATAAAAGACAAAATTATAGAGCCTATAGAAGGCCAATACTATAGGAGGGCTAATGTGTATTTGGAGCCTATAGGAGGCTATTGTATACGCAACACCGGCATGGAATCCTCACTGGTGCTGAATTGAGAAGTCTCACCTACAAGAACATGTTAAAGGGAATTCAATTTCGGAGATGAACTATGATCACTGCATATAAGATACTGATAGAAATAGAGAAAGCGAAGAGCTTTAAATTGAGTGAAAGATGGAAGAATAGGACAAAAAGAAGCTAGAGACGCAAATGGGTCGAAGAAATGCAAGGAAATACTTATACCCTGTAAGGGTAAAAGGAAAGAAGTCTGAAAGAAGAATAAGTCTTGGAAGCCACCTCCATCCGCAACTGTATAGCCAGACTCGACAAGAATTCGAACGTCAGGTTATTTAAATTTAAACACAATAGATTCAATAAGGTTATGAGGTGGGGTTTAACGACCTGAGCCATACGTCCCCGTAACCTCTGATAGGTAAGCACAATACGGGTGTTAGGACGCGGAACACGGATGGCACGACTCACAAAAGAGGTGATACGACCCACAAAAGAGGTGACACGACCCACAAAAGACGTGATACGACTCGCAAGAGAGATGCATGCAGGACCCACAAAGGGAATGTTACGACCCACAGAAGAGATGGCACGCACGACCTACAGAAGAGATAGCACGCACGACCCTCAAAAGCGATGGCACGACCCACAAAAGCGATGGCACGACCACAAAAGGGATGGCACGACCCACAAAAGGGCCGGTAGGATTCCCCGCCAACGATAAAACAGCAATAAGGTGCACTAGAGAGGGGATGCTATCAGGCCGAGTACAGAATTATTCCCTCCATTACGTTGTTGCCAGCACTTGTAACGCTCGGCCCTGGCTTGCCTTGGGCTTTGAACCTGGTGAGGCTGGATTACCTGGTGAGGCTGGGTCCCCTGGTGAGGCTGGGTTACCTGGTGAGGCTGTGTCACCTGGTGAGGCTGGGTCACCGGGTGAGGCTGGGTTATCTGAGTTACGTGGTGAAATTGAGACACATATGCGCGCACGCACGCACACACACACACACACACACACACACACACACACACACACCCACACACACACACACACACACACACACACACACACACTCACAGATCCTAGCAGCCGAGTGGACAGTGTTATGGGTTCCCAGTCCAAAGGGCCAGGGTTTT
>WNGS01005997.1:18223629-18238120 GCA_020271785.1 Procambarus virginalis | reverse complement strand
ATCTAGAGGACTGCTAAACTCTTTGGAGTTCAGTTGCCACATTTCATAGCCACCGACTTTGATGAAGTAGGTAGGGGCCGACCCCCGTTTTTTATGGGGCTTGTGGGGCGACCCTGACCTCCGTGTGACACACTCCATACATTCAGTAATAAATTTGTAATGTTCAATGAGTGTGCCAAAGGGTCTAACCTCCAACCTCGGACAGGCATTATGTTTTGTAGATGATTTCAGTTCGTTGTTGAAGCACCTCCGGTGTTGCATTGTCCGCCTTTTGTTCCCTCGACATCGTGTTGTTACCCCACGTGAGACGAGGGCCCTCTACCCCATGGTCACCTACGTGAGACGAGGGCCCTCTACCCCATGGTCACCTACGTGAGACGAGGGCCCTCTACCCCATGGTCGCCCACGTGAGACGAGGGCCCTCTACCCCATGGTCACCTACGTGAGACAAGGGCCCTCTACCCCATGGTCACCCACGTGAGACGAGGGCCCTCTACCCCATGGTCACCTACGTGAGACGAGGGCCCTCTACCCCATGGTCACCCACGTGAGACGAGGGCCCTCTACCCCATGGTCACCTACGTGAGACGAGGGACCTCTACCCCATGGTCACCTACGTGAGACAAGGGCCCTCTACCCCATGGTCACCCACGTGAGACGAGGGCCCTCTACCCCATGGTCACCCACGTGAGACGAGAGCCCTCTACCCCATGGTCACCCACGTGAGACGAGGGCCCTCTACCCCATGGTCACCCACGTGAGACGAGGGCCCTCTACCCCATGGTCACCTACGTGAGACGAGGGCCCTCTACCCCATGGTCACCTACGTGAGACGAGGGCCCTCTACCCCATGGTCACCCACGTGAGACGAGGGCCCTCTACCCCATGGTCACCCACGTGAGACGAGGGCCCTCTACCCCATGGTCACCCACGTGAGACGAGGGCCCTCTACCCCATGGTCACCTACGTGAGACGAGGGGCCTCTACCCCATGGTCACCCACGTGAGACGAGGGCCCTCTACCCCATGGTCACCTACGTGAGACGAGGGGCCCTCTACCCCATGGTCACCTACGTGAGACGAGGGCCCTCTACCCCATGGTCACCCACGTGAGACGAGGGCCCTCTACCCCATGGTCACCTACGTGAGACGAGGGGCCCTCTACCCCATGGTCACCCACGTGTTACTGCCTCCCAAGACCTTCCACTAAACTGTAGAGTCAACATTCCTATATTGAAATATTATGTCCTTGCTGGGAACATCCTGATACATGTTCCAGTGACTACTGAACACCTTTATTACGTGGAGCTGAGATTGGCCCTTTACTTGAAGAGCGATACGGGTCGAGCACCGGTATCTTTATTACTGCTAATAATAACTTAATTTAGGCATAGTAAATTTGTTATATTATTAGTAATATTCTTTGTGGCAATGCTACCCCTATTTACCATATTTCTACTGATGATATCCTTAACAATATTAAACAAAATTCTAATTACCTGTTAATAATGTTCTTCGGACACAGTAAAGCTATCCTTATTACGCCTGATAATAGTTTTATTTTTTTGAAGGGGGGGGGGGGCATTGTCGCTTACACAAATTTTATCTGTGAAAAATTTTTCATTTTGTCTCACTGCTGCCAGGCAGAATGGGTTAATATATTGATTTTGTATTCTGGAGAACCGTTTTTTTTGTAATATGAAACCCATTAGTGATTATAATGTGACTGGAATTTACAGTGTGTTTCCTTCACAGCTGAATAACGACCTGTCTTGGAGTGTTTTGTGGTTTGTGATTGGCCAACGGGGACGATTAGGAAGGAGATGAATTGATGAGTTTGTTGAGATTGGCTTTAATTAGACGTGATATTTGCCTTAGCTTGACCTTTGATTTATCTGCCCTTTACCTGTGTCTAACCTTTAGTTTGACGAGACCTTTCGTTTAGCTACCCTTTGCCTAAGGCTGACCCTTGCCTAAGCCTGCCCTTTGCCTAAGCCTGCCCTTTGCCTAAGCCTGCCCTTTGCCTAAGCCTGCCCTTTGGCTTAGCATGAACGTTGGATTAACTGCCCTTTAGCTTAGCTTGACTAAGAGCTTAACATTTACAGACTTCATTTTGGAGCCTGTAACGTATGGGTCAAATTAAATGATGATTGGACAAATTGTGTGAAATTATCCTGGTCAAATCAGACGAATGAATTGAATCAATTGATCAATTTACGTACTATACCAATGATCACTGTACTGTAGACATTGTCCAATAATTAATCGTTTTTGACAATTTAATTCCACCTTGTGAAAGTTTGCAATAAAACGTTTGAACATAAGATATTTTTGGCGCTGTTCACTCCACTTTCCCCATTGGATGTGAAGAGGCGCTCTATTGACTAACCCTTATAGGGGGACCTAACATCAAGTTTAAACACACATGATGTGATCTTGGATAATTCCCTGTGATGTTGCAACATTTGCAAGAACGCGATGTTGTTGTTGTACTTTTTGGCGATGAATATTTTGCCTTATGATGTTCTTAAGGCAAAGGCAGGGTCTTCTTAAGGCAGGGTCTTGGTGGTGAAGAAATTCAACAAAAATTTTTATTTTTTTTTCATAGTTTTATTATGTTAAATACGTCACCGGGATCGATCCTCGGCGGAGACGGAAACAAATGGGCAGAATTTCTTTCACCCTGGTGCACCTGTTCACCTAGCAGTAAATAGGTACCTGGAAATTTAATAAAATATAACATAGGAATACACACCGATAAAAGTTGTTAAAATCGTATCTTAATCATTATAAATAACATTATTGTCGTAAGTGAAAGAATTCGTAAGTAATTCTAAGACGAACATTAGCTGACTTTTTCTATCATAGCGGTAGAAAATTAAAACAATATTAAGCTTTATTATCAATAGGTCTGTATATTGTTTTGTAGTTTGAATTGGTCACTGATGACGGTGTAAGAAATACTGAAACGAATCACAGTAAATGAACCCTGGGACGGTTGAGCACCGTTCCTTCACTGTGCGCTACTGTGCACCCAACAGCATCGTCGGCATCTAAATGGGAAAACAATTGTTAAAACGTGTCCTGGAGCCTCCACCACGGCTGAATAATCTAAACGGTGTTCGGTGCCTAGCTTAAGCTCTAAGTCATAACGTAAACCACATAAACAAAATGAAGAGCCTCTTTATCCAAATCCTGGTGTTAGTGTATTGTTATGTAACTGCTATTTTCAAGCTCTCTCTCTCTCTCTCTCTCTCTCTCTCTCTCTCTCTCTCTCTCTCTCTCTCTCTCTCTCTCTCTCTCTCTCTCTCTCTCTCTCTCTGTATATATATATATATATATATATATATATATATATATATATATATATATATATTATATTATTATTATTATTATATTATTACTCTCTCTATCATTATTATGTTTTGTCAATTCCATCATGAAAAGTTTCTGAACACAAAGATCTTATTAAATTTGATGTATTTATTTTAAAGTAAAACGTTAAAGTTTTCCTGTTAGAAGCTTGTAGCGAAGTCAAAGTAAATTCTTATTAAATTCATCCATTGTTTTTTCCTGCAGGTAAGTTGTGCCAGAATCTCCACAAGACAGGACTCTCGCGCACTATAAGGTAAGCTGGACTTTTATTGTTTTAATAAGCAAGGCACTTGACCGGGGATCTTGCCTGTTGCCAGGAACAAGGTAAGAGGTACTCTGTCTTCATGGGGAAGATTGTATGTAACGATATCGACGCCATCTGTTGAACGCACCAGACCCCAATTCTTTTAGGAGGGGAGGTGTGACGCTGTCAACGCCATCTGTTGAGCACACTTGGCCCCCATTTACTGTTCCCCGGTGGAAGGCTGTGATCGATTTTGATCCCTGTGTAGTGTCTGTCTTACTAATCACATTTTAGTGATTTAGTGATTTGTCTGTAATACTTTGTGAAGAATTGGTGATTGGATCAACGTATCTCGGGATGGCCAAGTTGAGTTACGAGACGGATTTAATGCCCGTCGATTAAGGCTTTTTATATGTGAAGCATGTGTGGAAGCATGCCTGTGTGTTGCTGGAGACCCCTGCCAGCGTGTTGCTGGAGAGTAGAAGTGATATTTTGGCACCGTGACGATACTGTATAAGACGGGCCCATGATTTACTGAGAACGGTGAACTCGCCGGCGTGAGGTCCATAGAAGACAGACTCAGGGAGGGAACCTTGAGTGGTGTACAATAGAAGATTGAGTGGACTCGCCGGGAAAGAAGATTGCAGAAGTTTTATAGTGTCCTGTGCGAAAGTGACACCTTCGGTGTTATGTCATGTACATATGTGTATATATAGTTAAGAAGTACACTTGGTGATGTGTTCTCTTTAGCGTTGTTTACCACCTTTTCCTTTAGATTTATTATTACTGCCAGTTCTTAATAACTTACCTATGACTCGGGGTGGGATCATGTAAGAAGAGGCACTAAGACTCCATTGATACAGTTTAATAAGTAAAGAACCTGGTTACTGGCTAAGTGAGGCCTTAACATTGTAAGTGGAGGATTACAGCTTTAAGGTAATTCTGGGAAGGTTATGCTCACTCAGAACAAACATTTAGATCCCTTAGCAAATACTAATTAAGATTTTTTTTGTTTTTATATGGAACTTGGTTACAAAGTAAGGTTAGAGGGAAACGTTGTAGAGGGAATACTTGGAAATCTTAAGTTACGGGTGTCGAAATGTACGTAGTTATCATCCGTGAGGATTAAAAAAGAGAAAGATATCTCACGCCATCTGAAAGATATCTTATTCCTTTAAGAGATATCTCACACCCTTCAGTAATACCTGGCATGCTCTTTAAGGGGACAAGGTAGAGTTGCGGGTGATATTTTGTGGTAATTAGAGAGGACACATCAAAGGGTATCTGGAAATGTTCCATCTCCACGGGCCATGGAAAACATTTCTTGAGGTTTCGTGGCTCGCCATTCAGCTCCACAAATCCTCTTTTGTGTGGGAATCATCTTTCACTCCTTCCAGATGTCGTCCATCACTTCGTGACAACTACAATTGAACCCTCACTCCATCAGCCTACTTTTTACTTATCAACGTTGACCAGTAAAAGAGAAGTATTAGTATCGTGAAGGGAGGTGTCACTGTGAACGTTACTGATTTTGAGATTTTAATGGAAATACGTTTCGAGGATTACAAAACACGAATTTTTGGTAATGTTTCAGTCTTTGAACTTGTGTTTTATCATCTCCGGTGCTGTGCTTCAGTTTCTCAGGAACTATGTTTCAGTGGCTCTGGCATTGTGTCAAAGCATGTCTGGTATTGTCTCTTATGTCGTAGCATTTTTGGTTTTGTCTTAGGGTTTGGTATAGCTGTAGCACTTGAACGGCTTTTCCGATTTGTCTTAAAATTGAACTACTGTTTCGCCTTAAGATATTTAGCTGCTGAATGGCAAGACAATAGATTCCATCTTTCGCTTTTTCACTCTCTCTCGTTCTTTCCCCCTCTGTCACACACTCGCTCTCTCATCCTCTTCTCTCTCTCTGTTACTCACCCTTTTTTCTCTCGCTCTCTCACGCTCTATCTCTCCCCACCCCCCTGTGTGTGAATGTGTAATTTCTTATTTAAAAATTTAATGTAACAAGTTATTATTTCTGACAGCGTTTAAAGGGAATGGAATTTAATTAAAAATACACCTTTGGTGTTCACCAATATTTACTTTTTAATTTAGAGATATTAGAGAAAGCAAAACAATAAAGTTTTTATGATGAATTTTTTTATTTGTTACGACTGACATGTTTGGATGATCATGGAACGGCAGTAGTTGTGTGTGTGTGTGTGTGTGTGTGTGTGTGTGTGTGTGTGTGTGTGTGTGTGTGTGTGTGTGTGTGTGTGTGTGTGTGCCATGTTTCTTCCATTCCGAATACAGTTCTCACTGGGTTCTCCCCGGGTCCTCCCACCGGGTCCTCCCACCGGGTCCTCTCACCGGGTTCTCCCCCCCCCCCCCGCTCACCGGGTCCCTGCTTTACCACAATCATACGCAGTCAAAATTAATGTCTTCTAGTAGACCGTGCCAGTTTTGCCTTGCATTAATTTGCATATTGCCAACTGTTACTCTCCGCTGCCTTCTGGAGTCGTACATCTCCGTTGTGCTCGAGGGACAAGGGTTGGTGCACTCGGTCCTTGGTTTGATGCCAGGGAAAAACTGCAGGCGAGTGTCAGAGAATGTCTGCAGGAATATCATGGGTGTCTGCAGGTGCCTCTAGGTGAGAATGGGGACCGCCTCCTACCCCACTCTCACCTGATGGTCTTGGGAGGTAGGGGGGAGGGAGGGAGGAAGCAAGTTAGAATGGAAGATAGAAAGAAGGGAGGATGGGAGGAATGAATGAAGGACGGGAGGGAATGATAGGATAGGACAAGGAAGAGAGGTGATAACGTTCATCAAAATGTTGAGGATAGTGTACTTGGACCTTCATCCGAGAGAGTACAAGCTATGGCGGGTAGTGTGGATCGAGGGTAGTGTGTGTGTGTGGGGGGGGGAGGGGGGTAGGTGTGATGGTAGGGGGTCTGGTGACTGTGGGCATTGTGGTGGTGTGTGGTGGTAATGGTTGGTACTAGGGGGGGAGTGGTTATGGTGGTAAAGGTTGGGGTGAATGAAGTTTGGGAGGTAGTAGGGGAGTTTGAACATGTTAATGTCGAGACAAATGTTTTGGAGGACCAAAACAAGGCAGTGGACTTTATTAAAAGCCAACTCACCTCCAAAAAAAAAAACAACATATACACAGTACTCAGGTTAGTAGTTACGATTACCGAAGTCTGGCGTTGATTTATTTTAAAACAATTTGGCGTCGATTCGAATTGTCGTTATCGTCGTCGTCTCTTTTTTTCTAGCCTTTTGATTTTTCCTGAAATTCGTACTGTTGTGTTTGTCGGAGTAATTATATTTTCTCCTGCAAAAACACTTGCGAGGAACAGGAGAACTGGACGTTAATATATTCTCGGTAAGTGTCTTATTACGAGACATTTGCATAAGGAAACTGTAGAGGGTATGAGGTCGTCTGACATGGCTCTCCCCAGCTCTCGTATTGATCCATCCACCACCAGAGATTTATATATATATATATATATATATATATATATATATATATATATATATATATATATATATATATATAAATCCCTTGTGGTGGATTAATGTAAAAATCGATTAATATAATGTTGTAAAATACGCTCTGAGAAACATTTCTTAGGTTACGTAAAATGTTTGTACTAAACTTTTGACACAATGGGAAGTAATGTTTAGAGAGGGTGGGGCCGGCGCACGAGGTGTGGGAGCAGCACTACAAGTGTAGTTTCTTCTTGCTATGGCTTAAGTTGAGGACATTATACGTTTTAAACTGGTTAGGAGCGCCGTCAGTTGGATGAGCATAATGGTGCGCATTGGGTTCTTGTCAAGCCAACTGCTGGTAAGGGCTGGTGTGGTGTAGTGTTGTGTGGTGCGATATAGTGTGTTGGGAAGGTGATGGAGACAGTGAAGTTACCATTGTCTCCATACTCCATAAGTCCTCCCCGCATACGTCTCTCCTCTCTCCCCTTCATCCCACGGCTGTCAAACAATTTCCTCCTCACACTCTTTCCTCGTACATTTATTTTCTGCGATGTAGGTGATGGTGTTGGCGTTAGTTGTGACGATGGTGATAGAGCTCTTTGACTCACGAGTATATTGTATTCTATGTTAGACGGATAGTGATGTCTGGAGTCGAGCGACCCGCACATGGCAGCCCCTCATATGCCTGAGGCGCGCAAGAAAATATTGGAAAGGAAAACAAAATTATATTCAAATATTATTGCAACTTCAGCCACTCGTGTCGAAGAAATAGTATTTTCCATTTAATACTTACAAGTCATAAAAAAGGAGACTTGTATCCTATGACTGTGTATATATCTAGCGTTCATAAATGCCTGTGAATTTAGAATGTATTTATACAAGGCACAGAAACTATTCATACCGTGCATAGAATTTAGAAATCTTTCGTAAATTTTAACATTTTCATACAACGTGCGAATTTATAGGGTATTGATACAGCAGGGTGAATTCTTTGCAGCGTTTGTGTACAGCGTTAATTATTTATACATTCATAAACAATTTAAATTATAATTCAAGCTATCGTATTGATATATACATAAGACACCAGGTATTTCTTCATATGTGTTATATATGTATAACTAATTCGCTTAAACTTGCATTTCTCACTGAAGTGAAGTATACTTTTATTACCCTGATTGGTTCTTAGGATGCCTGGTCGAAAAACCGGGCCGCGGGACGCTAAGCCCCGAAATCATCACAAGGTTGGACAGGAACGAACTGATTGACTGAAAGGTACGAACGACCCAATTCGCTGGGCGACAAGGACGACCAGATTGGTCGAGAGATAATGACTACCTGACTGGCTTGGAGGCAGGAACGACCTAACTGGCTTGGAGACAATGACTTCCTGTTTGGGAGACAGTTACGTCCTTGCTGGCTGGGGGACAGGAACGTTAGTTTCCCTCGGCGATAGTAACGGAAGGGTGTGTGTAATCAACCATAAAGAGATCACATCATTTATTAGTTCAAAACACACACACACACACACACACACACACACACACACACACACACACACACACACACACTGACACACACACACACATATCTCATGAGTGAGATGAGATCTCACTCATCAGCAGCGCGTGGGATGAATGAGATCTGCAAAGCCATACTCTCTTTTCATTCTTAGCAGGGAGCGAGTATAACCCAGCGTGCGGCGTCACCCCTTAGCCCAGGGCATCCTCTCTTTAGCCCCCCCTCCAACGCTGCAGCTCCCCACCTCTCCACCCCCACCATCACCTCCAATCCCCACCTCCTCACCCCACCATCACCCACACTCCCCACCCCCACCATCACCCACACTCCCCACCTCCCAGTAACCCTGCACAACGGTCCATGAACGCTCTCAGTGCTCCATATTATTTACTGGGCCGGTAAATTTGCCCTTAATTCGGACCAAGGTTGGGGAGTACTTAGCAAAGGAAGTACATCAGGAAATGGACAGTTTATGGCTGCAAGGCAACGCAATGTTTACAGAACTGCAGAGGTGGCTGTTAACTTGAGAGAGAGAGAGAGAGAGAGAGAGTGAGAGAGAGAGAATGTAAAAAATAATAAGTAAGAATGTATGCACGCGCGTGTGTTAGTGTGTGTGTACGGTGTGCTTGCATGGAGAACACGAATGGACAGGCGGGAGGCATCCTGGGTTAGACAACACTCCCGCTCAACTGAACTGTTTTCGTGCAATATTTTCACTTTGCAGTATCACGGATTTTTTTTTTGTCTTTTGGTAATCTGCCAGCTGTGTGACAGGTGCCAGTTGGTGCAAGCACAGCAGCTGGGTGTTGATGAGATAGTGTTTGCCTGCTTTTGTGTATATGTTAGTGTCAGTCGTGTGTGTGTGTGTGTGTGTGTGTGTGTGTGTGTGTGTGTGTGTGTGTGTGTGTGTGAGTGTGAGTGAGAGTGTGTGTGAGAGTGTGTGTGAGTGTGTGTGTGTTATGTGACGCTTACTGGTAACATCCTAACAGTAGTGAAGTTCAGTATTCTGGTAAATATTTTCTAATAAAATAAGTAACAAATATATGAATAAATCGGGATAATAAATAATATTTATTTTTTTGTCTTGTCTTCGTGTGATTTCTTCATTGGTGTGCAAAAAGTTCAGAGCAAAACGCACCTTAGACGAGTCTCTATTAGACACCCTGCAAGAATACGTCCATAAATGAGCTATTTGATAACAGGATCTGCAGTTGTACTTTCAAAGATTCAAAGGCCAACAAAGGTTTCTAAAATGAATGTGTGTACACTCATGGATCTAGCGTACTATGCTTCACAGTTTGGCAAAGACACGAAGTGTCTTCCTGTAAGTTGCCACAGAGACCGGAGGTGATATAAGGTAAATGAGAAGGTGTGTAATCTTTATCTGTTGATGTTACTGTCTTTAGTGTAGTCAACGATGTTCCTGACGGCACGGCATCTTAAGAAAGAATTTTGAGACTCATCAGAAGTAATCGAAGATGAATATTTAATATTCTGACGATAGAACGCTGCTGAATACAGACCACAAAACACACACGGAGATGGTAATTGACGTAATTTATTTTCTTAAAAACTATTAAATGGATCCGTTGGAGGAAGGCTGGACCAGTATACATATGGTGCACTTATGAAACCCATATATATATCTCGTCAATAATGGCGGCATTGTTGACATTTATTAAATAGTTTATGAGCTCGGAGGAACTAAGAGATTTATGACAATACAAATCTTGGGCTGTGAAGGTTCAAAGCTCTTAGACTGTTTAGTAAAGGTAAACAAAGCCGCCGTAAGTACAGGAAAGATGTACAGGATTACTTGATGAATCCCGATGCTGGTTGGTAATATCTGGCACTGTAGCGTTATGGCCTTCCCATTTGCAGTCTTGGTTAATGTGTCTTAATGTGTCGCCGGCCAGCCACTGCTGGCCTCGTAACTTGTGCGTTGGAGCGAGCTTTCGACTTAATATATGTGATCGTAAACTCCACACGAGCCGATACTGTCTTATTAAACTCCCCCTAAATACTAGCTCGCATCTCACGCTAAAATGATGGAACTCCGGCCAGGGGCTGACATGCGCTCAGACGGGCAATCCCGATATCTAGGTTTCCTCAAGATACCTGAGATCACTGCTAGACGCTGGAGACCGCTCTCAGACGCTGGAAACCGCTCTCAGGAGCTGGAGACCACTCCCAGAAGGTGGAGACCATTCCCAGAAAGTGAGACCATTCCTAAAAGGTGAGATCATTCCTAGAAGGTGAGACCATTCCCAGAAGATGGAGACCATTCCCAGAAGGTGAGACCATTTCCAGAAGGTGAAGACCATTCCCAGAAGGTGAAGACCATTCCCAGAAGGTGAGACCATTCCCAGAAGGTGAGACCATTCCCAGAAGATGGAGACCATTCCCAGATGCTTAAAAACGGTTACCCAAAATCTCTTGCTAACCAGCCCTTAAAAAAAAATCTTCCCGAGTTTAAATCGTTCTGTTCAACTTCGACAAACTCTAGCAATCCATTCCAATACGATGGAATTCAGGTTTGTGCTAAAACTATTGGATTATCACAACACAGGAACTAATCTTACTCTCTGAAGACCAAATTCACGTGTAATCATCTTTACCGCACTCGAAATATTGTTCACTCAGATTTAGCACCTAGAATATATATAATTCTTTTCCATAAACAGCTCTGGAAATTAAATCCCTTAAGTTTATTGATAGAAATCTCTCAAGAACTTTAAGAATGAGGGTCATATAGGAACACTTCCTAGCCTGGAGGAATTTTTTATTTACTTGAGATCCGGTTTTTGGGTCTCATAACTAACAAAAACTGATATCCTAAATGATCTGAATAAAATTCTTACACAGTGTAAATATTAAGTTATAATCGAGAGAGTACACAGGTACTCACAGGTACGTACTCACAGGTACGTACTCACAGGTACGTACTCGCAGGTCTGCAAACTTATAAACCATACAATGCCTTCCATCCCACTGGGAATCACCCCACCAGGACCCAAACATTACCTGAACTAGGCAGTAACCCACACCGAGCACGGATCCTGGAAAATATTGTACTGTTTCCTATTCCAGTCTCTGGATCGTGTATAGGTGTGTGTGTGTGTGTGTACTCACCTAGTTGTACTCACCTAGTTGAGCTTTGTTTTCTTTGGTCCCTCCTCTCAACCGTCAATCAACTGGTGTACAGATTCCTGAGCCTACTGGGCTCTATCATATCTACATTTGAAACTTGTATGGAGTCGGCCTCTACCACATCTCATCCTAATGCATTCCATTTGTTAACTACTCTGATACTGATTTTTTTTCTAATGCCTCTGTGGCTCATCTGGGTACTCAGTTTCCACCTGTGTCCCCTTGTTTGTGTTCCACCCCTTTGTGTGTGTGTGTGTGTGTGTGTGTGTGTGTTGTGGTGTGTGTACATCTACATTTAAAACTGTATATGTACTCAATCTTGCTACCTCTTCTCCTCTAACTCAGCCCATTTGGTAATTATCCGCACATGTACATAAATACTTCCATTGACATCCCTCACGTTCAATTACCAGCTGTGTTCTCTTGCTATTTACTGAGCTCTGATGCTCTTGTATGTTGTTAAGTCCTGTCTAGATATGAACCTCGTTCCTCTAGACTATCTTCAAATCCCCAGCTTTCTTAGTTCAACTCCCTGCCGCGCGGCGAAGGTTTGCACTCTGTCAAGCTTCTGGTTGTGGTGGACGATGTGCAGCCTCCATTCTCTCACGCGAGGTGCACAGCGTTCAGAATGATTTCCTTGTCCGGCTTCCTGAAGCCTGCTCTTGTTTAGCTTTGTGTTTTAGCTTTACATAAGCCGCTGATCTTTGAAGACATTTGGACTCTGGCAACACACTGAACAACGTTTCGCTTTTAAGAGCACTTTCCAGCAGACGCTGCAGCGCCAGTGATCTTCAGGCAGATAAACCAGTGTAAGGAGAAGACGCTGGGTCACTCCATCCTCTTACATTACTCATTACACATAATGCAAGAGTATGTGGGTTTATTCACTATTTGTGCCTAAAGGATCGTGCTGTAGCTTCTTTGGACCCGCCTTTCAAGCTGTCGGTTGTCTAATGCACTGACTTCCCGACCTATTTTAATTTATCATATGTAGTACATGTATTTCTAACACACACACATCACACACACACACACACACACACACACACACACGCACACACACGCCGCGCACGCACACACACATATTCGGGTTGTAGCCCGTAGCAGCTGCATAAGTTCCAGATATCTATTTGCTTTACGGGTTACTCATCCCCGTGCCAACTCTTGGGTGTCTTAATCTTAATCAATCACCTATTACTCCTAGGAAAACATGAGAATTAGGTGAAAGAAACACTTCATTCTAAAAAAAATGGCGTTTCTTTCACATGAGGCGAATGTCTTAGGATTAGAGAAAGAAACATTCATTTGTTTCTTCCTCGGTCGGGAATCGAACTTTTAATCTTAGGGCTACGATCCCCCGAGCAACTGTCCGTTTTGTTTTGAGGTGTTGCGTGTGTGTGTGTGTGTGTGTGTTGTGTGTGTGTGTGTGTGTGTGTGTGTGCGTGTGGTGGTGTGTTTGTGTGCGTGTGTGTGTGTGCTATGTCTGTGTGTGGTGTGTGCGCGCGCGTCAGAAGCTATTTTATGATTCAAACTTGTGAAACAATGGTGGGTTCTTAAGTTATCACTGCACACACTTAAGTTATCACTGCCCACAACTTAGTTATCACTGCACACAACTTAAGTTATCACTGCACACAAACTCATTCAAATTTCGATATTTTTTATATCTTTCTACCGAGCCTTATTCTTGTGGTGTTAGGATAGTTTATGATTTCAATACGTTTATTGCAAGTTTATTTATATGGAGAGATCACGTACCTGTCACCATGAACTTGAGTTTCATAAGTTTAGACTCCGGCAATACCGTAAGTTTTTAAATGTTTGACAGCTCAAGAGCCACATGACTAAGATAGGCATTTCTGTTGAATATGTATCGGAGCATCTGCAATGGTGAAGTTTGCGAAACATTTTACCTCATATTCATCCTCCTTTTTCCTCTTCTTTTTTCCTCCTCCTTTTTCTCTTCTTCTTCCATCCTTTTTATCTTTAATTTACATTTGGACTTTTAGGAGGTATCATTCTCATCCAGAGACTTACAGAACAGAGCCCGAGCTCTCGAGGTAACATGGGTCCAATCTGCCCGCTTTACAGTACACAAGCGGAAGAACTTTACACAACCCCCAAAAGACACAATGAACAAGATACATTTCCTATGCTTTTTATTTTTTCTAATATTTTCACTATTTGTGTGTGCTTGCATCGCCCATCATTCACATTCTCTCTCTCTCTCTTCTCTCTCTCTCTCCTTCTCTCTCTCTCTCTCCTCTCTCTCTCTCCTCTCTCTCTCCTCTCTCTCCTCTCTCTCTCTCTCCATCCCTCACAGCGGTGTGTGTGGCAGTGCTAGGGCAGCAAATATGCAAATGGGGACAGTTCACTGTGTTATGGTTGAGTAGAGGGGGGGGTGGGGGGGTATAGGCGGCCAGTGGGAAGGGAAGGAGGAGTGACAAAGAGAGTGTGGAAGAGAAATAAGAGTATGAGAAAAGAGAAAGTGTGAGTGAGAAGAGGAATCGTTGAAGCGAATATTGTTTTATGGGAAAGAAGATGGAGTGTGGACGCGGAACTGCCACACTCCAGCAGTCATCCACCGCGTCATATAACCAGGGGTACAGTGTACAGTGCTTATGAATTACCATAAACCTTATGAACCAACACACTAGTTCCTGAGGGCCGAAGAAACACAGCTACCACACAGCCATATTCCATACAGTGTCTCGTAAGATGTTCATCC
>WNGS01005997.1:18183290-18194275 GCA_020271785.1 Procambarus virginalis | reverse complement strand
AGTACACAATATTATTTACTTTCAATAATTCATCAAAATCTTTCAATTCAGAAATATTGCCGAACAAAAGGTTGATTCCTCAAGAAAAAAAATAGACAAGTTTCCTGCAAGAAGTACCAGACCAACCGGGCTGTAGTGGATACCTGGATGTGCGGGCTGCTCTAAGCAACAACCTGATGGACCAAGCTCTCACAAGTCAAGGGTTGGTGAGTAAAAGAACTCCCAGAGCCCCATCTAGGTAAGAAATCACAAACTAGTCATTATCAGAGTAGTAATCAATTCACATTCAAATATATAACACAAACCCTGGCAATAGGAAAGTTATAAAAGTTTAAAATTAGAAATACAGTTATCGACTGTGGTAAAACGAGCGAGCCACATTCCGTAACAAATGCAACTGTTTTGCTAACCAGACACGTACAATCAAAGTAATCCACCAATCCTACGAGACAAATGCGCAGAAAACGACAATCTGGTAATATTGTGTTTTCTGCGCATTAATCTGATATCCATTGCATCCGGCTGGATGCAATGCCCAAGAGGAACGGGAGGACCCCGTCACCCCCTGATCATCACACTCGCCATACAAACCATTAATATAATACACACGTGTTATAATTGCCCAGAAGTCCTGTGAAGCCAATGACAAAAGAAAACTGGTCAGCAAATACTACACCAAGTCCCAATCAACTTGGCTCCACCCGTCAAGTTGGTTCAGTCGACCCGCCACTCAGCGAAAGATCTAAACAACCTTTTAAAAATAGATGTAAAAAATAATGTCTGATCATAAAAAATCATGACTGATTTCCTTTTAATACAGGCTTGTATGAGAGGTAGTAAGGACGCGTAATATAAATATCACAGGTCCAATATACTATGCATTCAAAGTCAGAACAGCGTACATGTAACAAAGAGTATTTGACTTCGTTCTCGACTTACAATTGAGGATCCTGGGTTCGATTCCAAAAATAAGACTCCCAGCGGGACAGTGATTTCAATTGAAAATGTAGCAGAACTGAAAAAGCAACCAAAGGCATTAATATAAAGGTCACCCCCATGAGCGTGAACGCCCTTTACAGAAAACGAACCTCTAGCTGGTATTATAGAGAACGTTATATAAACACGAGGGATAATTCTGCATATATTACTAAACGTTGAATTTTCAATTTTGTTAACATTGTTAGTGCTTTCAAGTGAAGGCAAAATATAAAATATATACAATTCACCTTTAATACTTAGAGTCTCAATGTGTTGCCAGCTAAGTAATGGCCCCTACCACGTATGTGCCAATACGCCTTCTGTAAGTCACCATTTTAGTACCCCACGACGGGGACAGGAAGCCACGATGGCCCATATTATTCCTGAGGACTTTTACCATTTGTATTTTGAATTATTGAATGGGTCTTCTTCGCAATGAGTCAAGTCACTGTAGAAGCGTGCGGCGTCACTACCATGGAACACATCACCAAGGAGATAAAGTTAAATTGAGCAAAAAGAGTCGCCATGAGTCCGGACTAGTCTTCTGTAAACAGATAACTTCCAAGGGAAGATTAGCGGACGGGCTTGGGCAGATAGAGCCAGGTTGTACAGGCATCAGAGCCTGTGCAAGGCTGAGGCGAACTGTTGACAGGATCTTCATGCCCGTGCCATCTCTTGGGTGGCTTAATCTTCATCACTCAATCTACCTGAAACAGTGTATCCTCTGCCACTGTCGCTCGCCAGGGCGCGGCGTAGCAGTTACCCTCCAAAGGTCAATCACCACCAAGCCTGCCTAAGGAGTTCTCCCGTCGGCGGGTAGTTTAAATAAACTCCGTACACATCACAGGGGATCTTAGTGTGTCTCACATCCACTAGACATGGGCTAAACATATGCATGTCACCAGTCATATACATATCTTGTATACAAATACAAACCCAAGGATGGAACAAGAGGCATGTTGGGTGTACATGTTCGTATGGTGAACCAAACCATTCGTCTCCCTGAGCTATTGTTCGAGAACTGAAGGCATTACAGACCCCAATAGGGAATAGTCTGAAATAAATCTGATTTGTTCATGATTTAAGTCTCAATAGATCAGCTGTAATGTTTAAAACATTATAGTACCTATATCCATAGGACCTATATCCCGGATACATCATGTGCCATGGGTACCTATATCCCGGTACCTATATCCATAGGTACCCGGGAGCGCATTATTTGTTTCATCAGCGCACATTTCCAAATCACGAAGCTGGCGTCGTAACTGGGCCCAAATTACAGCCAGCTGATGTCCTAAGCATAGCCCAATAATGCTGCCCCCTCGGCTCTTCTATTACTAACTGGCAACACATTGAGACTCTTAGTGTTGATGGTGAAATAAGACGTTAAAAATGAGTATCCTTCAAGGCCATCCCCCCACGCCACAACACACAACTACGGAGATTGACATTCCTATTTTGTTTTCTTATGAAATGATAAAGCTTTTCATTGATAATATATGAATTAATTTTCTTTAAATTGAGTTAAAACTAACGCAGAAATATAACCAAACCTAACCTACCCTACCTAACCTAACTACTTAACCTAAACTAACATAACTAAGTCATGTTATTAATATAATATAATAATATTAGTTCAAATAAACCAATTGAAACAATTTTTGAAAACAACAAAAATCACTCTGTCCTATTAGGCAAATCGGGCCTTGCATGTTAGGCCGAGTAGATGCGTTCTGGATATTGGATATTAGGTACGACATAAAATGTTGCTGGGCCCTGTCTATGAATCTGGAATTCCTTAAAATTCGATGGTTAGAGCTATGGAACAGGTATTCTGTGGTCTTCCCCTTCCCTTGGTGCTCTAAGCAAGTGCTTCTATTGATTAATGGTTTGTTCAGGGTTGTAGTAATTAATCAGTAACAACCGTCATTCCCAACCACCATGAACCAAATCACCACCATCATAATCAACCACCACCGTCATCACATCATTACCACCAACAACCATCCCTCGCCCACCATTGCTTCCCCATCAGCAGCGTCGTCACTATCAACCTCCGGACGGGTCCACCTCATCTCCGTCTCCAGAGATCAATAATAAACACGCCCATTAGAGCTTAATTGTGTGCGGTTCGTTGGTTAATTACGATCTTGTCACAGCCAGCACCCGCTCCCGTCTCCTCCCTGGCTCCGTCATCCAGGTATAACTCACCACTAATTGGATGCTCACTTTGTTGACATTGTTCTCCACGCTGAGTTGTGGCGCCACGCCTGAGGCTTCCTTGCTCAACCAGGCCACTACTAAGGCTCTATACTAGCAATATATATATTAGAGAGAGAGAGAGAGAGAGAGAGAGAGAGAGAGAGAGAGAGAGAGAGAGAGAGAGAGAGAGGGGGGGGGGGAACCACCTCTGGTGAATTGTAGGGACCCAAAGTCTGGAAGAAGAAAATAAAAGAGTATTCAGAGAAGACTTTGGAATTCTCACTGAACATTTTAATATTTGTTCTCCTATCACCCATATTCTTTATTTTATTAATAATTGTATTACATTGTGTTACAGTTTACAGAAAACACACACACAACACTATTCGAAGACCTCACCCAACTCTTCGGAGTAGAAGAGTTGTCTTCGGAATGGATATTTAGTATTTTAATATTATTATTATTATTGGAAAATAATATAATAATAATTAAACAAAGTAACGAGGGGAACACTAACCACCACACAACCCCACAAACAAATGGGCAACACATGAGTGTATTTATTGCCACAAATATAAAATTTTAAGTTTACTAATGTGAATTATTCATTTAAGGCAATATTACAAACACAAACCAGTAACCCCTCTCTGTGGAGCGAAAGTCATTCCCGAGCGAGTCAAAGAAAACGAACTAGTTGAAGGACAACGCGTATCTTCCACAATAATTCCGGAGTTAACATAAAAGGCACACAGCACCCCAACATAACACATTACCGGTCACCTGCAAGGGACACTTGTACACCTAAAGTTATTAAAACACACATCTGTATTTTGCTAAATGTTTTATGATATTTTTCGTAATAAACTAAACGTCATCAGAAGGGCAAAACTACAATCAAATTTTCACAGTAATTTCATTTTGAGCATATCAAATCAAAAACAGATTCCATTACTTTACACAGTCCTATTTTCACCCGTACCAAATGTCTTATAACGGTTAAATTCGCTCGCAGTCGTGTTGCCCTGAGCTTAAGTAATTGTGGCAATAAATTAGCCCGAGGGGGAAAACCAATCAGCACGTAATATCCTAATTTGGCCCCCGTCCCTACACTCACTGCTGCCAGTATGTTTAATTATCAAGGTGACAGCTGCAGTAGTAACCAGCTTAGAACATTAAAACCTCGCGTTCATCACATTATACTGATTAAACACAGACAAAAATACATATATACAGGGTGTCTCAAAAAATGTACTCACTCTTTGAATCTTTTTTTTTGCGCGTTATCAGCGTTGTCTGGACAATAATGGTCATCAATTTGAACATTCGCAAACATGATTCTTCAAACACATTTGTCTCATGTATTCGATGCTATTTCATTTCACTGTATGTCCATAAATAAAGGTTTTCGCATAATTCTAAGAGTGAGTACATTTTTTGAGACACCCTGTATATATATATATATATATATATAATATATATATATATATATATATATATATATATATATATATATATATATATATTATATATATCTATATATTACTATATATATATATACTATATATATATATATATATATATATATATATATATATATATATATATATATTATATGACCTACGCTTACCATAACCTACGCTTGAAACAATCCTTGCGATCCCACACCTATTTTCATGTATTATGCTTTCTCTCGAGCATAAATATGTTTACTGTTGTTTGATTGTTTAATCATTCCCGTATGTGTATACACGGCTTATTGCATGGTTGTGAGGCTTTATGATTGCTGGTATTTCCATATCATCATAGTTGTTGAGCACTATGGGTTGGGTTGACCAATACTACAACTACACCTCAGAACAAGCCATCATAACCACACAATAGTCCACTCACCATATCCGCGCACCACAACAATCCACCCACCAAAACCACACACAATCCACATACTATTGTAGACAACCTGCCTCTTTCAAAGAACGTCGCATTCGCTCGTATGCGTTACGTAAGACCAAAAATGGCCGTGCTTGAAAATGGAAGCGGCTCCCGAAAGTGACGTACTGTCCTGCTTTCTGTTTTGGAATCCTCTGATAGGTTAAGAGAGGATACTTTAATTTGACCGTTTTCTTGACGTTGGGAAACCTTAGGAGAACGGGCTGAATCATACAACACAACAACACACTAATCTACTCAACGACACACCGCAACTACACAACAATTCACCAACCATTACCACATCACATAACACACAACCCACCCCACTACAACCCCACACGTACAGCAATCCACCCAACCACAACCACAATAATTCCACCCTGGTTAAAATGCCATCAAACGCTTCATGTATGGCGAGCTGCCCCGGGCTAAGGTGGAGGCTGCAAGTCTTTCATTGGTTTATGAGGAGCATAACTCCAGCACTGCCACAAGCTGTTAAGTGTGCTGTATCCCCGTCTCCCCTCTCCCAGGCTCACTCCTCTTTACCGTCTCTTTGGGCTGCCAGCCGTACGTCCTCTTGGTCCATCTTCCTTGTCCCACCGTACAACAAACTACATGAAAGTAGGTCCAACTCAACCAAAGTAGATACAATTCGAATGCAGTAGATGAAGCTAGATATAAGCGAATCAAATGAAGCCAAACCAAAGTAGGAATAACGAAAATACACTGTACCGAACCTAGATAAGATAAGACGAATCCGGCCGAGATTGTTGTTGATATTAAACGAATTGAAATCCAGTGATATGGTAGGCCAGCTCTGGAACAGGTCAGCGTGTGAATGAGTCAGAATGTGGACAGATCATCTTGGGAACGGGTCAGCTTGGGAGATGGGTCAGCTCGGGACAGGCCAGCAGTACAAGAATAGATGAGTGAAAAGAGGAGAAATAAATACATTTTGTATTTAATCATTTAGGTTAATCAAGAGGAGGAATACAGGAGGAACTTTAGAGAATTACGAAGTGAGAAAACGAATGAAAAAAATAGGACATAAGATAAATCAAATAAGGAAAAGTTGTGGAACAAAAAGTAACAGGAGAGTAAGAATGTGAGGAAGAATCTTGAAGGACTGGAGAAGGAAGCGAATCATGGAATAACGTAAGAGAATTGAAAGAGATAAGGAGAAGATGAAAAATAGTATTTTTTTTATTGCAATGAAGAAAAACAAGTGGGCATGCTCCCAGCACGCAATTTTGTACAGGTTGAGAGTTATCGTGGCATGTGTGACTGTCAAGTATGGGTATTGACGGCCAATTCGTGCGCTCTCTTGACGGCCAGGTGTGTACTGTCTTGACGAAGAGGTCTGAAGCGATCATGGCAGCCGGATCGGATGTCTTCTTGACGGGCAGGCCTGATGTCGTCTTGACGACGTGATGGAACGTACGCATCTCGTCTTCTACTTAAATTTTCGGAAGTTTCGAATCTCAGCAAGACTGGAGGCAGCTCGTACCTTATGACCAGGGCAGTGTTGGTCATCGTGCTGCAGACTGAACATAAATTGTTTTGAACATGCAAACAAAAATGACAAATCCTGAATATCAGGAACGTTTCTCTGGAAGATGTGTCACTCGTACACACACACACACACACACACACACACACACACACACACCACACACACACACACACACACACACACACACACACAGTTGAGAGGCGGGACCAAAGAGCCAGAGCTCAACCCCGCAAGCACAACTAGGTGAGTACACGCGCACCACACACACACACACACACACACACACACACACACACACACACACACACACATACACACGCACTCACACACGCACACAGGCACGCACGCACGCACGCACGAACACACACACACACACACACACACACACACACACACACACACACACACACACACACACACACACACACCACACACACGCGCGCGCGCGCCTGTATTGGGGGCCTCACGGGTGAGTGGACAGCGCTTTGGGTGGTAGTCCTTAGGGTCCGGGTTCGATTCCCGGTGGAGGCGGAAACAGATGGGCAGAGTTTCTTTCACTCTGGTGCGTCTGTTCACCTAGTACATGGGAGTTAGACAGCTGCTACGGGCTGCTTCCTGGGGATATACTCACCTAGTTGTACTCACCTAGTTGTGCTTGCGGGGGTTAAGCCTTGGCTCTGGTCCCGCCTCTCAACCGTTAATCAACAGGTGTACAGATTCCTGAGCCTACTGGGCTCTATCATATCTACATTTGTAACTGTGTATGGAGTCAGCCTCCACCACATCACACATTGGGTGCGTGTGTGTTAGAGATAAATATATGTAGTAGAAATAATAAAGGAAGCATGAATTGGTTAAAATGGCGGGGTCCAAGAGCTAATAGTTCAATTCTGCAGATACAAATAGTAATACACACACAAACTAGCTTCGGTAACCGCATGCCAACCTCAGCAACTTTTAATAAGACTCCCCGCATCTCGGCCTCCGTTTATAGGAATCAAGCCGGAAGAAGCGTCGTAATAATGGAGGCGGCGGTGTTGGAACTCGGTCGATACCGTGGGAGGGAGGGAGGGATGGTGGGAGAGAAGTAGGGAGGGAGAGGTGGTGGGAGAGGAGGGATGGAGGAAAGAAATGGCTCTCCGCATGTGGCAGTGTGTTGCCAGCCTCTCGCGCTGATACGGTAGTTTGCATGCGAGTTGCTCCGGTCTCTGTTGCAACACACTGAAAGAAATCTTTGTGTTCGGCTATTTTTTTCTCCATATGGATGCATATTGGGAGTTAGTGGGGGATTCGCTGCGATGCAAACTGCGTGTTTTTGTGATGAGGTTAATTGTTGTGTTTTATTCCATAGAGATGTTGGGGGTATTATTATTTTTTTTATCAGATCTCAGGATTTGTGCTATTTTGGTGAGGGGGGAGATGGGGGGGGGGATGGGTGGATAGGTAACGATGACGTTCAGGTTAGGTTAGGGGGCGGGTACAGAGGTGAGGTTCAAGTTCATGTACGTTTATTGAGACAATAAGATACATGTCAAAAGGATAGAGTAGCTGAGGCTATTTGTACCCTCTTGAGAAGTACCCTCTTCTCAATCGACTTGAGAATGGTCCAGGACGGACCGAAACGTCGTCGTCTCTTCACCTTCTAGTGTGTGGTCTGGTCAACATACTTTAGCCACGTTATTGTGACTCATCGCCTGCATACCCTCTTCTACTTCAGGTCGCTGGAAGATAGAAGAATTAGGGGGGGGGACATGATCACCACATACAAGATTTTCAAAGGAATTGATAGGGCAGATAAAGACTATTTAACACAAGGGGCACACGCACTAGGGGACATAGGTGGAAACTGAGTACCCACATGAGCCACAGAGACGTTAGAAGGAACTTTTTCAGTGTCAGAGTAGTTAGACATGGAATGCATTAGGCAGTTGATGTGGTGGAGGCTGACTCCATACACAGTTTCAAATGTAGATATGATAGAGCCCAGTAGGCTCAGGAATCTGTACACTCAGTTGATTGACAGTTGAGAGGCGGGACCAAAGAGCCAAGAGCTCAACCCCCGCAAGCACAACTAGGTGAGTACAATAGGTGAGTACACACACACACACACCACACACACACACACACACAACCACACACACACACACACACACACACACACACACACACACACACACAACACACTATATATTTGATTATTGTAGACGGACTCAACATCACGAGAAATAGTTGGGGGCCTTAGAAAAGCTATTGAAAATATTTAAAAGCAAATTCTGTGGTATATTTTCATTTTGAGTTGGCAAGGTTTTCATTCACTCAGGTATGGCCTGGCTGCCTTGTGAAAATACGTTTTAAGGCTGGGAACGTGAGAAATAAACTAGATTTGGTTAAATTTGTTTGCAGACATATTCATTTGCTAGTTGTCTATTATATTATTGATTGAAATTAAAATTTTGCTAACTGAAATTAGTCCATAAGGCGAGGAAAATGTATCCTGGGGTGCAGCTCAGTTCAACGAGTCTCACGCTGCAACAGACTGGCGTTGGTTCAATATAGTTCGTTGAATCAAGTATATATTTGTACTGTATATGTTATTGTTAACAGGGGTTGGGGGGGAAGGTCTCCGTGGCGCTGAAATTTTTCCAGCGTCATTAATGCAGGCGGCGTCATGGGTGGAGGGTCCATATTGCAAGTGGTCGAGAGATCGTTGCCGGGGTGGGTGTAATGTGTTGTGCTGGGTCCTGTGTACTGTACTCTCCTGCACTCTGCAACCCGCACCTATATTCACCCGCGTCTATATTCACCCGCGTCTATATTCACCCCGCGCCTATATTCACCCGCGCCTACATTCACCCGCGCCTATATTCACCCGCGCCTATATTCACCCCGCGCCTATATTCACCCGCGTCTATATTCACCCGCGCCTATATTCACCCATCATATATATTTTGTTGGGGGTGGAGGAGACAAACTTCTAACTTAAAGTGTTTGTTTAAAAATTATGTTGGTTGTGTTGTAGTTATAATGGGGAGGGGGGGGGGTAGTGTTGTCGATGGTTGTGAGGTATTGTCGGTGGTAGTGGTGGTGTTGGTGAGGTAGTGATGTAGGAGTTAGTGTTGTGTAAGTTAGGCGTTGGGTTCGTGGCCTTTCACCCGCATGAGGATTATGAAGGCCTACATATTAGCTTTCTAAAGAGCCAGGAAGTATACCTTAAATCTCTGTGTATATACACCGAAGGGAACGGAATGCGCCCCTCTCAATATATATATATCTATATATAATATATATATATATATATATATATATTATGTATATATATATATATATATATATATATATATATATATATATACTATATATATATATATATAATGTCTCACTTTGGGTGTTATTGTTGATGGCAGAGGCGCAGACGGCGGTGTCAGCCTCTCAGATGCTTGTTTAGAATGACTTACCAACTCACTCATTAGAATGACTCACTAACTTAACTGGTTCTGAACCCGTCCTCATCAACAAAGGCCAAATTCTCTCTCTAACTCTCTACAAACCCTCTGCTTAGGAATGAAAACACTGCACACACGACTCTCAGCTGATGACGTGAGCTCATTCCCTAACACGTTCGAACTCCGTTCACGTCCTCTGCTCGAATCGCACCTCTCATCCACATTCTACAAATGTCAATAATTTCCAACAGAACCTAGCCACCTAACCTAAAGTAACTAAGGCGCAAGTATTCAACACATTTTTGTAATGATATTTGCGGAAATTTAAGATAATACTAGTTTTGAATAAGCAGTGCGTCAAAGTTGAGGAATGCGTCTTTGAGGTCGACCGCTGGTTGGACGAGTCTAGCCTGAGGACAGGGTGTCAGCCAGTCCCTGCTTAACCCGCCACTGGGGCGAGGGGAAATAAGTAGTGCTAAATAACGTACACAAACACCTTCCCATTAGGTCGCCCTCAGAATGTGTTTGAAAACTCAGTCCTCCAAAAACCAAACAAAAAATATATTGCCTCATAAACAAGTTTTGAAATTAGGAAAATATACCAATAAATTCATTCCCTGCCCCCCCCCCCCCGGCCCTCAAAAAAAAAAAATCCATCGAAATGCCAATAATATTACCTCCAACATTGTACTCAAATCATCCACGAATTGTCTGCAAAATGTAACAACACTTAATATTAAACTCATATTCATTATAAAATCTTATAATCAGGAGGACTTGGAAGAGCAGGAAGATAAAGAGGTTGAAAATGGAAAACAAAGCGTGAGAGACTGACACTGTACTTGCGAACGGAAAACGGGAGTTCTTTTGGGTTCCATCAAGGTTGTTTCCATGATAAATCTGAAGCCCAGGAAACTCCA
>WNGS01005997.1:18114638-18169014 GCA_020271785.1 Procambarus virginalis | reverse complement strand
TTTTATTTCTTGGAAAATGTTTATTTTCATCATTGTTTTTCCCCGTTGTGTTGGGGGGCTGGAGGCTGGCCCGACCTGTCGAGACACGAGGGGTGTGTGTGGGTGTGTACCCGACCATCACAATACACATCCCTCTCCACCTAACTCATCTCTCCGTGTTATCGTATCCCTGTCCATACACTACGCTGCGTCCTGCTTCGATTTTCCACTCCTAACCCGTCTCTAGTCATCCACCTCCTATTCCCATTTCCACCCATTCATCTATCAAAAGAGGTTAAATCCTCTATCCCCAGTCTGTACCTCCGCTCTATTCTGCACTCGCCCCAACCATGGTGGTGCTGGGAATGTGGCACATGGGCCGCCCCGCCCAACTAACTCCAAATGTGTTCCTCATTAAGTTTTATATGGGGCTTGTCCCCATATTTTCTCCTGGGCGCCTGGCACCGCTCTCTCTGCTACTTTTTTTTTTTTTTTTTTATTAATTCCTTAGGTACATCTGCATTAGTGCAGCTACCCTAGACTATATGAGGTGGAGTACAGTGTGTCAAAAAGCTAACTAGTTGATGCTAAGAAATCCCCATCACACAGGATGGTTAGTCATACAGAGGCATGTGATAAGCAGTCTGCACTGGCAGATTCCGGATGCATTTTGAGGATATCATCAACACTAGATTGAATAAGGTAGCAGTGGTAATAAAGGTCCCCATCTCGCAGGATGGTTAGTCATACAGGGCCATATGTTTAGTAGCCTGCACTGGCAAATTTGGGTACACTGTGAGGTTATCTTCAAGAATACGAGAGTGAATAAAGTAATTGCAAAGCTCCAGGTACCTCATGCCAACTGGTCTGAAAGGTCTAATAACTGGGCATTCAGTGATGTAGTGCGGGAGATCGTGCCGTAGTTCCTGCTCACAGAGTTTGCAACTGGAGTGCTCAGGATTGGGAGATCCGTCACCTGCAGCCACCTGCCACAGGTAACGGTAACCCAACCTGATCCTTGCAACCACTGTGTCGCACAGTCTAGTGGACGTTTTGTGCTGCCCATAGATGTAGGTTTCAGATCTGAACAAATCATAGCTTTTTATACTCTCTGCTACGAAAATATTTATATGAAATTGTACACGCTATTACAAAAACGAGGAGTATCGAGATAAAGTTAATGAACCCCAACCCACCTTCCAACCACCACCAGTCTACCAGCACCTGAATCACCAGCTGGGACCCACCCACATAATCTAATCTCCACCCCCACCCCCCCATATCACTAACCCCATCAACCACCCCATCAACCAGCCCACACACACCATATGACCCCCCCCCCCGTCATCTGCCCCATCTACCTCCATCAGCCTGCCACACCCTCCCATCACTCGCGGGGAAATATACTTCATGTCATCATTTCTTCACCACTTTTCTGCAATTTACAGCAATGACATCCAGTTCTGCCTGTTTTTGGGTTAAAACTCTTACCCGTCTCTTTCTCCCCATATTATTTTACAGACTAGTGTGTGGTTATCGTTTAACCTCTTTTGCTTCTGTGCTCAAATTTGGTCATGTTTTAGAAAAGCTTAATAAAATTTTGAAGGGTCAAACTTTAGCTCCAGGGCCCCGCCTTTTCAACCGTCGGGTTTCCATGCAATGACTCTCGATCGCTCTTTTTTTTATCATATCTGCTTTAACTAAATATTAAGGTAGCCTCTGCATTTTCTTTTCTAGTTCGTTCCAGTTGATGTATGTTCTTACACTGAAGAAGTGGTTTACTCGCGTCTTCACGGCTCATGTGTGTCTAGCTATCATATATATCCTCCCACTGATTTTCAATCGAAACATCATCCGGCGCTTTTCAGTCTAAACATCCTATTTTAATCCGTTTCATCAATATCACCAAGTAGTTTGTATGTCTGCACATGTTCCCTCAGTACTTTTTTTTGTAGCTCAGTTCCCTCAATTCTAGGACTTGTTAATATCCACTGCACCTTTTCAATATTAGTGCTATAGGTGATTATAAGAGCGTCAGAACTCAATGTCTAGCTGGTTTACAACATTACATTCACGAACTGAGGGTGGAATTAACACGACACACTTTTCAGTGAAATATATATGACGTTACCTAACTACATTAGGACTTCTGTGTTCAACAACAACAATAATATAATATATAACAATATATAATGTTAGTTGTGTGTAATATATATATAACAATAATAATAAAATGTACCTTCACATGATTCGTGTTACATACAGAGGAGTACAGATTATATTACCGTACGTGTGAGTGACGTCAGCGTATGTGTCTCTGAATTCAACCCGTCCTCTTAAAAAGAACGTCACTTTTGGCTCGTATGCGCGATATGGCCAAATTTGGACGTAATTTGAAATGAAATCGACTCCCAAAGTGACGTTCTGTTCCGTTTTCTATTTGAGTCGTCCGGCGTACGCGCAGAGGTTGTGAGAGGACACTTTAAATTAACGTTTTTCATAACGTTTTGAAACTTTATGAGAATTTCCTGCCCACCTAACCTATCAGAGGACCCTTAACTTACTGTTGTTGAAAAAAAAAAATCCTAAATATATTTTCATTTCTTTTTCATTTTCAAATTACGTCCAATTTCGGCCATACGGGCAAACGGCCAAATGCGACGTTCTTTTTAAGAGGACAGGTTGCTGAATTATGTTTTTTCCGTGACTCGGGTGCTCACGGATGTACGATATACTTGCTTAGGTCTCACAGCTTGCCAAGCCTTGATATAGTCCTTGGTGAATCTCCAAGTTCCAGTTCTTTGGTGGAATCACTTGCTGGGTTGGCAGTGGCGAATTGGTGACCACTAATTAACAATTTTGAGCTCAGATATTGCTCTTTATAATATTTGTGTCTCGACATTGTGTGAATAAAACTTATAGGGTAGCAGTCAAATCCAACAAATGTAGGCAATGAGCCATCGATACACATTTGTCCCAATATCATCAGAGTATCATCTTGATACTGATCCCAATATCTTGATCCCAGTATCATCTGACTCCTGGGAAAAATATGCCAGGAAGAGCTTTATGAAAGAATTGAGTTGTGGGTTCAATAACTCTACCAGAGACCCAAGGACAGCAAATTTCTCGGTCCCGAAGGGAAAGTTCTGCTGTATCCTCGGTTCCTGCCCTGAATTTGAGGAATTCGAAGATATTGTATAAATTGTGAAAAAAATTGTCGAAAGAAGGTTTTTGTACTCAGGTGAAGAAATATTAGGGAACCGTGAGGCCTCCAGCTTGTTGTATAGAAAATTGATGGTATGGGTGACATGAAAAGACCTTGGAAGACGGGCAGCGTGACCATGGAATGTCTTCCTGGAAAGAGGTGGACAGGAAGAATACTCTTCCTGTCCATCTCTTTCTTCTATCTCTCCTCTGTCTTCTCTTTTGGTCTGGAGACTTTTTTTCGTCGTAAAATGACGTCGCTGTGTAGTGCCACCAGAGCGATCGAACTGACGTCACTTGAGAACTGATGAAAGGTTTGTACACCATTCCTCTCTCTCGAGTGTCAGAGTGACGACGCAATTACTTCATCAGTTATCATTGAGAAATTGACAGTACGTTATGACTTTAATCTTCCCTGTAGAGATGAGCAAGCGACCTAAATCCATCCCACCGGACTCCAGGAGAGCGATATAAGGGTATCGATAAGCTTGTACCTTACCTGGGATATGACGCTCGCTTATCCTGCAGTCTTTTTGGAGGCGAATATGGTGTCTTATAGGAAAGTACGGGAACAACAACGCCATCTTGTAGCCAAGATAGTAGACAGCAACAACGGGATAGTCCTCTCCCGTTGCTCCGTGTTTGCCTCCCCTTAAATGGGTCCCAAATCCCTCATGTGTGGGCTCCCCGATTTTTCCCGCGTAGGTCCCAGAGGTAAGGTAATTATCAGGGAAAAGCGCTAAGCCATTACGACAATATTGCCCCCTGGAAAGAAGATGAAGACAAGGATTTGGGATAGGACTGAGGGTCTTCGAATCCCCTCTGTTCTGTGGGTCCCCGAGTTCTCGTCCCTCTGTGGGTCCCCGAGTCCTGTTCCTCTGTGAGATCCCGAGTCCTCGTCCCTCTGTGGGTCCCCGAGTCCTGTTCCTCTGTGGGTCCCACGAGTCCCAACCACAATGATCCTCGAGTTCCACCCCTCCCCCACCCTTCCGTAAGGGTCCCGGCGACTTACCAAATAAGATCCTCGGGCACCTGGAGGCCTCCCCAGCCTCCGAGGTTCGGCATCTCAGGCTACACACATTAAGGACAAAATACCACCTCCTTGATGGGGTGTCGCGGGTCAACAGCTCCTCAAAGCTATAGTCATATTGGTTTCGTTTAACCCGAGTTGCCAGCAGGTCAGTGTTTACGTTTTTGTTCAAGTGTGACGGAGGTTGGTGTAGGGGGGTTGTGGTAGGGGGTTAAGTTGTTGTAGGGGATTAAGAGGTTGTGATAGGACCTTGGAGTTTGTAGTAGGAGTTGGGTGGTGTACGAGGCGGGTCATACCACTTGTGTGATATGTTAAATATTATCAGTAAAGCTAATAACACACACACAAACGGGTTATTGACAATAATAGTAAAGGTGGCATTAGTAAAAACATAATAACAGTTAATAGACGAGGTCAGGTGGCAGTCATCACACAGCAAGAGACGTCTTGTAAGGGTGTTTACTTCCAGGGAAAACTATGTTGTGTGTGTAACCTGTATTATTCAATTAAATAATAAAATTGTATAATTAAAAATAATTAAAATTTAAATTATATAATTAAGTTAGGTATTATCAGAAGGAATTACTTCAAATGTCGAATACTATAGTGCCTTAGTGGTCATGGCACAAGTAGTGCTCACTTCCTAGCTGTCTCTAATTGTAGAAAAAAAATGTGTAGAAAAAGATCTGTTGAGGTCTGATTAAGACTTTTTGTGTCTTCCGTTATCCTTTTGCGCTACCTCTCACAGGATGAATATGGGATGCACAATAAACTACCGCTCACCTGTACAACTTGTCCTCTTAAAAATAACGTCGCTTTTGGCCGTTTGCCCGTATGGCCGAAAGTGGACGTAATTTGAAAATGAAAAAAAATATTAAAATAAATTTTGGATTTTTTTCAATAACAGTAAGTTAAGGGTCCTCTGGTAGGTTAGGTGGGCAGGAAATTCTCAAGTTTCAAAACGTTATGAAAAACGTTAGTTGAAAGTTTCCTCTTCTAACCTTACCGAGTAAGCCGGACGGCTCAAACAGAAAACGAAACAGTACGTCACTTTTGTGAGTCGATTTCATTTCAAATTACGTCCAAATTTGGCCATAGCGCGCATACCAGCCAAAAGTGACGTTATTTTTAAGAGGACGGGTTACATCAGACGAGCATGTTGTACCACAATAAACTACAGCTCAAAAGGGGGAGTTTTTATGGACAACTTTTATTGATGGCATTAATTCATTAGAGTTTGTGTGCGTCAGTGCATGTGTAAAAGTATGTATGACTCAGTATATATATATATATATGACCGTAAATTTGTATGTATATGTATGCCACAAGGAGACCATTGCAAAATGTTCTGTTGTTGTCTGGTTGAATTTACAGAGGTAGAGTGTGGAGGTCATTAGGGTGGCGGGGAGGAGGCTCTGACTTCACTGCCATCGACACGAGGTACGAGAAGTGCCTGCGGAAGATCAACAAGCTCGCCCTGTGGTCTTCCCCACCGGGGGAGCCACGGGGGTAGCCATCTTGCAACCCTGGCGGGGGGGGGGTTCCGTCTCGTGTTCACTGTATTGAGGCCCTTGGCAGTGGCTGTGTGCGTGCGTGCGAGTGCATGCAGAAGAGAGCATCTATGTGACGATGGCTACGACTCTCGTTCCACCTGGGCCCCCGCCGACGCTCGCTAATTAACACTTCTTTCTTCTTTGTAATTAAAAGATTTTTTTTCCTTACGTCTCCCTCCACCCCCGATCCCTCCCTTCCCTTCCCTTCCCTTCTCTTCTCCAGGTGACGAGCCAGAAACTGAGATGAACCCTCTCCTGTTTTATTTATAAACGGTGTTTATTTATTATTATTTTTTTAGCCGAAAAGTTTTACTTTTATGAACGCCCTCTCCTCCGTTTTCTTTGTGAACGCCTTCCACCGTTTTCTTTATGAACACCAACCAGTTTTTTTACGAATATATCAATTTTTTTTATCAACCTCAACAATTTTTAATTCCGACAGTTTTTATGGTAGCAGATTATTTTTAACGCGGCAGTTTTGATGGAAAATTTTGGATGATTTTTTTTTTACCCTTAACATTACGAGCACTCACCAATATTATATTTTCAAGATAAGGAAATTTCTTCCAACTGCCCAATATTTATAATACCTACCAGCTACTGCACCATGAGAGGCGGACCGTTCTTAAAGCTGTCCAGGTTATTTATTTAATTTATAAATACACTTTATATCTAAATCTATTTTGTCTGTGTACAACAGAATTGTCGTGGAGATGTATTTCCTAAATTTGTTTGTATGTCTGAGTTACACTTGATACATAAATCCCTCTACACTCACCTGACTGTGTATCTCTGGCTTACACTTAACCAGTTCCAGGTTGGGTGTAATACCAGTCGTTAACTTTTGCGTAACTTGAGAAATTTCTCTCTGGAGAAATTATGGCTGAACTTTATATACTACAATGTCTGGTAGTTGGGTAAGATAGTCTGGTAGTTCGGTCAGTAGGGTTGGTAGTTTGGTCAGAGCGTCTGGCAGCGGTTAGTGAGGCGCTGTCAGAGGTTTCGGCAGCTGATTCAGGGTCTCCTGGTCGCTGGAGTAATTTTTGTTGGGCGTTTAGTAGGTTTGGAGCGTTTAAAAGCGTGCATGGAAGCTTGAGAAATAAAAAAGCCAAAGAGATGTTTGAAAGCTTTTTCTGTTTTTTTAGCGAAAGAATTGGAGGAAAATGGAATGAATTCCACGAGTATGTTGTAAAAGCGAATTCCATTCACAATTTCAAAATTTAATTTTATAGGATAATGTGTCTTGAGTCATTGCAATGAGCCACCTACTTCTCGAAAGAAAGGATCCTAGAGCTAAAAACTAATTTCGCTTGAAACGGCATACACTCCTACTCGACCGTGCTAAGTAAGCTCTGGGCGGGTACACAAACATGCAGTGTGTGTTTAGCCTGGACCTTTGTACACAAACACTCCTCCTCAGGTTTGTTAAATTATATTTCCGGCCCGCTTGTTCCTCAGCCTCATTAATTGGTGTTAAAAACAGTCGTGTCATTTTCCGTAAATTTCGCTCGATTACTTTAATTTTCGTGCCTAATGTTATTTTCATAATTTTCTTAAAGGTAATGGGTATTCAGTTCTTGAAAATGACATTCATACAATTTGCAAAATATTTGGATCATGTGAAATTTAGAGAGCAAGGCTAAGTGTATAGGCTGAGTATAAAAACTCCTTCTATACACTTAGGATGTATAGGATGAGTTTTATATCATCCTCTACACTTAGCCTTGCTCTCTAAATTTCACATGATCCAAATATTTTGCAAATGTATGAAGTCATTTTCAAGAACTGAATACCCATTACCTTTAAGAAAATTATGAAAAATAACATTAGGCACGAAAATTAAAGTAAATCGAGCGAAATTTACGGAAAATGACACGACTGTTTTTAACACCAATTAATGAGGCTGAGGAACAAGCGGGCCGGAAATATAATTTAACAAACATGAGGAGGAGTGTTTGTGTACAAAGGTCCAGGCTAAACACACACTGCATGTTTGTGTACCCGCCCAGAGCTTACTTAGCACGGTCGAGTAGGAGTGTATGCCTGTTTCAAGCGAAATTAGTTTAGCTCTAGGATCCTTTCTTTCGAGAAGTAGGTGGCCATTGCAATGACTCAAGACACATTATCCTCTAAAATTAAATTTTGAAATTGTGAATGGAATTCGCTTTTACAACATACCCGTGGAATTCATTCCATTTTCCTCCAATTCTTTTGCTAAAAAAACAGAAAAAGCTTTCAAACATCTCTTTGGCTTTGTTATTTCTCAAGCTTCCATGCACGCTTTTAAACGCTCCAAACCTACTAAACGCCCAACAAAAATTACTCCAGCGACCAGGAGTACCCTGAATCAGCTGCCGAAACCTCTGACAGCGCCTCACTAACCACTGCCAGACGTTCTGACCAAACTACCAACCCTACTGACCGAACTACCAGACTATCTACCCAACTACCAGACATTGTAGTATATAAAGTTCAGCCATAATTTCTCCAGAGAGAAATTTCTCAAGTTACGCAAAAGTTAACGATGGTATTACACCCAACCTGGAACTGGTAAGTGTAAGCCAGAGATACACAGTCAGGTGAGTGTAGAGGGATTTATGTATCAAGTGTAACTCAGACATACAAACAATTTAGGAAATACATCTCCACGACAATTCTGTTGTACACAGACAAAATAGATTTAGATATAAAGTGTATTTATAAATTAAATAAATAACCTGGACAGCTTTAAGAACGGTCCGCCTTCATGGTGCAGTAGCTGGTAGGTATTATAAAATATTGGGCAGTTGGAAGAAATTTCCTTATCTTGAAAATATAATATTGGTGAGTGCTCGTAATGTTAAGGGTACAAAAAAAAATCATCCAAAATTTTCCATCAAAACTGCCGCGTTAAAATAATCTGCTACCATAAAAAACTGTCGGAATTAAAAATTGTTGAGGTTGATAAAAAAAAATTGATATATTCGTAAAAAAAACTGGTTGGTGTTCATAAAGAAAACGGGTGGGAAGGCGTTCACAAAGAAAACGGAGGAGGGGCGTTCATAAAAGTAAAACTTTTCGGCTAAAAAAAATAATAATAATAAACACCGTTTATAATATAAAACAGGAGAGGGTTCATCTCAGTTTCTGGCTCGTCACCTGGAGAAGAGAAGGGAGGGAAGGGAAGGGAGGGATCGGGGGTGGAGGGAGACGTAAGGAAAAAAAATCTTTTAATTACAAAGAAGAAAGAAGTGTTAATTAGCGAGCGTCGGCGGGGGCCCAGGTGGAACGAGAGTCGTAGCCATCGTCACATAGATGCTCTCTTCTGCATGCACTCGCACGCACGCACACAGCCACTGCCAAGGGCCTCAATACAGTGAACACGAGACGGAACCCCCCCCCGCCAGGGTTGCAAGATGGCTACCCCCGTGGCTCCCCCGGTGGGGAAGACCACAGGGCGAGCTTGTTGATCTTCCGCAGGCACTTCTCGTACCTCGTGTCGATGGCAGTGAAGTCAGAGCCTCCTCCGCCACCCTAATGACTCTCCACACTCTACCTCTGTAAATTCAACCAGACAACAACAGAACATTTTGCAATGGTCTCCTTGTGGCATACATATATATACAAATTTACGGTCATATATATAATATATATACTGAGTCATACATACTTTTACACATGCACTGACGCACACAAACTCTAATGAATTAATGCCATCAATAAAAGTTGTCCATAAAAACTCCCCCTTTTGAGCTGTAGTTTATTGTGGTACAACATGCTCGTCTGGTAACCCGTCCTCTTAAAAATAACGTCACTTTGGCTGGTTATGCGCGCTATGGCCAAATTTGGACGTAATTTGAAATGAAATCGACTCACAAAAGTGACGTACTGTTTCGTTTTCGTTTGAGCCGTCCGGCTTACTCGGTAAGGTTAGAAGAGGAAACTTTCAACTAACGTTTTTCATAACGTTTGAAACTTGAGAATTTCCTGCCCACCTAACCTACCAGAGGACCCTTAACTTACTGTTATTGAAAAAAATCCAAAATTTATTAATATTTTTTTTCATTTTCAAATTACGTCCACTTTCGGCCATACGGGCAAACGGCCAAAAGCGACGTTATTTTAAGAGGACAAGTTGTACAGGTGAGCGGTAGTTTATGTGCATCCCATATTCATCCTGTGAGAGGTAGCGCAAAAGGATAACGGAAGACACAAAAAGTCTTAATCAGACCTCAACAGATCTTTTTACACATTTTTTTCTACAATTAGAGACAGCTAGGAAGTGAGAGCACTACTTGTGCCATGACCACTAAGGCACTATAGTATTCGACATTTGAAGTAATTCCTTCTGATAATACCTAACTTAATTATATAATTTAAATTTTAATTATTTTTAATTATACAATTTATTATTAATTGAATAATACAGGTTACACACACAACATAGTTTTCCCTGGAAGTAAACACCCTTACAAGACGTCTCTTGCTGTGTGATGACTGCCACCTGACCTCGTCTATTAACTGTTATTATGTTTTACTAATGCCACCTTTACTATTATTGTCAATAACCCGTTTGTGTGTGTGTTATTAGCTTTACTGATAATATTTAACATACACAAGTGGTATGACCCGCCTCGTACACCACCAACTCCTACTACAAACTCCAAGGTCCTATCACAACCTCTTAATCCCCTACAACAACTTAACCCCCTACCACAACCCCCTACACCAACCTCCGTCACACTTGAACAAAAACGTAAACACTGACCTGCTGGCAACTCGGGTTAAACGAAACCAATATGACTATAGCTTTGAGGAGCTGTTGACCCGCGACACCCATCAAGGNTCCTGTAGAAGGTGCTCGAGCAGGTTTTCCCCAGGTGTCGCTTGACGGACGGACGGACGGACGAACGGACGGACGGATGAACGGGCGGATGGACGGGAGGACGGACAGGCGGACGGACGGACGGATGGACGAATGGACGAACGGACGGACGGACGGACGAACGGATGGACGAACGGACGGACGGACGGACGGACAGACGGACGGACGGACAGACGGACGGACGGATGGACGAACGGACGGATGGACGAACGGACGAACGAACGGACGGACGGACGAACGAACGGACGGACGGACGAACGAACGGACGGACGGACGCATGCAACAGGAAGCTAGGTTGCAGCACAGGCTGGAAATAAATTAAAAGCTGGGAGAATAATTGCAGGATAATAATTATAATAATTGCAATAATTACCAAAATTACTATAATAATATAATAATAACCACAGAAAATCACACTGACGTGATTTATATTAATGCTAAAATCCACTGAGGCTTTGTTACGACGCGAACCGCAATCAAGGCATTGCCAGCCGAAGATTTCTGCTGAAATCACAAGAAGAATGTGATTTCAGTAGAAATCTGGTTGTATGACTTTTATCAGGTCAGCGATGGTACAGCTCCTCACAGTCATAGTGTATTTTCAAACCCATTCTCCTGTTTAGATAGTACCTATTGTGACGACCATTAATAGTCACGAATTCGTAAGTACTTAGCTTTTTTAGACTAGTCAGGAATTCTGTTAAAATAAATGAAGTTAAAGACAAACTTAATATTCCAAGGCCTATTATAACACACAAATGTGCTATTTTAGGCTTCAGATATCGTGTATTAGGCCTGGGAAGGTTAGGTTAGGTTTAGTTTGTGAAAGCAACATAAGTAAAAAAATTTATTCCAGTTTGTCCAACTCAATAGTTCAGATATCTACTTTATAATTTCGTTGAACGTTGGTATATATACTATGGTCTTCATGGTTACTATAAGTACTACCAAAACAGGAGGATAGGCTGTAGCATAGTAACGTAGATGGAGTAGTAACAGATGATAATAATAACAATACCATATGATAACCAAAATAACATAATAATAAGCGATATAAAACAATAACCACAATAACATGATAATAATAAGTAATATAAAATAATAAACAATGATGATATATAACAATAGTCACTAATAATTAATCCGATAGAGACTTTAAACGCTGTGTGTATGAATAATATAATAAGTGTGAAGAAAATGTATTAAGCAAAGATGGAAAATATTTGGGAGAAAAATTGAAAAGTCGAGAGAAAATGGAACATAATCGAAGGAAAACTTTATTGCTATAAAAACGTGACTTTCCTGAGCCATAACCATCTCGCAAGTTTTTCCTTACGGAAAAACTTATTATAAGTCATTTTCAAGCTTATATCGATTATTACCCCACCTAGAGCATTATTATTAATAACTTTTCCCACCACCATCTTCCCGTTTACTTGCAAGTTTGCGAAAGAATTACCATACTCTTTTTTTTCCTAATATAATCCCTGTTCTAGCATGTGAACTACAGTGTATCATACTATTCCCGAGGCGAGGTCCCGCTGGAGGCTTCGGAGAGTGTAATGATGTGATGTGATTGATTGTTGCCGCCGAAGACGGCTATTTTATTGTGCACCCCATACTCATCCTGTGAACGGTAGCGCAAAAGCATTACAGAGGGCACAAAAGGTCTTTATCAGACCTCATCTTATGTGGCTAGCTATTCATCCTGTGGTAACATTGGTTCTTGGCTTGATGTTAGGTCTCAGGCTACACGATTGCAGGAGGGTTATTAAGATCCGTGATGCCTTACCCTGTACTCTCTTATTTGTAGATCTGACCTCACTCTATTCTAACCTCGCTCTCTATCCTTTATATATGTGTCCTTTTCAGTACCATCTTGGTCACTTACATCCCATAAATCTTTCGTTTAACAATTCTCCTACTTTCCTATTCTTTTGTTTTCACTCTCCTTGTCCTCTCCCTCCTCACCTTTTATGCTCCTTCTCCAATAGTTTTAGCTCCCCCATCACCCTCCTCACCACCCTTCACCTGCCTTCCCTCTGCTGACTCCCTCTTCATCCAATCTGGCAGCTCCCTCTCCACCCGTCAATTACTTTTCAACTCCCCCCTACAAAAAGTCAAACAGTCCCCAGGGCACTGCTTGCTCCGGCATGGGAAGAGGGCGAGATAAGGTAGGCTAAGTGGACGAAAAAGTAGGAATAAGGAGACAGCTAAAGATGGAGGAGGAGGATAAGGAAGAAGTATTACTTTGAACTGATTCGCTTTTCTTTGACAGCCATTCTTGGTGACTGCTTAGAGTGACCCACTTTTCTATTACTGAATCAATACTTGTGCGTTACAGAGATGCTGAAGGCAGCCAAGAAGCTCTTGTTTCATTTCTTGACAAATGGATTTCTTTGTTTATAGTTTTGGCGTCATGTTTATGTATGGTAGTATTGGCGTCATGTTTAAGTATGGTTGTATTGGCGTCATTTTAAGTATGGTAGTATTGGCGTCATGTTTATGTATGGTTGTATTGGCGTCATGTTTATGTATGGTAGTATTGGCGTCATGTTTAAGTCTGGTTGTATTGGCGTCATGTTTTCATTGTGAGCGACGGTGCCCAGATAGGGTGTGAAGAGGGACGTGACGTCAGCACAGATAAAGGGAGGGAGGGACAGATGACAATGTGAGGTTGATGAATAGTGTGTGAAAGAGATGCAGATATAAGTTTAATTTTTTTATGTGTATTGGAAGGACAGGAAACTATTGAAGATATTCAGAGAGGGCTGGACGAATGTATACGAGGAGGGACTGAAGAGCTGAAGCTCAGTACCATAAGCACAACTAGGTGCGTATACACACATCCTCTCACTTCAAATGGTCAAAACTTTGTTCAACTGTCTACTTTCAGAGTCCCCAAATGGCCCTACGACGCTTATGGCTTCAGCAATCGACTTCTAGCCGGTGTTAGGGGCGGGACAGGGTGGGTGGAGGATGGTACGGGGACGGGCGAGGGCGGGATGGGGTAGACTTGACCTGGTGGTGGCAGGATAGGGGTAGGCATACGCTTTCCTTCACCTGCCTCTGCTGCCGTCACAAGATCTGCCTCAGGTGGTGGTCTGGAGGTGGTGGCCAGACCTTGACGGTTAATTCAATGCCGTCAAGGGGGTCGTGGATCACTTCAAGCATTTCCCTAACACTAGTATGGTACGTAGAGTTGTTGAGGACAAGGCTCCTACTCCTGAAACACTGAGGGGTCAAGACAAGCTCCTTAAACATGAGGGGGAAAGGATCCTGCTCCTGAAACACTGAGGGTGAGGAAATACAAGACAAGGTTACAAAGTATCAACAAATAACGTTCCATACAGACTCTACAAGTAACAGAACTGCAAAGTTTTTATTAACAAATTTCAGTGATTTGATTTTGTTTATATTGAAGTGTATTGACACATTCGCATCTATAATACAGAATAAGCACAACTTATGGATCACGGATGCTGGATGTTTAAATATTTAAAAAATATTGTAATGAATCTTTTTGCATAATTTTTGTCACAATTTCTCTCCAATTAAGTGAGCAATTTTATTTTCTAGGTACACTAGAGTTCAAGCTCAGAGGGGCGTCTAAAATGGCAGCCGGTAAGTAGCACGAGGCAAGTAGCACCTGGTAAACAACGGACAGTAACAACGGTATCATTGGGTAAGTAGCCCCGTGTAAAGAGCAATGGGTAAGTAGCCCCGTGTAAAGAGCAATGGGTAAGTAGCCCCGTGTAAAGAGCAATGGGTAAGTAGCCCCGTGTAAGGAGCAATGGGAAAGTAGCCCCGTGTAAGGAGCAATGGGTAAGTAGCCCCGTGTAAGGAGCAATGGGTAAGTAGCCCCGTGTAAGGAGCAATGGGTAAGTAGCCCCGTGTAAGGAGAAATGAGTAAGTAGCCCCGTGTAAGAAGCAATGGGAAAGTAGCCCGTGTAAGGAGCAATGGGTAAGTAGCCCCGAAAAAGAAGCAATGGGTATGTAGCCCCGCGTAAGGAGCAATGGGTAAGTAACCCCGTGTAAGGAGCAGTGGGTAAGTAACATTAGGTAAGTAGCACCTGGGTAAGCAACGTAAGTAGTAAGTAGCACTTGGTATTCAATTCAGTGTACGACTGTATAAGTAAATGATGCAAAATGTACCATTATATACATGCTACAATAAATCACTAAGGTCTACTGTACATATTTCTTATAAAGAACAGAAGCTGTCACGCAAATCCATTTAATATTCATAGCGGCCGTCAGTAAGGGTTGCGGTGACCGGCCGCGACCGCTTCCCTGCTGTCCGGATAAGACTGATACAAATTACAAGCACTATGTCGGATAAAACGATTTTGGGGCCAGCTTCGCTTAGCTGCCTTCTGACGCTCGCTGTTCCGATCATACCCAATTATAGTTTTGAAATGTCAGTTTGTTTTTTTTTGTATATTTTTAATGATCCGCTTTCGGCTACATCCACTGTTGACCTGAACGGCATGGTGAACGTTGCTCTTAACTGGACAGGCATACGGAGACCCGGCGGTGTGAAGGATAGTTGGATAATGTCCAACTATCAGGATAATGATAGTTGGATTACTCTATTGCTTTGAGATGTGTTTTCTTGTCTTAATAACATACTTGAACTTGAACTTGATAATTGGATAATGTCTCGGTGCGGTCAGGAATATGGGACTGTTTATTTAAGTTCTTAAACGTTAAGCAAACAGCCCCATACTGTTTATATATAAACAGTCCCTGATTTACACTAAGTTGTGACGGGAACTTTTTAGTTGTGATTGTATCTATGTTCTGATAGGAATTAGGTTATGATGTTTTGATAGGAATAAGGTTGTGATAGGCCAATCACCCGCAGGAGGGTTACTAACAATCACCTCACATACACACACACACACTCACCAAGCAGCAAATATACTACAGTACAAAATATACTCTCAGTGTATATTCACCGAAAAGCGGGGTGAACCTCTCGATGTAATATATTTCATGACATTTATTGTCAGCGAACGACTCATGTCTGCCGACGAGCGTGTCAACACGACAGAGATGACGTTATGGGCAATATTCTCATGATTTACAGCCTGAGTTTGTTTTTATAAGTGAGACGTTTGGAAGGCTAACTTGTTAACTGAGAGACTAACATCTTTTCTTAATATTTGAGATGATCTTTATGATTCCTAAGGTGTGAACACCATGCATAAAGCACAGTAATCATAGAGGTTCATTCTTTAGTAATTAGGGCTGTGAGGGGAGGGAGGAAAGAGAGGGTTTAATTAGTGCTAGTTGAGCATAGTATTGTCAGTCTAATATACACTGATATAATGTCCACAGTGACCTATCTCATTATATCTACAGTATATCTCCAGATGTTATAACACCTGTTAATGTAGATCTGAGTTGACAGGTGTAAATCCTAGCCACGTAACCTTACTCGAGCTGTTGTTCACTCACCCTGTCCTCTGTATAGCACGGCGTATTTTGATGTATACGTTTCTTGATGACAGTCGTACAAAAAAAAAATGGTGACGATCGGGAATTGACCTAATGTCCCGTTTTCTGTTCTTGGGGTCTTCTAGAATAGGGCACTTTAGTACGAAAAAGCCTTGAGGTTGGGAGCACTCACGAGAACGGGCTGGTTCATTACCACTGAGACTTGTTAAACCACAAGTAGTTCAACCTTCTGGAGGTAGGGGGACGCCGGACGCTGGGGGACCTGAGTGGAGGGACGCCAGACGCTGGCTGGACTGAGTGAAGGACCCAGACGCTGGGCGGACCTGAATGTGGATGCCAGACGCTGGCCGGACCTGAGCGGGTGGATGCCAGACGCTGGGGCGGACCTGAGTGGAGGGACGCCAGACGCTGGGGGACCTGAGTGGAGGGACGCCGGACGCTGGGGGACCTGAGTGGGAGGACGCCAGACGCTGGGCGGACCTGAGTGGTGGATGCCAGACGCTGGCCGGACCTGAGTGGTGGATGCCAGACGCTGGGCGGACCTGAGTGGGAGGACGCCAGACGCTGGGCGAGAAAACAAGACTCTCAGCACCAGGAAATTTGAGGCGCACACAGGCGTGAGAGAGTGGTGTGACAGGAAGAGTTGCAGAAAGGTTTGTTTGTTTGGAGATTGGAAAGGTTGGTGATTGTGGTGGTGATGATTGTGCTGCTGGTGATTGCGGTGGTGGTGGTTGAAGCGGAGGAGGAATGATTAAGTTAAAAATAGGAAATACCCAGTGGATACATTATCCAAGAATAACGTTAATTCACATTGAATTAACGTTACTCCCAAGTGAGCACATTATCCACGAGTGGCGTTGGTTTTTATCAACGCTATTTCACGTTGAATTTCGTTGGTGGGACGGATTCAGCGTAGAATTGCATATTGTGCCCTGGACGTACTTTTTATTGTTTTCTATGTATTTTCATGGGTCCCCCTGCAAGCACTGTACCAGACGTACAGTGCTTGCAGCGGACGCATACTCGCCTGATAGATGGACCGATACACAACATGAAACACAGCAACAATGTGGAAGAATCCCCGTAAAGTGACTACTTACAGCAGGTATTCGATCGAACGTTCAGAATAGACTGTTGCATTAAACAATGTTTAGTTACTAATAATTTTGTACAGGGTACTCCAAAAAGACAGGGACCAACTAACACATTGCTAGTCCTAGTACAGCATATGCAGACACTATCCTAGACCTAAGATAGCGATTGGAAAATAAAAGTTTGGATAGAGAAGGATTGTTTTGTTACGCTTTGGAAAGGTTAGGTTCTTTGAGATAATTCAGTAATACAAAATGTGAATTTGTTGGGGTCAAACAGTTCATTTTTATACGTTTTTGCCAAATAGTTACTATAAGTTCTATTCGAGGATTAGAATGTTTGGGTTATGTATGATTAGGTTTAGTTGCGTTTAGTGTTGTACGTACAACGGACATCACCAGTTCCCTGTTCTCTGTGTAACACGATGCTGGATGAGGTATTTGGTGCTAAGATGACCGTTCGGGCGTTCTTTTAATCAAATCCTCCGTTTTTAAACGTCCTCCGTTTTTTACGGAGTGGCAAATCGAATAAACGGGCTGTTAAAAAGAAAATGACGTTTCGGTCCATCCTGAACCCCGTGTTAAGTGGTGATATGATCAAGCACCACGACTTGACTTGGGTCCTGGACGGCCAGAAACGTCATCACTTCCCTTTCATGCCATACGTATGGTTGTTGTGTATGTTGTAGCCACGGTGTTGGGACTTGTGCTCTGTACCCATTACAATATAATATTATAATGAGTGCAGTAACAGCAAAACTGAAATGCTTTTGGGAAAAATGATAGTCGGGATAGTCATTTCTTATGTCGTGTTTCCGCACGAGTGACAGTCACAGTAATTAATTACAGTACGGTTCCTGCTTGTTCCATAATGATACTAATTAACCGTAGTGCTGGCAGGGAGGAGCCACCCGACCCATGATGGCCACACCTGAAAAATAGGTGCTCTAAACAACATTACTCGCATCCTAATTGCTCGGTAATCCTTCAACATGCATAATTTATCGCCATCAGCATTGCCTGGACGGTGAAAATTGATTTGGTGTATGATTGATGGGTGGGGTGGAGGTTGGGGTGGGGGGGGGGGGCAGCGCCAACCAATTAACCTTTTTAGGTATGCGGGAGTATTGCCCACTCCCGCCATCACTAGTGAAGATCCCACGGACCTGCCCTCGTCACTCATCTGACGTCAGTTCATCAAATGGCGGCCTGTGTTAACCTTTGACCACCTACACCCACTGCAAAAGCTACCATCAATAGAACCACCACCACCACCATCAGTACAATCACCACCATACCACCACCATCAGTACAATCACCACCACTACACCAATCACCCTACCACCCTACACCCACCCATCCTACCCCCCCCCCTCAGGATAGATAGTTTAGGTGTTGAGGTTTGGATGTATATTTGGATGTATTTACAGTATCAACATCTGACTGAAAGACTCGGGTAAATACTGGTTCGGTAACAGGGTTGTTGATTTGTGGAACCATTACCGCGTAACGTGGTGGAGGTGGGTTCCCTTGATTGTTTCAAACGTGGGTTGGACATGTTTATGAGTGGGATTGGGTGGTTATAGATAGGAGCTGCCTCGTATGGGCCAATAGGCCTTCTGCAGTTACCTTGTTCTTATGTACAGGCAGGAAGTAGACGAAGTGTGAACAAATCCACAAGGGCTGAGACAAGGGTTCGAACCTACGTCCGAGAGGATCCAGACGCGCCTTGATCGACTGAGCTACGGCATGGTATAAGAACTGCAACCGGGAAATCAACTTGACCTACCACGGATCCTGCCAGCTCCTGTTGTGGATTTGTTCATTTGATCCATCACGCTATTGTGATTTCTTTGTGTTGACGTAGAATTTCTCAAGCCATGGATTACTTCAGCCAATAGCCTGGCTAACAAAGGCATAAAAACAAGCGTTGCCCATCAGGGATATAGTCCCTGTATGGTATTCAGGCGAGCGGCACATGATGGGGGAGGTGGTATAGTTTACCTTCACTAACAGCGTCGAGACCACGCCTGATTGTGGCTCGGTTGTGAAGAGGCACAANAACCAGGTGCTCCCTGGCGGAGTCTTTATCTAATTAGGAGGTGGGGTGAGGGCCGCCCAGGTAGGTAGTCCTGATGGATAGGTCTGTCCGGTGGCTAGTGCTCCCTGGGGGCCATCCCTCACCTACACGCTTCTCTTCTCTCCCTATTTATTCTCGTCTACTTCCGCCTCCGCCTCCTCCTCCTCGTCTACTTCCGCCTACTCCTTCTCGTCTCTACTTCCATCCACTGCTTCTTCCGCCGCTTCCTCATCTTCTGCCTCTCCACATGTTCTCCGGCTCCACCACCGGTCTTCTTCCGCTTACTCTAAATCTTGTTCCGCCTCTTTACTCCTCACCATCTTCTGCCGCCTCACTATTCTCATTTCCTCCGCCTACTTCTCATCCCTCTCATTTTCTCCTATTGTCCTGTCTTAGCTTCTACCACTGCTGTTAAACAACCTCGTCATATCGTGCTTTTGCTCTTCCGCTTCTTTATCAGGCTTCCTTCCGTTCCCTCCACCCTCCTTTTTTTTTTTTTACTTCCCTACCCGCCTTCCGTCGCACACTCCATCCCGCAATAGCTTACTTTCCTGAACTTAGCTTCTCTTTCCCCCTCTTCATCAAAATTCCTTCTCTCTCTCTCCCTTTCTCTTTCCTTCATCAAATCCTCACTCCTCTCCTCCTTCACCTCCCTCTCTCCAGGGCTGTGGCTGCTCCACAAGTGTCCACTGTCTGACAGGAACGATGGATTTAGGGATGGTCCCGTCTTGCTGGTTGACCCTTGTGTTAAGGCTGCCTCGCCGTGCACGCCGCAGGCACGGGAGCGGCTTCAGACTGCACGCCGCTTACACGAGTTGAAGAACTCGAAAGTGATCTAGCAAATTTCGATAATATTCTCTGTGATTCCTTGCACACGCGCAGGTACGCATGCGCATACATACATACATACATACATACATACTACATACATACATACATACATACATACATACATATATACATACATACATACATTGCCCCATTGTAGACTAAGAGCCTGCAATGTACCTGGGCGCTCCAACATCATCACAAGACATTACTGCCTCACAGCAGTAAAAGCTCCCAATGCAGGTGATATTCTATTAGCAACCCCAATGTCAGCAACTGGTACGCGTCTCTCACCATCGGCCCTCTCAATTACCGTGATTCTCTGCCTCGCTGCTCTGTCCACGCCGAATATTGAATAACAAGAAGGTGCTCAAGTCATTTCTTGTTCATTTCTTTCCTTCCTAGTTATATAGTTTCATATACTATTTAATTTATTACATTTTTTAACAAGTATTTTAACAAAGATTCTCTGTTTTTGCACAGTGAAATATTTTCTTCATGTCTCGTATTAGTATTCAGAGACAACTTTTGTATTCCAAATCTGCTTTTGGTGCTTTAGGAATTTATTTTGTATATAAAATTCATGCGGTGCTTTTGCTTTACGGGGCGACCACGTGGTGAATAATGTAAAAGAAGTGCATACAGATGCTGCGTCTTGTGTTCTTGTACACCTGCTGGGAAGCTTGCGTCCTCCCAGACGGTATTTCCTACTTATGATAATATAGGAAAATTTGTGAGTACGGATTTCGGCGTTATATACAGCGAAAGGTGTGTTCCATTGCTCGGAGTATACACACAGTTACTTTAGTCCTGGATTATCTTCGGTATTAAAGAAGCTATTGTGGTGGCCTTAATAATCCTTCAGAGGTCGATAAGTCTCGAGTGCTTAACACCAAACGGATTCGACCGCGTTTTACATAATTTGTAAGCATATCGTAGAGAGTGAACATATAAAATAGATGGCCCCTAGCCGGTGAGACGATATAACATGTAAATTACTAATCACTTGCAATATTTTTTTTATTGATTGCGAAGGGCTGTAGGAAAGGGAAACCTAACTGATTGGTTTGAGTAGTATTGTGTTCTTAGGGAGAATCGGGTCGTCATTGGTCTGTTCCCAGAAAGCAAATGGGGAGCAATGTGTTTATTATAAGCAACACACTCCGAGCATTGTTTCCTATCGGGTCGTCCATAGCAATTCAGTTTCCAGAAAGTAACCGTTTCACTCATATGATCCTTGGGTACCAATGAATTGTAATATTATTTTGTGGTTGGATGAAGAGGAGAGAGAGCGAGAGAGAGAGAGAGAGAGAGAGAGAGAGAGAGAGAGAGACGAGAGAGAGAGAGACGAGAGAGCACTTTGATGAACTTTGCACAGGGCGACATCAAAGAGAAACACCCGCCGACAGCCGCCGCCAATTTAACTTTGGATAATGTATATGAGAAGACTGACATTAGAATTTGGTAGGAATAGTTCCAATAAGTGTCCCAAGTTTATATAAAAGCTAGTGGACATTGTGCCATTTATACGGTCGATGTGGATGTGATGGCTGCAGTATGCAATAGTTTAGGTGTTTGCAATTAAATAAGTTCAGTTCTGTTATTAAACGCGAATACGCAATGCCGCGCACGCACACACGCGCGCGATAAACACACACACACACACACACACCAACCCGTCCTCGCAAATTCGTATAGTCAGTATTGACTTATTAAATACGTGATTAGGTGATATACTAAACATAATAGTTTACCTGAAAAGCTTCATAGAAAATACCGACCTTACCTAACCTTGTTAGTATGTTAAGATAAGCATCTTATTGCTTCGTAATTACAATTATTACTTAACCTATACCTATAATAGTTAAGTAACAATTGTAATTACGAAGCTATAAGATGTTTATCTTAACATACTAACAAGGTTAGGTAAGGTCGGTGTTTTCTATGAAGCTTTTCAAGGTAAACTATTATGTTTAGTATGTCACCTATGCACGTATTTAATAAGTCAATATTGACTATACGAATTTGCGAGGACGGGTTGCACACACACACACACACACACACACACACACACACACACACACACACACACACACACACACACACACACACACACACACACACACACACACACACACAATCCAGGATTGGAATATATATTATATATTCAGGGAGCTGCATATTTCAGGATTGGTCTGGTATACCACTTATGTCAGAGCAATCTTGGAATATGCAGCTCCAGCCTGGAGTTCATACCTAGTTAAACACAAGGCAAAGCTAAAGAAGTTTCAGAGGTATATATATGCCACCAGACTAGTCCCAGAACTGAGAAGCATGCCACGAAGAACGGCTAGGGGAGCTGAACCTCACGTCCCTGGAAAACAGAAAAGGGGAGACATGATAACTACCTACAAAATTCTCAGATGAATTAACAGTGCGTGTGGGAGGCAAAGACAAACTCTTTAGTACGGGTGGAACACGGACAAGGGGACACAGATGGAAAACTAGTACCCAAATGAGCCACAGAGACATTAGAAATATTTTTTTCAGTGTCAGAGTAGTTAACAAATGGAATGCATTACAGTGATGTGGTGGAGGCTGACTCCATACACAGTTTCAAATGTAGATATAATAGAGTCCAGTAGGCTCAGGAATCTGTACACCAGTTGATCGACGGTTGAGAGGCAGGACCAAAGAGACAAAGCTCAACCCCCGCAAGCACAACTAGGTAAGTACAACTAGGTGAGTACACACACACCCTTCCTCACCTGCTTTCACTACAAAACGCACATTTAAGTTACAGAAATAAACGCATATTTTAGTGAAAGAATATTATATTGTCTCAATATAATATTCTGAGTAACATATGTATCTAAGAACACAGAAGCAATCCGAGTGGAGCAAGAGTTTTAAAGTCACCCTTGTAAGGGAGATAAACCTTCGAACATGGCGACGGGCGAGCTGTGTTGACCTGATTTTATGAAATATTAATTGTTATCACGTAATATCCTTTAGTTTTACAAGGTGAAAACAAATCATTTATGTTGTGAATAAGTGTCTTGGTAGGCTGAAATCAAATATACCTGTTTTGGGGTTCAGGGTTCAAATTAGTACCTTACATCTAGTGTTTGTGAGACTAATTGGTATTATGTATTGGCATATTATCCAGAGTGGGATGGATTTCTTCGTTTACTCTTGTTTTTTGTAAATATATTTTAATTTTATTAATTTATTTGTCTCTGTTATTTCTGCTGTGGTTGTCTCAGGAATAACTAAACTATTTTAGGCGAAGCGTTTGATAACATTTTCAATATTAAGTGCTATCAATTTTATAGCTACAGAGACCAAGCTTACAGAGCACTTGAAGGAGTTAGTCGTAACAACCTTCATGCCACGTAAAGTGGAGATGATATTACAAAATGAATACAGAAGCATGTCTGAAAAGTTAGATCTTTGTTGGGAAATACGAGTATGAGTTCAGTGAGGCAGATCCGACCTTACAAACTTCAACAGACTGACGGGAGTAAAGGACGACAAATGTGTACAATTGAAATTGAAATTGAAATAAGTTTACAGACAGTATTCAATTCTCGTAGTATAAGTTGCCAGAAGGCATGAGCCGGCGGGTTTTTAACATTTCTGGAATAACATTTAGGTACATCCACAGTTATTCAACTTCCCTGGACTATATGAAGGGCTATATAGTATGTCATACAACATTTCCTATATCGCAAGATGGTATAGCCATACACTGGGGGCAGGAATCAAGCTTGCTAAATGAAGAAACAGGCCGGGGTTAACGGGAGGTGTTTGAGTGGGTAACACAATACCAGATTATCAAAAGGCATAGTTATAGTGGGAGAAGAATCACCAGAGCCGTTGCAGCAACTGGCGAATCCCACAGGAGTCAGAATTTGACCCATCTTATTCCAAATACATGTGAGCTATATTCCTGAAGGACTGCTTCTTATCGATGCTTGCAGAACACATTAATCTAATGAGAAAGGTGAGTAATCTTCAAGAGGAAACTAGATTGTTTCCTCCAAGAAGTGCTGGACCAACCGGGCTGTGGTGGGTATGTGGGTCTGCGGGCCGCTCCAAGCAACAGCCTGGTGGACCAAGCTCTCACAAGTCAAGCCTGACCTCGGGCCGGGCTTGGGGAGTAGAAGAACTCTCAGAACCCCATTAAGCAGGTATCAATGGTTGACGGCAACAAGAAGCAGCTTGTACATCTTGAATGATTATCTTGAGATGATTTCGGGGCTTAGCGTCCCCGCGGCCCGGTCATCGACCAGGCCTCCTTTTTGTTACACACCCTCGGGAAACAGCCCGAAGCGGATGTCTAACTCCCAGGTACCTATTTACTGCTAGATAACAGGGGCATCAGGGTGAATGAAACTGCCCATTTGTTTCCGCCTCCACCGGGGATCGAATCCGGAACCTCTGGACTACGAATCCGTAGCTGTCCACTCAGCTGTCAGGCTCCTAGATGGTCTGACAAGCGGCTGCTGGATTTATCTATATTCCAGCTCTTGTAAGGTAATGGATGCATGTGTTCGGGTAAGACGGCTTGAGACAAGGGGACAATCTGAGTGGGAAGTAAATTCAGGAGTCAAAAAGATAGACATCAGAGTAAATATGGCAACACACTTTCACGAATGGCACATAACCCACGTAACATCAGCAGCATGTGCAAGGTTGGTAAATGTAAGGACTGCCTTCCGGAATCTGCATAAAGAGTCGGGATGCTTTGTGTTCATATATGTAAAAACGGTCTTAAGTACGCACATGCTATTTGAAACTCTTGATTTATGTAATTGTAGCAAAAACTCCATCTTTGTTTGTTTTAATGTATATTGTAATCGGTGTTTTTAACTTATACAGTAATCAGTGTTTGTAGTTTATACTGCAATCATTGTTTTTAATTTATATTGTTATCACTGTAAATTTATATTATTGTCAGAAGAAAAGCATTATGTGACGGTTTAAAGAGTGTGAAGCGCTTAACTGTAGCAGTCTACGAAGCTTCAGAAATGTAAAGGTTTTTGAGATAAATAACGAACTGTCCTTTTTACTACTATTTATATCCCTACTAATACTAACACTGCTATTGTATAACTAATTTTTCCAATACCATTACTCATGCTATCACACTTATTAATACTATTTATGACTAATCAGTAAGGCATCAGGAGACGGCACCCACTCCCCAAGCCTCCCTGACCCTCACACCCCCCTCCCACACCCTCACACCCTCCCTGACGCCTCACATCCTACCCACACCCTCCCTGATCCCTCATACCCTCCCGGACCCTCACTTTAGTGTTTACCGGAGACTTGCCAACGTTTATTTACTGTTTTCACGGGGCGATAAACATTTCTCTCCCATCCAAAATGACTGACAGGGGCTACAAGGAGCTGGCCTGTTCTTGTTGTCAGGCCCGAGATGTTGGGGCGGTTGGGGTAAAGAAAGGGAGGTTCTCTTCTGAGATGGGGAAGGGTTCGTCTCCTGCCTTAGGGAAGGGGGAGGTTATTCTCTTGCCTTGGGGAAGGGGAGGTTACTCTCTTGCCTTGGGGAAGGTGAGGTTCTTCTTGCCGTAAGGAAGTGGAAGACTGGCCTTGGGAAAGGGGGAGTGGGAATGTTCTTTCGCCAGCTGTGCGGAAGGAAATTATGCGCTTTGCGGGTTGGTTTTTTGTTTTCCCCGGCATTAGCGGGAGGCAGCAGTTCAGGGCGGATGTTTACACCTTTTGGTTTTTGCTAATTGGGTTCTAAGTTCAGGTGAGGCACAGTTGTGGTGATCAGATCAGTGGAGGGTGTGTGGTGTGATCAGATCAGGGGAGGGTGTGGCGTGATCAAATCAGGGGAGGGTGTGGCGTGATCAAATCAGGGGAGAGTGTGGTGTGATCAGATCAGGGGAAGGTGTGGCGTGATCAAATCAGGAGAGAGTGTGGTGTAATCAGTGGTATACTGGTGTGAAATATATTTTATACTTTTATTTTGTTGCTCTCTTTCTAAATCTCTTCACCTAATTGTCCTGCTCTCACCCTGCCGCGTTCCTTATCCTTCTTTCTTACGTCTTCATTCATTATTTTCAATATTTTCGCCTCAGTTATTAATCGTAAAGAATCCTCAATCCACCCACTCTTCGTATCTTTTGTCGTCTCAATTTTACCTTATCTCTAGTCTTCTATTCTCTCTTCCCCATCCTGGAGTTGTTTCCTCCTTCCTCCACCCACCTCCCTCTTCTTTCCTATCTCACCCTCTTTTCCAATCCTATGTCCCTCTCCTGTCCTTTCCAACCTCTCCGCTCTCCTTCCTACCTCCCTCTTACATACCTTTTCTATCTTCCTTCCTCTTTTTTCATCCCTTCCTTCCCCCACCCCCCACCACCATCGTTTTTTGTATTTTCATCTCTTCTTTCACACATCGTCTCGACTGTCCCCCCCTACCGTAATCCTCCCTTCCTACTTCCGTTTTCTTCCCATTCCATTTTCCCCTTTCCTTTTTTTTGCTTCTACCTTTTTCTTCTCCCTGCCCCCTATACCTCCCCAGCTACCCCAACCCTTCCTCCCTCCCTCCCCTCCTCCACTTCCCAATCCCAGCACCATCAAGCAGTCCCCATGTTTACAAACGATTAATGTCACATATACTCGCTGCATCGTCTGAGTGGTAATGGATTTCCAATGTGTGAACTCGGCTGGCTTTCTGGCTGGCTTCCCCGAGGAAATGACTCCATCTCACTGTCTGGGTCTGGGCCGGGTGGCTGGTCCAGCGCTGCACATTTTGTGCGCCCGTGTGGTTTATTTCTAGCTTTGGTGTCGAGTCCAAATGGCCTTCTATGTTGTTTTGCTGGTTGCATTTAATGATACTGGTGATCTGCTGCCACTGCTGCTGTTGCTGCAGCTGTTGTTGTCGTTGCATATGTACATTATTAATTATATCTTATATCATTTATCTCTTTATTCATGTAATCCAGTTATGTTTCAGGGGCCAAGAATAGTGTCCTAGGTGAGACAGGTAGACAGGTAGAAGTGTGTCACCAGTGTGACCATTTATCCCTCCTTAATGTACACTATTTTATACGACACATTTAGCTCTCTTATCGTCACACACTTTCACGCTTCAGCCTTAAATAGTTTCACCCTTAAAGTCTTAACTCATCACGTTTACTTTTAATTTAAATATAATTACCGAGAACATGTTTAGAAACCTGGTATTGGGTTGGTGCTGCTTCTGCTGGCGGTGCTGACGCTACCACCGCTCGTTACTTCTGTTACTACTGCTGCTACTGTTGAGGCTATCGTAGTTGCTACTGTTGTTACTGCTGGTACTGGGACCACCACAGCTACCGTAACTGCCACAGATTGAAAATGCTGCTGGTACTGTTGCTGCTGTTACTGCTGCTGCTGTTGTTGTTCCAATACCATCGATACTGATAATAATAATAATGAATATTTGTATATTACTGTAGTATTTTATTATAATTGTGAACGAATATAGAAACAGTATGACACAAAATATGGGAGGAAAATGAGGAGCCAGCACTGCCGGGACACGAGGACCTCCGTGTCCCCTTACGATATATTTTTCTTGGATAGACGAGTTTACCCTTTATTATCCATTTTCTTTATTTTTTGAAACGTGATTTGTTGTCCCAGCGAGTCGTCCACGCGTATTGTACACGTATAGTATTGGCAATATGCGGGTTTTCTTAGGGAGGAGGAGGTTGGGGGTGGGGGTGGGGAGGGGGAAGGTAGCATAGGTCTAATGGATCGTCCGTATCGGAGATCCTTCCCCGTGAATAACTTGATATTGAAATCCTTTTGGCAAACACTTAGCGTCGGGGCCTTTGAAAAGTTGCCCCTCATTGTGCTCGAGGGAGAACCGCCCCCCCCCCCACGTCGTCTAGGTAATGGTATATATATATTTTGTGTCGCCAGGTGGTAGATTACTCTCTGGCCAGGTGTTCATTGCTAGTAGATTAATCTCTCGCTCGATATACACTGCTGGTAGATTACTCTCTCGCCAGGTGTATATTTATTACAGACCAGAAACACTCCCGGAATTTATTGTTTACATTACATCCTCATTTGTGTAGTGCTGACAAGTGTCGCTCTTCACACGTTTGGTGCGTGTTTAGGTGTCCCCTTGTTTGTTGGTGTTTACAAGCAAGGCCTATCGATCCTTTTGACTTTAGGAGTTTTAAGCAAGAGGTGTCAGAAAAGTTACCACAGGGATAACTGGCTTGTGGCGGCCAAGCGTTCATAGCGACGTCGCTTTTTGATCCTTCGATGTCGAAGCAGAATTCACCAAGCGTTGGATTGTTCACCCACCAAGAGGGAACGTGAGCTGGGATTAGACCGTCGTGGGACAGGTTAGTTGTGCCCTACTGTCAACCAAACCACACATCAGAAGATGGAGGAACGTCGACGTTTCGGTCCGTCCTGGACCATTATCAAAGTCGTGTGTGAGGATACGACTTGATAATGGTCCTCACGTTCGTCGTGTCTCCCTCTTCTGGTGTGTGGTCTGGTCACCATATCTTCAGCCACGTTATTGTGACTCATCGTCGGCAGGCGTGTTTACGCATCACTCGCCAGGTAGTGTTTACACGCGTCACTCTTCAAACAGTCTATTTACATGTAAAACTTAACAGGCGTAGAGTGTTTACAAATCAAAGACAGCCGCCTTTCCCCCCCCCCCAGCCCTCTCGGGCCTCAGTCAGCAGCGTGAATTGACTGAAGTTCACCTTTTCTAACCTATCCCGGCTTTTTTCTCATCCTCACTCTATCCTCGTCACACTCATCCTCATCCTTTCCCCGTCACTCATCCTCACTCTATCCCCATCACTCTCATTTTCTAGCCTTAATCCCTCCCACCCTTCTACGTCTCGCCATCCCAATTTCCTCCCCTCTACTTCTCATTCACTACCCTCCCAGTCTCTTTCTCCTTCCCTTCCAATCCCTTCTTCTCACCCTTTCCATCCGCTCCTCCCTTCCCATTCCCTGACCTTTCTCCGCTGCACGTCAGCTCTCGGCAATTAAAGTCTGGCAGCCAACGCCCATTACGACGGCCAGCCGGTTGTTGACACTTTTGGGTAAACGTTGGAGGTGTGGAGCGCCGTGGCTGGGTGCTGCTCTACTAGGGCCGGAGAGGCGCATCTGGGAAACGAATGGGTACAGACAGCTCAGCTGTCCCCTCTCTCCGCTTGCTCCCGCTTGCTGCAACAGTCTTAAGGAAGCTTCTCTTACCTGCCTGTACACCTGTGCCCCTCGCTGCTGTTTCCGGTTCAGGTATTGAGATGTTATAAGGCGATGTGATAAGGTCGGGGGGAAAGAGATGATGGTGATAAAGATTAAGCCACCCAAGAGGTGGCACGGGCATGAATAGCCCGTAACGGGAGGGAACGAGCTAATCCAAGGTGTTTATAGTTGACGCTGTGTTGTGGGGTTAGATGCGCAAAGGTCTCGGGGGAATATTTATTTCGCACACACGATCCCCCCGAGGTCTAAGGGGCTCAAGCGCCTTGTAACAAGTTTACGAGAGGAATTCTTCGCCCTAAAAAAATTATAGCGTTCCCATGGTCTTTTAAGGGAAATTTAAGAGACTAACCTCCTCTTTCCAGGACCTCTTACATTGCGGCTTGGGTGTGTGGCAACACTACCTTGGGTTTGTGTGGCTCCTAGAACATCTTTGCCATTTTTTTATAATTTGTTTTTATACATTATATTGAGTGTTTGCTTATCGTTGAACCTCTCATTTGAAAAGCTACTTTAGGCCTTGGGTGTATGGCTCATGGTGAATGCTATTCTTGCAGACAAGAAAAAACTCCTTCACACATTTCTATCATTCACGGTGAGTAACTCAACTTAATATTCCAGGAGATTTTCACAGAGCAAGAGAGAGAGAAGTTCCTGAATTGAAGGGAATAAAATCAAACCAGGCAAAACTGTTGGACTTTCAGATAACCGGAGATGGAAAAGACAGTTGGTCTTTTGGAATAGTCACAGGTCGATTAAGGGTTGAATGGTTGGGCTCTAATACACGTAATTTATCACTCGCAATTATAACTAGGTCAATTAACACAAACGTTAATAAATTAAATTCATTAGGAAGTGATGTGATGGAGGCTGACTCCATACACATTTTCAAATGTAGATATGATAGAACGCAATAGGCTCAGGAACCTGTACACCAGTTGATTGACTGTTGAGAGGCGGGACCAAAGAGCCCAAGCTCATCCCCCCACAAGCAAAATTATGTGCGTACAGTTAGGTGAGTACACACACTAAGTGAAGCCTGGAAGCCTACTTCTTGTGATAGCTTCAGCCCTCTATTTGCTGACTCAACCGGAGAACTTCCTCCTATAACAACAAGTGCGACTAAAAAGTTTTCTGGAGACGTTATCGCTAATACGAAGACAAAAGTCATATGCACACATGGCCGCTGCGCCCGGAAGGCGAGGGCGAGGCGGGCGAGAGGCCGACTTCACCACTTTGATCTCGGCCTCCCGGGGGCTCAAAAAAAAAAAGCGACAAGTTTACCAAATATACATATCTTGCGAAGTCAACTACCCGTTCCCAGTTGGCTTCATTGCTCTCAGTCACCATCCGTGTGTGTGTGTGTGTGTGTGTGTGTGTGTGTGTGTGTGTGTGTGTGTGTGTGTGTACTCACCTAGTTGTGCTTGCGGGGGTTGAGCTCTGGTTCTTCGGTCCCGCCTCTCAATTGTCAATCAACTGGTGTACAAATTCCTGAGCCTACTGGGCTCTATCATATCTACATTTGAAACTGTGTATGGAGTCAGCCTCCACCACATCACTTTCTAGAGCATTCCATTTATTAACTACTCTGACACTGAACAAAATCTTTCTAACGTCTCTGTGGCTCATCTGGGTACTAAGTTTTAAGAGATGGGTGGAGAGTAGGGTTGCGGGAAAGTGGAGGGAAGAGTGGAGGGAAGGGTGAAGAATAGGGTGGAGGGAAGAGCGAGGAGGAGAAAGATTAGAAGGTGAGGTAACGCTCAAGTGGCGGATATATCTAGAGGGGGCGGGAAGAAGAGTGCTGGGAAGCTGGAGAGGGAGAGATATGTAGTGCAAGAATGGCTGATGAAAAGGAGCAGAAGAGAAGAGGAAAAGAAGACCAGGAGGAAGATGATGATGATGATGGCGAAAAGAACCAAGAGGTGAAGGAACACTGAAAAAAAAACACACACGTCTGGCATTCCGGTGAGAGCAAGATCCAGAAATACATCTCCGAGAGGGATGAAAGATGGTCTGGTTGGGTTATTGAAGAGATGGGAGAGTGAATTAATGGGTTTCTGAGAGGGAGTGCTAGCGACAGGGGGGAGTGGGAGAGAGAGAGGGGACCAGGAGGGGTAACGGTAGATTCAGGTGAGGCTTCTAGTCTCTGTATCGTAAAACACGGTAGGAGGAGAGTGGGTGGGTAGTGCACAGCACATACTGGCTCAGTACTTGCAAACAGTGCCATCTGGACCATCCCTCCTGTATACCACGGCCTGAATGCTCTGGACAAAGAGGTCCAGAGCATCCAACGAAACACGTTGCCTTTTTACGAAGATGAGCCCAAATCACTCGTTACTGTCTCGCTGGTCAACAGTAAAAACCTTTAAAAACACTACTCCTGTTGATGCCTACTCATCCAGAAACCTTCGTAGAAGTCATACATTCTCCGTACATACAGCCTTCTTATGACAATACCCGTGTCACTATACACAATAAACGACCAGAATCTTCTCAATATTCAAATATATCGCAAGTCTGGTGGTGTTTCCTGAATCACAGGCTAAAGAAAAACGTGTGTGTGGGCGGGAACTGGCTTCGAGTGATGGGCAAGGTGGCACGGGTTAAAGGCCTCCTGTATAAAACAGAGTAATAAATTGGGTGTTTTCGTCCAGAGATTAGATTGAAGATTGAGAAACTTTAACCATCAATACTGTCAAGACCGTAATGGGATATTATATATATATACTCTACTAGATGAGAGACTCGGTGGGGGGGCCTGGTTCTCTCTCCCCCCTCACTCCACTCCTCTCTCTTTCTCTCTTTGCTCCCTCTCCAATTATTCCCTCTTTTTCTCCTCTTTCCCTCCCCTCCATCACCCCTCTCCCCTCTCTCACCCCACTTCCAACGCCGTCTTCTCTCTCTCTCCCTACCTCCCTCCCCCCCTTCTCTTCCCCTTGTTCGTTCCCCCTTTCGCTTCCCTCTTGTTCCCTTCTCCCTTCTTTTCCTCCTCGCTCTCTCCTATCTTCCTTTCCTCTCTCCTATCATGGCTTAACTCCCCCCCCCCTCTCCTACAATATCACCAATAACACAATAAGAACACTTATCGTGTTATCGTGAACAAGACAAAAGCCATGGCCTCCTACTGTGAACAGACACATTTTATTTTATATAGATTATCAATTGAAAAGAGCATCTTCTCTGTTTCTAAACAGTAATGAATAGGAAGACGAATGAATATCGGTAAAGTGAATAATGATATGCAAATTTCCAAATTTAAAAGCGTGTGAGTCTTCTGGGTGAAAGATGCTTGCGACGCTCCTGTAGAAGGTGCTCGAGCAGGTTATTCCCCAGGTGTCGCTTGACGGACGGACGGACGGACGAACGGACGGACGGATGAACGGGCGGATGGACGGGAGGACGGACAGGCGGACGGACGGACGGATGGACGAATGGACGAACGGACGGACGGACGGACAGACGGACGGACGGACAGACGGACGGACGGATGGACGAACGGACGGATGGACGAACGGACGAACGAACGGACGGACGGACGAACGAACGGACGGACGGACGCATGCAACAGGAAGCTAGGTTGCAGCACAGGCTGGAAAATAAATTAAAAAGCTGGGAGAATAATTGCAGGATAATAATTATAATAATTGCAATAATTACCAAAATTACTATAATAATAATAATAATAACCACAGAAAATCACACTGACGTGATTTATATTAATGCTAAAATCCACTGAGGCTTTGTTACGACGCGAACCGGCAATCAAGGCATTGCCAGCCGAAGATTTCTGCTGAAATCACAAGAAGAATGTGATTTCAGTAGAAATCTGGTTGTATGACTTTTATCAGGTCAGCGATGGTACAGCTCCTCACAGTCATAGTGTATTTTCAAACCCATTCTCTTGTTTAGATAGTACCTATTGTGACGACCGTTAATAGTCACGAATTCGTAAGTACTTAGCTTTTTTAGACTAGTCAGGAATTCTGTTAAAATAAATGAAGTTAAAGACAAACTTATATATTCCAAGGCCTATTATAACACACAAATGTGCTATTTTAGGCCTCAGATATCGTGTATTAGGCCTGGGAAGGTTAGGTTAGGTTTAGTTTGTGAAAGCAACATAAGTAAAAAAATTTATTCCAGTTTGTCCAACTCAATAGTTCAGATATCTACTTTATAATTTCGTTGAACGTTGGTATATATACTATGGTCTTCATGGTTACTATAAGTACTACCAAAACAGGAGGATAGGCTGTAGCATAGTAACGTAGATGGACCAGTAACAGATGATAATAATAACAATAACATATGATAACCAAAATAACATAATAATAAGCGATATAAAACAATAACCACAATAACATGATAATAATAAGTAATATAAAATAATAAACAATGATGATATATGACAATAGTCACTAATAATTAATCCGATAGAGACTTTAAACGCTGTGTGTATGAATAATACAATAAGTGTGAAGAAAATGTATTAAGCAAAGATGGAAAATATTTGGGAGAAAAACTGAAAAGTCGAGAGAAAATGGAACATATTCGAAGGGAAACTTTATTGCTATAAAAACGTGACTTTCCTGAGCCATAACCATCTCGCAAGTTTTTCCTTACGGAAAAACTTATTATAAGTCATTTTCAAGCTTATATCGATTATTACCCCACCTAGAGCATTATTATTAATAACTTTTCCCACCACCATCTTCCCGTTTACTTGGAAGTTTGGGAAAGAATTACCATACTCTTTTTTTTTCTAATATAATCCCTGTTCTAGCATGTGAACTACAGTGTATCATACTGTTCCCGAGGCGAGGTCCCGCTGGAGGCTTCAGACAGTGTAATGATGATGTGATTTGATTGATTGTTGCGGCTAGTTTATTGTGCACCCCATACTCATCCTGTGAGCGGTAGCGCAAAAGCATTACAGAGGGCACAAAAGGTCTTTATCAGACCTCATCTTATGTGGCTAGCTATTCATCCTGTGGTAACATTGGTTCTTGGCTTGATGTTAGGTCTCAGGTACACGATTACAGGAGGGTTATTAAGATCCGTGATGCCTTACCCTGTACTCTCTTATTTGTAGATCTGACCTCACTCTCTTCTAACCTCGCTCTCTATCCTTTATATATGTGTCCTTTTCAGTACCATCTTGGTCACTTACATCCCATAAATCTTTCGTTTAACAATTCTCCTACTTTCCTATTCTTTTGTTTTCACTCTCCTTGTCCTCTCCCTCCTCACCTTTTATGCTCCTTCTCCAATAGTTTTAGCTCCCCCATCACCCTCCTCACCACCCTTCACCTGCCTTCCCTCTGCTGACTCCCTCTTCATCCAATCTGGCAGCTCCCTCTCCACCCGTCAATTACTTTTCACCTCCCCCTACAAAAAGTCAAACAGTCCCCAGGGCACTGCTTGCTCCGGCATGGGAAGAGGGCGAGATAAGGTAGTCTAAGTGGACGAAAAAGTAGGAATAAGGAGACAGCTAAAGATGGAGGAGGAGGATAAGGAAGAAGTATTACTTTGAACTGATTCGCTTTTCTTTGACAACCATTCTTGGTGACTGCTTAGAGTGACCCACTTTTCTATTACTGAATCAATACTTGTGCGTTACAGAGATGCTAAAGGCAGCCAAGAAGCTCTTGTTTCATTTCTCGACAAATTGGATTTCTTTGTTTATAGTTTTGGCGTCATGTTTAAGTATGGTAGTATTGGCGTCATGTTTAAGTATGGTAGTATTGGCGTCATGTTTAAGTATGGTAGTATTGGCGTCATGTTTAAGTATGGTAGTATTGGCGTCATGTTTAAGTATGGTAGTATTGGCGTCATGTTTAAGTATGGTAGTATTGGCGTCATGTTTAAGTATGGTAGTATTGGCGTCATGTTTAAGTATGGTAGTATTTGCGTCATGTTTAAGTATGGTTGTATTGGCGTCATGTTTAAGTATGGTAGTATTGGCGTCATGTTTAAGTATGGTAGTATTGGCGTCATGTTTAAGTATGGTAGTATTGGCGTCATGTTTAAGTATGGTTGTATTGGCGTCATGTTTAAGTATGGTAGTATTGGCGTCATGTTTAAGTATGATAGTATTGGCGTCATGTTTACGTATGATAGTATTGGCGTCATGTTTAAGTATGGTAGTATTGGCGTCATGTTTACGTATGGTAGTATTGGCGTCATGTTTAAGTATGGTTGTATTGGCGTCATGTTTAAGTATGGTTGTATTGGCGTCATGTTTAAGTATGGTAGTATTGGCGTCATGTTTACGTATGGTAGTATTGGCGTCATGTTTACGTATGGTAGTATTGGCGTCATGTTTAAGTATGGTTGTATTGGCGTCATGTTTAAGTATGGTAGTATTGGCGTCATGTTTACGTATGGTAGTATTGCGTCATGTTTAAGTATGGTAGTATTGGCGTCATGTTTAAGTATGGTAGTATTGGCGTCATGTTTTCATTGTGAGCGACGGTGCCCAGGTAGGGTGTGAAGAGGGACGTGACGTCAGCACAGATAAGGGAGGGAGGGACAGATGACAATGTGAGGTTGATGAATAGTGTGTGAAAGAGATGCGATATAAGTTTAAATTTTTTTATGTGTATTGGAAGGACAGGAAACTATTGAAGATATTCAGAGAGGGCTGGAGGAATGTATACCAGGAGGAACTGAAGAGCTGAAGCTCAGGTACCATAAGCACAACTAGGTGCGTATACACACATCCTCTCACTTCAAATGGTCAAAACTTTGTTCAACTGTCTACTTTCAGAGTCCCCGAATGGCCCTACGACGCTTATGGCTTCAGCAATCGACTTCTAGCCGGTGTTAGGGGCGGGACAGGGTGGGTGGAAGATGGTACGGGGACGGGCGAGGGCGGGATGGGGTAGGATTGACCGGGTGGTGGCAGGATAGGGGTAGGCATACGCTTTCCTTCACCTGTCTCTGCTGCCGTCACAAGATCTGCCTCAGGTGGTGGTCTGGAGGTGGTGGCCAGACCTTGACGGTTAATTCAATGCCGTCAAGGGGGTCGTGGATCACTTCAAGCATTTCCCTAACACTAGTATGGTACGTAGAGTTGTTGAGGACAAGGCTCCTACTCCTGAAACACTGAGGGGTCAAGACAAGCTCCTTAAACATGAGGGGAAAGGATCCTGCTCCTGAAACACTGAGGGTGAGGAAATACAAGACAAGGTTACAAAGTATCAACAAATAACGTTCCATACAGACTCTACAAGTAACAGAACTGCAAAGTTTTTATTAACAAATTTCAGTGATTTGATTTTGTTTATATTGAAGTGTATTGACACATTCGCATCTATAATACAGAATAAGCACAACTTATGGATCACGGATGCTGGATGTTTAAATATTTAAAAAATATTGTAATGAATCTTTTTTTGCATAATTTTTGTCACAATTTCTCTCCAATTAAGTGAGCAATTTTATTTTCTAGGTATACTAGAGTTCAAGCTCAGAGGGGCGTCTAAAATGGCAGCCGGGTAAGTAGCACGAGGCAAGTAGCACCTGGTAAACAACGGACAGTAACAACGGGTATCATTGGGTAAGTAGCCCCGTGTAAAGAGCAATGGGTAAGTAGCCCCGTGTAAAGAGCAATGGGTAAGTAGCCCCGTGTAAAGAGCAATGGGTAAGTAGCCCCGTGTAAGGAGCAATGGGAAAGTAGCCCCGTGTAAGGAGCAATGGGTAAGTAGCCCCGTGTAAAGAGCAATGGGTAAGTAGCCCCGTGTAAGGAGCAATGGGTAAGTAGCCCCGTGTAAGGAGCAATGGGTAAGTAGCCCCGTGTAAGGAGCAATGGGTAAGTAGCCCCGTGTAAGGAGCAATGAGTAAGTAGCCCCGTGTAAGGAGCAATGGGAAAGTAGCCCCGTGTAAGGAGCAATGGGTAAGTAGCCCCGAAAAGAAGCAATGGGTATGTAGCCCCGCGTAAGGAGCAATGGGTAAGTAACCCCGTGTAAGGAGCAGTGGGTAAGTAACATTAGGTAAGTAGCACCTGGGTAAGCAACGTAAGTAGTAAGTAGCACTTGGTATTCAATTCAGTGTACGACTGTATAAGTAAATGATGCAAAATGTACCATTATATACATGCTACAATAAATAAGGTCTACTGTACATATTCTTATAAAGAACAGAAGCTGTCACGCAAATCCATTTAATATTCATAGCGGCCGTCAGTAAGGGTTGCGGTGACCGGCCGCGACCGCTTCCCTGCTGTCCGGATAAGACTGATACAAATTACAAGCACTATGTCGGATAAAACGATTTTGGGGCCAGCTTCGCTTAGCTGCCTTCTGACGCTCGCTGTTCCGATCATACCCAATTATAGTTTTGAAATGTTAGTTTGTTTTTTTTGTATATTTTTAATGATCCGCTTTCGGCTACATCCACTGTGGACCTGAACGGCATGGTGAACGTTGCTCTTAACTGGACAGGCATACGGAGACCCGGCGGTGTGAAGGATAGTTGGATAATGTCCAACTATCAGGATAATGATAGTTGGATTACTCTATTGCTTTGAGATGTGTTTTCTTGTCTCAATAAACATACTTGAACTTGAACTTGATAATTGGATAATGTCTCGGTGCGGTCAGGAATATGGGACTGTTTATTTAAGTTCTTAAACTGTTAAGCAAACAGCCCCATACTGTTTATATATAAAACAGTCCCTGATTTACACTAAGTTGTGACGGGAACTTTTTAGTTGTGATTGTATCTATGTTCTGATAGGAATTAGGTTGTGATGTTTTGATAGGAATAAGGTTGTGATAGGCCCAATCACCCGCAGGAGGGTTACTAACAATCACCTCACATACACACTCACCAAGTAGCAAATATACTACAGTACAAAATATACTCTCAGTGTATATTCACCGAAAAGCGGGGTGAACCTCTCGATGTAATATATTTCATGACATTTATTGTCAGCGAACGACTCATGTCTGCCGACGAGCGTGTCAACACGACAGAGATGACGTTTATGGGCAATATTCTCATGATTTACAGCCTGAGTTGTTTTTATAAGTGAGACGTTTGGAAGGTTAACTTGTTAACTGAGAGACTAACATCTTTTCTTAATATTTGAGATGATTTTATGATTCCTAAGGTGTGAACACCATGCATAAAGCACAGTAATCATAGAGGTTCATTCTTTAGTAATTAGGGCTGTGAGGGGAGGGAGGAAAGAGAGGGTTTAATTAGTGCTAGTTGAGCATAGTATTGTCAGTCTAATATACACTGATATAATGTCCACAGTGACCTATCTCATTATATCTACAGTATATCTCCAGATGTTATAAACACCTGTTAATGTAGATCTGAGTTGACAGGTGTAAATCCTAGCCACGTAACCTTACTCGAGCTGTTGTTCACTCACCCTGTCCTCTGTATAGCACGCGTATTTTGATGTATACGTTTCTTGATGACAGTCGTACAAAAAAAAATGGTGACGATCGGAAATTGACCTAATGTCCCGTTTCTGTTCTTGGGGTCTTCTAGAATAGGGCACTTTAGTACGAAACAAGCCTTGAGGTTGGAGCACTCACGAGAACGGNGGGTGAGGGCCGCCCAGGTAGGTAGTCCTGATGGATAGGTCTGTCCGGTGGCTAGTGCTCCCTGGGGGCCATCCCTCACCTACACGCTTCTCTTCTCTCCTATTTATTCTCGTCTACTTCGCCTCGCCTCCTCCTCCTCGTCTACTTCCGCCTACTCCTTCTCGTCTACTTCCATCCACTGCTTCTTCCCGCTTCCTCATCTTCTGCCTCCTCCACATGTTCTCCGGCTCCACCACCGGTCTTCTTCCGCTTACTCTAAATCTTGTTCCGCCTCTTACTCCTCACCATCTTCTGCCGCCTCACTATTCTCATTTCCTCCGCCTACTTCTCATCCCTCTCATTTTCTCCTATTGTCCTGTCTTAGCTTCTACCACTGCTGTTAAACCACCTCGTCATATCGTGCTTTTGCTCTTCCGCTTCTTTATCAGGCTTCCTTCCGTTCCCTCCACCCTCCTTTTATTTTTTTTTACTTCCCTACCCGCCTTCCGTCGCACACTTCCATCCCGCAATAGCTTACTTTCCTGAACTTAGCTTCTCTTTCCCCCTCTTCATCAATTTCCTTCTCTCTCTCTCTCCCTTTCTCTTTCCTTCATCAAATCCTCACTCCTCTCCTCCTTCACCTCCCTCTCCCAGGGCTGTGGCTGCTCCACAAGTGTCCACTGTCTGACAGGAACGATGGATTTAGGGATGGTCCCGTCTTGCTGGTTGACCCTTGTGTTAAGGCTGCCTCGCCGTGCACGCCGGCAGGCACGGGAGCGGCTTCAGACTGCACGCCGCTTACACGAGTTGAAGAACTCGAAAGTGATCTAGCAAATTTCGATAATATTCTCTGTGATTCCTTGCACACGCGCAGGTACGCATGCGCATACATACATACATACATACATACATACATACATACATACATACATACATACATACATACATATATACATACATACATACATTGGCCCCATTGTAGACTAAGAGCCTGCAATGTACCTGGGCGCTCCAACATCATCACAAGACATTACTCGCCTCACAGCAGTAAAAGCTCCCAATGCAGGTGATATTCTATTAGCAACCCCAATGTCAGCAACTGGTACGCGTCTCTCACCATCGGCCCTCTCAATTACCGTGATTCTCTGCCTCGCTGCTCTGTCCACGCCGAATATTGAATAACAAGAAGGTGCTCAAGTCATTTCTTGTTCATTTCTTTCCTTCCTAGTTATATAGTTTCATATACTATTTAATTTATTACATTTTTAACAAGTATTTTAACAAAGATTCTCTGTTTTTGCACAGTGAAATATTTCTCTCATGTCTCGTATTAGTATTCAGAGACAACTCTTTTGTATTCCAAATCTGCTTTTGGTGCTTTAGGAATTTATTTTGTATATAAAATTCATGCGGTGCTTTTACGGGGCTGACCCACGTGGTGAATAATGTAAAAGAAGTGCATACAGATGCTGCGTCTTGTGTTCTTGTACACCTGCTGGGAAGCTTGCGTCCTCCCAGACGGTATTTCCTACTTATGATAATATAGGAAAATTTGTGAATACGGATTTCGGCGTTATATACACAAAGGTGTGTTCCATTGCTCGGAGTATACACACAGTTTACTTTAGTCCTGGATTATCTTCGGTATTAAAGAAGCTATTGTGGTGGCCTTAATAATCCTTCAGAGGTGATAAGTCTCGAATGGCTTAACACCAAACGGATTTCGACCGCGTTTTACATAATTTGTAAGGCATATCGTAGAGAGTGAACATATAAAATAGATGGCCCCTAGCCGGTGAGACGATATAACATGTAAATTACTAATCACTTGCAATATTTTTTTTATTGATTGCGAAGGGCTGTAGGAAAGGGAAACCTAACTGATTGGTTGAGTAGTATATTGTTCCTTAGAGGAAGAACGGGTCGTCATTGGTCTGTTCCCAGAAAGCAAATGGGGAGCAATGTGTTTATTATAAGCAACACACTCCGAGCATTGTTTCCTATCGAGTCGTCAATATCAATTCAGTTTCCAGAAAGTAACCGTTTCACTCATATGATCCTTTGGTACCAATGAATTGTAATATTATTTTGTGGTTGGATGAAGGAGAGAGAGAGAGAGAGAGAGAGAGAGAGAGAGAGAGAGAGAGCGAGAGAGAGCTCACTTTGATGAACTTTGCACAGGGCGACATCAAAGAGAAACACCCGCCGACAGCCGCCGCCAATTTAACTTTGGATAATGTATATGAGAAGACTGACATTAGAATTTGGTAGGAATAGTTCCAATAAGTGTCCACAAGTTTATATAAAAGCTAGTGGACATTGTGCCATTTATACGGTCGAGTGTGGATGTGATGGCTGCAGTATGCAATAGTTTAGGTGTTTTGCAATTAAATAAGTTCAGTTCTGTTATTAAACGCGAATACGCAATGCCGCGCACGCACACACGCGCGCGAATACACACACACACACACCAACCCGTCCTCGCAAATTCGTATAGTCAGTATTGACTTATTAAATACGTGATTAGGTGATATACTAAACATAATAGTTTACCTTGAAAAGCTTCATAGAAAATACCGACCTTACCTAACCTTGTTAGTATGTTAAGATAAGCATCTTATTGCTTCGTAATTACAATTATTACTTAACCTATACCTATAATAGCTTAAGTAACAATTGTAATTACGAAGCTATAAGATGTTTATCTTAACATACTAACAAGGTTAGGTAAGGTCGGTGTTTTCTATGAAGCTTTTCAAGGTAAACTATTATGTTTAGTATGTCACCTATGCACGTATTTAATAAGTCAATATTGACTATACGAATTTGCGAGGACGGGTTGCACACACACACACACACACACACACGCACACACACACACACACACACACATCCAGGATTGGAATATATATTATATATTCAGGGAGCTGCATATTTCAGGATTGGTCTGGTATACCACTTATGTCAGAGCAATCTTGGAATATGCAGCTCCAGCCTGCAGTTCATACCTAGTTAAACACAAGGCAAAGCTAAAGAAGTTTCAGAGGTATATATATGCCACCAGACTAGTCCCAGAACTGAGAAGCATGCCACGAAGAACGGCTAAGGGAGCTGAACCTCACGTCCCTGGAAAACAGAAAAGGGGAGACATGATAACTACCTACAAAATTCTCAGATGAATTAACAGTGCGTGTGGGAGGCAAAGACAAACTCTTTAGTACGGGTGGAACACGGACAAGGGGACACTGATGGAAACCTAGTACCCAAATGAGCCACAGAGACATTAGAAATAATTTTTTCAGTGTCAGAGTAGTTAACAAATGGAATGCATTACAGTGATGTGGTGGAGGTTGGCTCCATACACAGTTTCAAATGTAGATATGACAGAGTCCAGTAGGCTCAGGAATCTGTACACCAGTTGATCGACGGTTGAAAGGCGGGACCAAAGAGACAAAGCTCAACTCCCGCAAGCACAACTAGGTAGGTACAACTAGGTGAGTACACACACACCCCTCTTCACCTGCTTTCACTACAAAACGCACATTTAAGTTCCAGAAATAAACGCATATTTTAGTGACAGAATATTATATTGTCTCAATATAATATTCTGAGTAACATATGTATCTAAGAACACAGAAGCAATCTGAGTGGAGCAAGAATTTTAAAGTCACCCTTTTAAGGGAGATAAACCTTCGAACATGATGACGGGCGATCTGTGTTGACTTGATTTTATGAAATATTAATTGTTATCAGGTAATATCCTTTAGTTTTACAAGGTGAAAACAAATCATTTATGTTGTGAATAAGTGTCTTGTTAGGCTGAAATCAAATATACCTGTTTTGGGGTTCAGGGTTCAAATTAGTACCTTACATCTAGTGTTTGTGAGACTAATTGTTATTATGTATTGGCATATTATCCAGAGTGGGATGGATTTCTTCGTTTACTCTTGTTTTTTGTAAATATATTTTAATTTTATTAATTTATTTGTCTCTGTTATTTCTGCTGTGGTTGTCTCAGGAATAACTAAACTATTTTAGGCGAAGCGTTTGATAACATTTTCAATATTAAGTGCTATCAATTTTATAGCTACAGAGACCAAGCTTACAGAGCACTTGAAGGAGTTAGTCGTAACAACCTTCATGCCATGTAAAGTGGAGATGATATTACAAAATGAATACAGAAGCATGTCTGAAAAGTTAGATCTTTGTTGGGAAATACGAGTATGAGTTCAGTGAGGCAGATCCGACCTTACAAACTTCAACAGACTGACGGGAGTAAAGGACGACAAATGTGTACAATTGAAATTGAAATTGAAATAAGTTTACAGACAGTATTCAATTCTCGTAGTATAAGTTGCCAGAAGGCATGAGCCGGCGGGTTTTAAACATTTCTGGAATAACATTTAGGTACATCCACAGTTATTCAACTTCCCTGGACTATATGAAGGGCTATATAGTATGTCATACAACATTTCCTATATCGCAAGATGGTATAGTCATACACTGGGGGCAGGAATCAAGTTTGCTAAATGAAGAAACAGGCCGGGGTTAACGGGAGGTGTTTGAGTGGGTAACACAATACCAGATTATCAAAAGGTATAGTTATAGTGGGAGAAGAATCACCAGAGCCGTTGCAGCAACTGGCGAATCCCACAGGAGTCAGAATTTCGACCCATCTTATCCAAATACATGTGAGCTATATTCCTGAAGGACTGCTTCTTATCGATGCTTGCAGTACACACATTAATCTAATGAGAAAGGTGAGTAATCTTCAAGAGGAAACTAGATTGTTTCCTCCAAGAAGTGCTGGACCAACCGGGCCTGTGGTGGGTATGTGGGTCTGCGGGCCGCTCCAAGCAACAGCCTGGTGGACCAAGCTCTCACAAGTCAAGCCTGACCTCGGGCCGGGCTTGGGGAGTAGAAGAACTCTCAGAACCCCATTAAGCAGGTATCAATGGTTGACGGCAACAAGAAGCAGCTTGTACATCTTGAATCGTTTATCTTGAGATGATTTCGGGGCTTAGCGTCCCCGCGGCCCGGTCATCGACCAGGCCTCCTTTTTGTTACACACCCTCAGGAAACAGCCCGAAGCGGATGTCTAACTCCCAGGTACCTATTTACTGCTAGATAACAGGGGCATCAGGGTGAATGAAACTGCCCATTTGTTTCCGCCTCCACCGGGATCGAATCCGGAACCTCGGGACTACGAATCCGTAGCTGTCCACTCAGCTGTCAGGCTCCTAGATGGTCTGACAAGCGGCTGCTGGATTTATCTATATTCCAGCTCTTGTAAGGTAATGGATGCATGTGTTCGGTAAGACGGCTTGAGACAAGGGGACAATCTGAGTGGGAAGTAAATTCAGGAGTCAAAAAGATAGACATCAGAGTAAATATGGCAACACACTTTCACGAATGGCACATAACCCACGTAACATCAGCAGCATATGCAAGGTTGGTAAATGTAAGGACTGCCTTCCGGAATCTGCATAAAGGGTCGGGATGCTTTGTGTTCATATATTAAAAACGGCCTTAAGTAAGCACATGCTATTTGAAACTCTAGATTTATGTAATTGTAGCAAAAACTCCATCTTCGTTTGTTTTTAATGTATATTGTAATCGGTGTTTTTAACTTATACAGTAATCAGTGTTTGTAGTTTATACTGCAATCATTGTTTTTAATTTATATTGTTATCACTGTAAATTGATATTATTGTCAGAAGAAAAGCATTATGTGACGGTTTAAAGAGTGTGAATCGCTTAACAAGAACTAGAGTACGGTAGCAGTCTACGAAGCTTCAGAAATGTAAAGGTTTTTGAGATAAATAACGAACTGTCCTTTTACTACTATTTATATCCCTACTAATACTAACACTGCTATTGTATAACTAATTTTTCCAATACCATTACTCATGCTATCACACTTATTAATACTATTTATGACTAATCAGTAAGGCATCAGGAGACGGCACCCACTCCCAAGCCTCCCTGACCCTCACACCCCCCTCCCACACCCTCACACCCTCCCTGACGCCTCACATCCTTCCCACACCCTCCCTGACCCCTCATACCCTCCCGGACCCTCACTTTAGTGTTTACCGGAGACTTGCCAACGTTTATTTACTGTTTTCACGGGGCGATAAACATTTCTCTCCCATCCAAAATGACTGACAGGGGCTACAAGGAGCTGGCCTGTTCTTGTTGTCAGCCCGAGATGTTGGGGCGGTTTGGGAAAAGAAAGGGAGGTTCTCTTCTGAGATGGGGAAGGGTTCGTCTCCTGCCTTAGGGAAGGGGGAGGTTATTCTCTTGCCTTGGGGAAGGTGAGGTTCTTCTTGCCGTAAGGAAGTGGAAGACTGGCCTTGGAAAAGGGGAGTGGGAATGTTCTTTCGCCAGCTGTGCGGAAGGAAATTATGCGCTTTGCGGGTTGGTTTTTTGTTTTCCCCGGCATTAGCGGGAGGCAGCAGTTCAGGGCGGATGTTTACACCTTTTGGTTTTTGCTAATTGGGTTCTAAGTTCAGGTGAGGCACAGTTGTGGTGATCAGATCAGTGGAGGGTGTGTGGTCTGATCAGATCAGGGGAGGGTGTGGCGTGATCAGATCAGGGGAAGGTGTGGCGTGATCAGATCAGGGGAAGGTGTGGCGTGATCAAATCAGGAGAGAGTGTGGTGTAATCAGTGGTATACTGGTGTGAAATATATTTTATACTTTTATTTTGTTGCTCTCTTTCTAAATCTCTTCACCTAATTGTCCTGCTCTCACCCTGCCGCGTTCCTTATCCTTCTTTCTTACGTCTTCATTCATTATTTTCAATATTTTCGCCTCAGTTATTAATCGTAAAGAATCCTCAATCCACCCACTCTTCGTATCTTTTGTCGTCTCAATTTTACCTTATCTCTAGTCTTCTATTCTCTCTTCCCCTTCCTGGAGTTGTTTCCTCCTTCCTCCACCTACCTCACTCTTCCCTACCTCACTCTCTTCCTATCTCACTCTCTTTTCCATTCCTATGTCCCTCTCCTGTCCTTTCCAACCTCTCTGCTCTCCTTCCTACCTCCCTCTTACATACCTTTTCTATCTTCCTTCCTCTTTTTTCATCCCTTCCTTCCCCCCCCCCCACCACCATCGTTTTTTGTATTTTCATCTCTTCTTTCACACATCGTCTCGACTGTTCCCCCCTACCGTAATCCTCCCTTCCTACTTCCGTTTTCTTCCCATTCCATTTTCCCCTTTCCTTTTTTTTTTGCTTCTACCTTTTTCTTCTCCCTGCCCCCTATACCTCCCAGCTACCCACCCTTCCTCCCTCCCTCCCCCTCCCCACTTCCCAATCCCAGCACCATCAAGCAGTCCCCATGTTTACAAACGATTAATGTCACATATACTCGCTGCATCGTCTGAGTGGTAATGGATTTCCAATGTGTGAACTCGGCTGGCTTTCTGGCTGGCTTCCCCGAGGAAATGACTCCATCTCACTGTCTGGGTCTGGGCCGGGTGGCTGGTCCAGCGCTGCACATTTTGTGCGCCCGTGTGGTTTATTCCTAGCTTTGGTGTCGAGTCCAAATGGCCTTCTATGTTGTTTTGCTGGTTGCATTAATGATACTGGTGATGTCTACTAGCTGCTGTTGCTGCGCTGTTGTTGTCGTTGCATATGNGCAAATTTAGGCGAGTGTAATTAGGCGAATACATACACATATCTAATAGCTCTCACTGCTCCATAGTTTGCTCAAGACCTCTTTCCTTAAGCTGAACATTTTTCATTGTGTAAGTATTGTTGAAGCGGAGGAACGTTGGTGTGGGGTAATATCTGGCGACTGTTTGGGAGGTCTCGGGTCGTGTGTTCATCAGGGCAGTCGCCAGGGGCGTGGTGGCGGAGCAGGGTGAGGAGAGAGACCCGGAGGCAGCTGGAGGAGGAGAGGCAGCTGGAGGAGGAGGAGAGACAGCTGAAGGAGGAGGAGAGGCAGCTGGAGGAGGAGGAGAGACAGCTGAAGGAGGAGGAGAGACAGCTGGATCAGGAGATGCATGATAAGCAAATCAGATTGTGAAACTAGCTCACCGCATATGTATCTTAGTTGCTTAGCTCAGAGATTGTTCTTCTGGTCATTATCGAACCCGCTGTTGATATATACATTAAACTACGTAATTAGCTTGTAACTTGATAAGCTAAATGAATTTTGGTGTTTCAGTCCCATGTCTCAGCATGCGGTTTCCACGTCTGTATCCAAAGGGTACAAACAAAGATGCATTTAATGTAATGAAAGGTTAGCTGTTGGACATAAGACTTTAGTAAAGTTATTATTGGTTGTGTTATTACCACAAATAACTATGTACAGAAGAGTAAGAATGTGGCGCAACTCGGCCTGAGGACATGTGACCCTTGGATTGAAAATGATTAAGTATATTTGCACTGAAAGCCTTTTACAGGCCTTGGCCCCAAACGTGGATTCAACATACCCTTATTCCCAGGCATCGAGTTAAACCTGAGCTGAGGTAATTTTAGGTGCCGTGCCTAACGTGCTCCGGAGTAATTTAAGAAGTCAGTGGTAACAGAGCCTTACACCTACTACTTAACACCTTCCCACTACCTAGCACCTTCCTACTGCCTAACACCTGCCCACTGTCACAATCAGCACTGTGTAGAAATGCCCGACAGACCACTGTAACATTATCTAACACAGTGCACAGTTACAAACGCATTAAGATTTCAACTTAGATTCAACAGAGCAGAAGAAGTTGTTAAACACATATGGCAAAATCTTACTGAAGCGACCATACGAGCCATAAATACTCATACTCCGCCCAAGTAAAACAGAAACAAACAAAACTTAGTGGGCAGCCAGAGGCTTAGGGCCGCGCAGGAATATCCCTGCAAAAAAAAAAAAATCTCCCCACTACCTAACACCTCCCTACTAACCTACCTTTCCCTATGTTTCATCTCTCAGCACTTTTCCCCACAAAATCACTCCGACACTTGTCCAGTGAACTCATCCTTATTCCCTTTAATCTACATATTTACCCCTCCATCCCCCACTACCTTCCTACCTCACAACCTCCCCTCATAACCTTTCCTTCGTCAACATCCCTCATAACCTCTCGCCGTCAACCTCCCTCCCTCCGTCAATCTCCCTATCTCCGTCAACCTACCTCTCTCTCTCTCTCTCTCTCTCTCTCTCTTCTCTCTCTCTCTCTCTCTCTCTCTCTCTCTCTCTCTCTCTCTCTCTCTCTCTCTCTATCTCCGTCAACCCTCCTTCTTCATATTTCCAACCACTCATTCCTGCAGCGGATGAACACGCACAGATGAAGATGAAGACCTTCATCATTAATGATGACGATGATCAAGGTGATGAACACCTTCTATAACAGGGAGTCGGAGGGACATCCCTGGTATGGCCGTCCAGTGTCCTGGTAAGGCTGGCTGAGGATATTCTTGGAGTGTACCTGTAGCGGGCTCTGGGATGAGGGGGTTTACCTTCATATGTGGACGGTGGTCACTCCTGGTGTTTGTCTACTGCAAGGAGGAGCTTCTGAGCTGCTCTTATTGGTGGTTTTGATGTGGTGGGGGGAGCGGGGAGGGATATTGTAGGGGGGGCAGTAGGACTAGTGGGGGGGGCAGGAATTGGACATGGTGGGCTTGTGGATGAAGGGAACTATCAGGGAAAAGGGCCAAGCCAATACGGAAGAGGGTCAGGATAAGGATTTGGGATGGGAGTAAAGGAATGGTGCCCAACCACCTGGACGGTCAGGGATAGAACGCCGACCTGTATGACGCGAGACCATTGCTCTACTGTCCAGCCCAAGTGGTTCATCATTTGAAATATTAATAACAGACCACCGTGTGTTGACAATTGTGTATTCAGACAGTCAAGTATTAACACAACCATGTAAAACACTCGGTCGGCGCTTCCCAAGGGATTTGGCCTGGGATCGTATCCTGGCCGGGGAGGATTGATTAGGCGCCAATCCTTAGCTTTAAGCCTCTGTTCACCCAGCAGTGAATGGGTACCTGGTTGTTAAACTATTAAATTATGGGAAAATTCATAATTTATTAATATTCATTAAAGTATTTATTGAAGATTAGAGGTTACTAAAACTAATCTGTTGCGAAATTTCGTCAGTTTTCTTGCTTTTTGTGTGTGCGAATTGGGTCACTATGTTTTTTGTTGAAATAAAATAAATACGGCTATTTACATTCACATTAAGCATAACTATATATTATTTATGACATAATTATTTGATGATAACACTAAATACTAGTTCCCCCCTAACAAATCACCATTGGAACCACAGGGGGGAGAGTCGAATAAGCCACGGCATCAAAAACAACATTTTCATTGATTCCTGGACTCAATAATATTACCACTTGGGTTGAATGGTAGAGCGACGGTCTCGCTTCATGCAGGTCGGCGTTCAGTCCCCGACCATCCAAATGGTTGGGGCACCATTCCTTCCCCCCTTTCCCATCCCAAATCCTTATCCTGACCCCTTCCAGTGCTATATAGTCGTAATGGCTTGGCGCTTTCCCTTGAAAGTTCCGTTCCCTTCAATAATATTACTGGGACCCACACCATAATTACCAAGAAGCACCACAAAGGGGGGAAGGCACACAGCGTGTAAAACAAATCAACCATTAATGGTACAGTTTTTGGGGTCACACATGAGGAGAACAGGTCCACAGGTTTATCCACCGTGGTCACGCACAGTCTCATAACGTCTCGTAAAATGGTTTCAATGTTCTGAGTCCTGGGATTTTTTGCTATATGTTTTACTTATGGCTCTACTTTGCACTTTTCTGCTGGGATATTTTCGTTAATGTATTGAATTGGTATTTTCGTCAACTAATGCTATATATCTAGTATTTTTCACTTTTCACCCCGGAGGATTTATATATATATATATATATATATATATATATATATATATATATATATATATATATATATATATATATATATATATATATTCACTTGGGCACTAGGAGACTCGACCTGCCGACTTATGGGTGTGAGGCAGAAGCTGTTCTCTTATACTATGAGACAGCTACAATACAAAAGATTTCAGAATCTTTCCAAAGATTCTAAAAATTTCCCAAAGATTCCCCTCAAAAGCGGGTCCAAAATCTAATGCGGGTCTAATCTAATGTATTTCCTGTAGGTACAAATAGGTGAGTACACACATACAATGGATATACAGTGTATATTAAACCACGTATATAGCTGCATACGTATTATAAGAAGTCTGGATGTAATTAATCCCTACAGCAGGTGTTTTGCTGCTAGAAGGTGGGCTGGTGGCGACCGGGCTGGTGCAAACCGGGTGGAGTAGGTGCTGGTGGAGAATGGGCAGAAGAGAGATTGATGAGGGTGGCTTAGGGTGACCTGGGTGAGAGCGGTAGTGAAGCAGTAAGAGTGGGGTGTCCACCTTACTTCTGCTGCTCCCTAGGGCCCCATTATCCCCCCCCTCAACCCCATCACTTACACCCCCCCCCGTCCCCGACGTAAAGCACCCCACCCCAATACCGTCTAGCCCCCTATATCACCTGATGTACTACTATGGTACATCCTCACATACTTGATTATCAGGTTCACCATCACTGCCTAGTGTACTGCCCAGGTGCACTCCCTCTACACTGCTGTTCTTCGTAGGTTCATCACCGACCTTTATACACTGAACATATACATCCCTATTATGGGATTTACTCTCCAGGAGACTCCAAACCCATTCTCACACCACCTGGATAGTTATCTAGATATTTCAGATGATCTGAAAGCATGTTAGTTCCAGTAATAGTCTGATTGTAAATTGGCAAGTGAATCTTTGTCCTAAACAGAAAAAAAAATATTCTCAAAGTTATAACTTTATTGTATTATAAATCGTTGGTTTAAACTCTACAAAATCTATGCTTAACTCATTTTCTTTGAAATGTCTGAAAAATTTGATTTTCCGTAAAAGAAGTTCTAGGGCATACTCAAATAGCTTTCAAATTTCGTATTTCATGTGTTTGAGAACAATACACCATATTAACATAACCAAATGTAATACAGCCTAACCTAACCATGAATAGGTAGTATATAATATTAATAATTGGTAGTGATTTTGAAGTGATTACCACCAGGGGGCACCTCCTCCTTGAGGGCAGGTTGCATGTTGTCAATGAACACAGTCGCCGCACCCTGAAGAAATCACTCTTACGGGACTGCTGCATGGAAGGATAAGGAGAAACTGGTATCTGTATTTCAAGCACCATTTACTTGGTGCTTTCTCCTCATAATTATCTTTTCTCATTTTCCTGTCAACCTAAATATCTGTCAGTTTTTGTGTATCTGTTCGTATCTTATTTACTGATCTTTGTGTTGCTCCATCTGTCTCGTTTTTTTTTTGTTTGACAGCGTTGGTTTCCCCAAGTGACAGAAGTCAGTGTTCATGTGTTGGGTTACAGGGAATAGATTGCCTTGGTTAATTGTATTTTACACACATTAGCATGTTAATACAGAAGACACAAGGATGATATCCATCAATCTAACCTGATCCCTGCTAGAGGTGCTCTTGACATCTGACTAACTAGGTAACAAATTAGTTCAATTCCAGCGCCAGCTCATGGTGTCTAGGTGTTAAGTTCCGTGTAACGAGAGTAAATAATTAATTATCAAAAGAAGGCACCAAGCCGGGAAGGGTGTAATGGGAGTTTTTTCTGCGGCTACACCCACCTCTTTACTCCACACACAACTGTAATATATATATATTTTTTAATATGAGCGAGGAATAAATCTTCTAAATATAAGTCTAAATTATACAGTATGTAATTATAATGACGTGCTATGGTGTTAGTGTGATATTATTATTCAGTAAATAATGCACCGTAATTTTGTGTTAACTAACTCGGTTATAAATGTATAGACATTTACGAATGGAGTTTTTGAATTGTGATTTGTATTTGTATACAACATTTAATAATGTCATTATGTTCCAAGTATGATCCAGTCTCGAGCTTTTCGTTATTGCCCGAGATGCCTCGGTAACACGCATGCTTGAACCATGGGCTTCTTTGACACGCCTCGCTGAGTGCTGCTGAAGAGTGCTGCTGACACACTGTCGCCGAGTGTTGCCGACACACACCGTCGCTGAGTGCTGCCGACACACAGCGTTGCCGAGTGCTGCCGACACACCGTTGCCGAGTGCTGCCGACACACCGTCACTGAGTGCTGCCGACACACACCGTCGCTGAGTGCTGCCGACACACACCGTCGCTGAGTGCTGCTGACACACTGTCGCCGAGTGCTGCTGACACACACCGTCGCCGAGTGCTGCTGACACACCGTCGCCGAGTGCTGCCGACACACACCGTTGCCGAGTGCTGCTGACACACCGTTGCCGAGTGCTGCTGACACACACCGTCACCGAGTACTGCTGACACACACCGTTGCCGAGTGCTGCTGACACACACCGTCACCGAGTACTGCTGACACACACCGTCGCTGAGTGCTGCCGACACACACCGTCACTGTGTGCTGACGGGAACCGCCACCCCTTGCCGCACCCTCCCCCTACATCCTATATAACTGCACGGTAAATATCGACAGACCTGCCAGCATCAACTTTTTTAATTACTTTTAGGTTATGGGAAAGTTTGTGCCGAGAGGCGACCTGGGTTCCCCTTCCTTAAGGAGACTTAAGACCTCCATCTTTTGCCCACACATCGATCTTTGCTTAAAGGGTAAAGACTGATTAAATCTTCATCGCTTTCGGTGTTTGATCTTGAGATGGAGTAGAAGATGGAAGCTTGGGTTAAATCGATGACGTTTGGTCCTGGGTAGGATCAGGAGATTGAGGCAAACTCAGTGAGATTTGTCCTAGGCAAGAGCAGGAGGGCGGTTTTGCAACCCATGAGCTCAGAACTTCGATAGACCCTGGAACTTCGAAACTAAACTCCAAGGAACTTATTTTTTTTTACCTTGTTTCTTCTTGCAGCTAAATTGGAAATGGTTCAGTGTGTTTAAGGCTACTTTGGAAAGAAATTATTCACCTGGCCTCGGGTTGTTGTTCATCTGAGACGTTTACTAACATACTTGGGTAAAAGCCACCGCAGCTAAAATCTAATCAATTGAACTATTTCTGTAACCTCCGGCTTGAATCACCCCCGAGTGATTCAAGCCGGAGAAAATGATTTCCAGTAGTATAATTACTAGAATTTTGTAAATCTCCACAGAACTGTGTTTCAGTAGAATATAACAGAGTCTAAGTTCACATACTACTCGTATTGAATATGAACAGCATCCTTACTGTGTTTAGAGTCTAATGCTGAAGTGGATTACTCAGATTAGGCAAAGTCGTGCATGAATATTGTAAATAAAGATATTATAATAATATCTGTAGGATGAAAGAAAAAGATTATATATATATATTAGTTCATAAGGGTAGTGTTATATATGCATATACATGAATAGAGATGCTGGAGAGAGAGAGAGAGAGAGAGAGAGAGAGAGAGAGAGAGAGAGAGAGAGAGAACATTCCACGTTGGCTGGGGTACACGCTTGTCCCTGACGTAAAGTGATCTCGGTTCCAAAAAAGAATATGTAAGTCGTTACTTGAGACGGAAGAGAACAGGAGTGATGGATGGAAGGTGAAAGGGTGGGAAACAGTAGAGACGGATGGAAGGGAAGGGGGGTAGTGGAGGACTATACAGTTGAGGGTAAGATTAACCCTTTGTCGCTGTCGTTGTCGCTGGAACACCAGCGACAACGGCAGAAGCAGCAGCGGCAGCTATAACAGCAGCAACAATGACAGCCGCACAAGAGACCAGTAACAACAGCAGCAACAGCAGCAGTAACAGTAGCAGCAACGGCAACAACAGTAGCAGCAAGAACAGTAACAAGAGCAGCTGGTGCAGTAGCAAAAAGCAGCAACAGTAGCAAAAAAACCAGCAGCAACAGTAATAGCAACATCGAGAGCAAGATCAGCAACAACAGGAGAGGTGGCGTCGGGTGAGTGATGTATGTGAGGCAACATCTTAACCTCCTCAATAAAGCAGTGTTGGCGTCCACGTCAGGACGACCCGACACTACACGATGGCTCCCTCGCGGCTCCCTGACCCCCTTCCCAGTGCTATATAGTCATATGGCTATGGCGTTTCTTCTCTGAAGTTCCCTTCCCTACGACCCCTAGTGAGCATGGGACTTATATCTCTCCGAGTTCAACATGTGGGACTCTATCGAGCTGTAACTGTTTCTGAACCATGTATTCAGAAACTCTAAATGCAGGTATTTTGCCCATTGACCAAATTAACCCTTTTTGGAGGATCGGACCAGCCAGTTGTGGTGTTGGAGAGGCTGTAAACCCTTCAGTGTTGGGAGAGCATGTGTTAGAGGGGGTGGTCAGGCTGACCAGCCGTGCTGGAGGGACGGACCAACCAGTGGTGACGCAGGAGAAGGAGTGGGGGGGGGGGGCCATCGCAAATGATTGTGGTGGTGGGTGCAACCCGATGGAGCTGTGATGGA
>WNGS01005997.1:18054628-18072217 GCA_020271785.1 Procambarus virginalis | reverse complement strand
AAATTATAGATATCAAATAGATAAAATAGATGCAAATATATGAATAAAAACATGTAATAAATGATATTTAAGTTGTATAAATTCTGTATTCATGTATTTAGTACATTGGTATATGCGTGTGTTTTACCTATATGTTCCCTCACATGTATTTTCTGGTATTGGCTCCTCCTCCTCCTCTTCCTGGTCTTCAGCTGTCGGCTATCTGGCACAGCGACTCCCGACCATCTTGTGGTAGTCGCAGCTGTAGAGGAAGATGTTGATGGTTATTCTCCTCTGCCGCCTCCTAGCTAGCACAGTGATTGTAACCATGATATATATGTGCTTCCGCCTACAGTTTAGACCTATTTTATTGTGTATGACCCTCTGTCCTGCGTGACAGTGAATACCAGCATTATCCTCACTTTAATAGACTTAATCGAAATCCTCAGATTTAGGCAAAATTGCAATTAATTTGGTCAATAAAGATGTTAATAAGCATCCTCACTGCCAGTACAGTCAGGAGAAAACTTTAGAATTTCAATGGTAAACGTGTTGTCTGGTAAGTTGTGGTTGAGTCTTCTCTTTTCTGATTTCATGGTTTAGCATATTCAAATATATTCCAGGTGTCTCAATACTGGTGCCACCCTTATGGAGAATGCCTGTACTTTTTAGAGTTTATGTTTCGTTGTATCGAGTAAAGCGCTTCAGCTTAGCGGTGTTTTTGGAAATACAGTTCGTACTTGATTCTTGGAACACCCGCGGGAGTGGTGACTTGTAGAACGGAAGAGCTGTCAGGTCATTCTTTTTTTGTAAAATATTGTATAGGTGACTGTACTGCAGGTTTCTAAGTAGAATGGCCTTTCATCTTTCTTGTGTGAGACTTTCTCTTTATTGTCTTCTGTGAGTCTTATTTGGATGCTGCATCAGATGTTCCTTTTTGAAGATTTTGGCTGCTGGTGAATCGACAATTTTTCCAGCTTCCAACCATAAATATTTCGTTTTGGGAAATTTAGGTGCCCTCGTGATGCTCTTGAGAGCTATATGTATAAATAAATATAAATAGTTTTATATTTAATAAATTATATAGTTTTTATAAAGATAAATAAATAGTTTTATTTAGTTCAAAGTCAATGCAAGTCTTCCTTTTGAGAGAGTGATGAGTGTCGGGGCAAGTCTGGATCTCATTACTTGGGTGTAGAAAGTCTTATTACTTGAGTGTAGAAAGTCTTGAGCGTGTTGTCTTTATTCTCTTGTCAAAACGTTTCTTGTTGTTAATGCATACTCCTCGATATTGATATTCTGAGTCAATTTTTTTTATTTGTGTTTTCAGATCCAACATAAGAGTTCACCTGATTTGCTTGCGGATATTTTAAGTTCTAGACACCTGTGTCCTGTGCTCTTCAGTGTGTCCTGTGCTGGCTGTGAGGTGCACAGTCCGTCCTCCTAAAATGATAGTCCTTATATTAACTGATTTGGTTGAACTTACCAGTATGCACTATTAGACCCCCAAATGTTCATGTTTTGTGCATTTAATTTTACAGCCTAGAAAAAAAATACTAAACAAACTTAACATTTCTAGGCCTAGTGTAGCAAATGTATGTACTCTATTAGGCCTAAAAGAGAGAGAATATTAGGTCAAGGATTGCTTGAACAGGTTTGGTTATTTTAGATTACGTTTTTCAGTTACATTTGCGATTTAATAGAATGTCATTTGGCAAATTCAAAAATACAAAAGGTGAACTTTTGTGGGTCCAACAGTACATGTTGGTGCTACTTTTTAGGAGGATAGGCTGAGATGCGTCTGACCTTTGGGATAAATTGAGTAGAAATAAAATAAAAAATCGTGTTCAGGGCGTGTGAAGCGTATCCGAAATCCGAGCAGCTTAACCGGAGGATGTTGTGGAGGGGGGGGGAGGGGGTTATTGGTGGTGGTAGGGGGGAGGGGAGAGGGGAGGGGGTGAGTGGGAGAGGGATTTACTGCGGAGTTTGTCCCGGTTGGCTGGTCCGCACACCCATTCATCTCCCAGCCTCCCTACTATCGTCCCCTACCGATGTGTTCCTACCATCGATTCCCTCCCATCGACATCCCTCCGTTCAACCCCTCCCTCCCCCCCATCTCAGCGACCCCCACCGATCCCTGCCTCATTACGGGATTATATCCGCATGAACAGACTCCACCACCCATCTTATATACTACCTTTCCCGTCTCCACCCAGCTACTGACCTGTTCTGTCTCCACCCAGCTACTGACCTGTCCTGTCTTCACCCACCTACTGACCTGTCCTGTCTTCACCCACCTACTGACCTGTTCTGTCTCCACCCAGCTACTGACCTGTTCTGTCTTCACCCACCTACTGACCTGTTCTGTCTCCACCCACCTACTGACCTGTTCTGTCTCCACCCACCTACTGACCTGTCCTGTCTCCACCCAGCTACTGACCTGTTCTGTCTCCACCCAGCTACTGACCTGTTCTGTCTCCACCCAGCTACTGACCTGTCCTGTCTCCACCCAGCTACTGACCATGTTCTGTCTCCACCCAGCTACTGACCTGTCCTGTCTCCACCCAGCTACTGACCTGTCCTGTCTCCACCCACCTACTGACCTGTTCTGTCTCCACCCACCTACTGACCTGTTCTGTCTCCGCCCAGCTACTGACCTGTTCTGTCTCCACCCAGCTACTGACCTGTTCTGTCTCCACCCATCCCACTGACCTGTCCTGTCTCCACCCAGCTACTGACCTGTTCTGTCTCCACCCATCCCACTGACTCTCCACATTTCCACCCACCCAATCCACCTTCCCAATCTCCTCCCATCTACTGCCTTCCCTATCACTAAACAGTTACCCCATCTCCACTTTGACATTCTTCGCTCTCTCACCATCTTCATTACTCATTCACCAACCTGCATTCCTTATCCATGCTCGTTCCTCCTTTATCCACCGACCTACGTCCCATACTCATCCACCTATATGCTTCACGCACTCCCACTACATTGGTTATCTATCCCAAATACATCTATTTACCATACACCGACCCTTTCTATCCAGGCAGTAAAGGTCTTAATTAATTATCTGCTCCGATTCATTTTTGTCATCCTCTCGCCAGTGTCCTCACCTATCCTTCCTTTCACAACCCCTCACCTATCCTCCCCTTGCAAACTCCGAACCTTTACTCCCCCATAACCCCCACCGTACTCCCCATAACCCCCATATGTACTCCACAACCCCCACCTGTGAACAAATCTACAAGGGGGGTGACGAGGATTCGAACCTGCGTCCGAGAGCATCCCAGACGCAGCCTTAATCGACTGAGCTACGACATGGTTAGACAAGAGTTTCAACTCTTTTTGACCATGTCGTAGCTCAGTCGATTGAGGCAGCGTCTGGGATGCTCTCGGACGCAGGTTCGAGCCCCACCTGTACTTCACCACAACACTTGCATATCTCTACCGCCACAACCCTCACCAATTTCCTCCCTCACAACCATGCCTGCCTCTCACCCTACAACCCCTACCTCCAAACAGTCCTCACCTATTCCATCTCCAACATTCCCCACCTATCCCTCTCTCACATATCCATCCCCCCCCCAACATACCCTTCTCCTACCCCCCCTAACACAAGAATGGTCAAATACAATTTTTAGTTTTATTAAATTTTATAACCTTTGCTGTTCATATTTGCTTATTTNCCCATAGGCCAGAATCCATTCGGGGGCTTACTAAAACTCTGGCTAATTAAAACCAATTAATGAAAGCTCCGACTTGATTAAATCTGGCGGTTTAACGCTCTTAGAACGATGGATGTGGCGTGGAATGATTTAATACGAGGCCTTAGATTTAAGGGGCAGTGTTGGTGGGGCGCCTCCCCCTATCCCCTCACTTTCCTTCCCTTTCTATCCTCTTCCAAAGAACCCAAATATTACAGTCTTGGTGCAAAATTCTTAATTCTTGAGAGATATAAGAATTTTGCACCAAGACTGTAATATTTTGTTGAATTATCTGCATGTCTCTTGCAAATTGTCTATACAGTATACCTAGGTCATAAAGTATTTGTGTACGTCTGATATCATACTACTTGTGAAGGAGGAAATGTATGTTTATCTCTCAGATGTTGGTAATATGATTATTGTTTGTGATGTGTGTCTATGTATGTATTAACACGATGTACTGAACGGGGTAGAATAGCTTGAGCTACCTCATCCCTTTGTGTGTATTTTACATCAATAAACTTATTTCAATTTCAATTTCAATCTCCTCCTTACGCCTCATCCTGCCCCCTTCGTACATTACTTGCTCCGTTGTTGAGATTGCCAGGTAATTCCACTACGGGCTCACCATAGCCCGTGCTACTTGGAACATTTTCTTCCCAGTAGCTGAAGCTTAAATGACAACGACAATTGAGATGGTTAAATCAGGTGGGAGTTGAGAAGTGAGTGGAGACGTTGTCCAGGTTTATCCGGTCGTATTGCTTAGTGGATTAGTTTAAATTTTTAACACATTTAGTGTTGGAGTTTTATATGTTGTCGGGATAGAATATTTGGTTATTCTGGGTGCTTATTTGGAGAGAGGGAGGAAGAGGGATATAAAGAGAGGGAGAAAGGGGGGAAGATGGAGGGAGGGTGTTGTATAAAGTACTTAGTAGTAGGTATTACTCTTGCACCTGTCCGGTAAACCATTACATAAATGTACCAACTATTATTTCACACACCGCTCCTGTGCCAGGTAAGTCCACTTCGGGCTCACCATAGCCCATTGCTACTTGCCCCGCTCCTGTGCCAGGTAAGTCCACTTCGGGCTCACCATAGCCCATTGCTACTTGCCCCGCTCCTGTGCCAGGTAAGTTACGGGCTCACCATAGCCCGTGCTACTTGGAACTTGTTCCGAGTAGTTTAATGTATAACAACAACAACATATTTCACACTCTCCGGGAGTGTGGCCTCGGCTTGCTCGCTTCACCAATATATTCTCCCATATAATAATGCTCGTTACAATCGGTCCGGAAGTAATAATGTTAACGGTAATTACTACTAATAATAATATTTTTAATAATAATTATTATAGAATAGCAAAAATATATATAATAAGCACACAATTACGAAAATATATTCATGACAATAATCATATACCACCACAGTGATAGAATACCTGATCAACCAGGCTGTGATTCATACGTCAGGCTGCGAGCAGCCGCGTCCAACAGCCTGGTTGACCAGACGACCAACAGGGAGGCCTGGTTGCAGACCGGGCCGCGGGGCCGTTGATCCCCGGAAGCTACACAGGGTAGGGAGATAGGGAGGGGAAGATCAAGTACCAACTAATACCCAGCAGGGACAGTTTAATATATCATGCCTCTCCGGTGCATAGCTGCACGAATGACGAACGTTTCATTATTAATTTTTTGTCGCTGCTTGTTAATATTACCGTCATAAAATTCGTGATTCGTAAAACTTTATATGAAATTCTGCATTCAACGTCAATAATAAATACGTGGAATGTGTGAAGGCGACCGTTGTCAAGGCTGGGGACGTGGGTCGTAGGGACGAGGATAGTGTGAGGGCTGACGTGGGCCAGAGTGACGAGGATAGTGAGGGCTGACGAGGATAGTGAGGGGTGACGAGGATAGTGTGAAGGCTGACGTGGGCCGGAGTGACGAGGATAGTGACAGTATGAGGGATGACGTGGGTGGGGGGGGGGGGTGTCCGACTAGTGTCCAGCCCAATACCATCCCTCCTCCCCCTTACGCCAGCTGCCACCTCCCGTCGTCACCCTCCCCTTACCCTCCTTGTCGTCCGCCATAATGATGCCGAATAACAATAAAGCGTCAGTCAGTAATGATGGCCGTCGAACCTACCTCCCATAATGGTGATGACAGTGAGTAATGGAAGATCGAACAGCAGTCTAGGAAAAAGAGAGAGAGCCATTACACACATCGCGGCTCATTAGGACATCTCGGCCAAACTCAACGCCATGTTAGCATGCTTTCCTAAACGCTAAGAAATGAGCGTTTCTCTATATGTGGGTTTATATTCATACCATCACATTAAGGGGAAAATTTCAGCATTTTTCTTTCAACATTTTTGAGTGCTCTAGGAGTGTGTTTTGATTTTTTTATATGAAGAAGTGTAAGAAATCTTTGCGATCGCCTCTAGGTAGCAATACATCAAATCCGTCATAGAATGCAGCTTTAAAGCAGGTTAAGAAACCCTTACATATTCTTAGTATCAGAACAAATCAGTCTTTGAAATATATGACTGTTCCTTCACATACTGAGAACATAGCCCAGATCTCCTTCCTGCTCTCTTAAAGATTTTCATGTTAGGGTTCTTTTTAATGAGAGCACAGTCATAAATATGCCGAAAATTAACTCGTCTGCTGCCTTGAGGTGGAGGGGGGGGGGGGAGGATGTGTTTATAAGATACCTTGCAGGAGTTGTGATAAGCTGTACATCGGTCAATCTGGAAAATACTTGACCAAACAAATTGCTCAACATCAATTTGTCAGATGTCAGCTCAGGTCAGGAATCAAATATTGTGTACTAATATTCATGATTTTTCACATCCAGTGATTGGCCTAATGGAAAGATCTTTGTCTTTAACAAATATCCTCATTACATATATATATATATATATATATATATATATATATATATATATATATATATATATATATATATATATATATATATATATATATATATATAAGGATACCACCTCGGATACAATTGTAGGGACGTTCGTTTATCTTCTTATCCCACCACCCATAATAATTATTATTATTCATTATGATTAACGTATTCAATATGTATAGTGATGTTTTTTATGCTCTGGGCTGATGGAGCAGGCTTAATTGCGTCAGTAATGGAGGTGGGCATTACTCCGAGCTCCGGGGAGGGGGCAGAGTGGTTGGTCGCCATAATGTGGCTGTTTGGCTTAACTTTAACCTTTTAGGGGAACGGATTTGCCATTTTGAAGAGAGTCGGACACCAAGACTGGAATAATAGCAGCTGTGTATTTTATTTAATGGTTTTAAATGTTAATAAAAATAATGATCGTGTTTATTATAATTTTCTTTACCGTCGTCTTCGTCATAATTTTTGCTATAATTATAACTTGTTTAAATTATGATTGATTTCATAACTCATTATTATCTTTAATCATCACATAATCGGTATCTGTAAATATTTTATTATCAAAATAAGTCAACATCATCGTGATCAATATCAATCAACAACTTGTCACAATGACAGTAGTAGCAATAACAGCGAGAACAGTCACAAGAAAATCCACACTTTTTTTTTATGCAGGTATACATATTCCTGCTTGGGCCCCCAAGCCTCTGGCTGTCCCTCTCAGAGAAGCTACACCTGACCCACTGGAGGATGTAATTACCAAAGGCAGAGGTCTAGAGAGCACGGGAGACATCTCCTGTCTACGAGGCTAACCATAGCCCGTGCTTCTTGCCCAGCTCCTGTGCCAGGTAAGTTACGGGCTCACCATAGCCCGTGCTACTTGGAACTTGTTCCGAGTAGCTGAATCTATAACAACAACAATATCTAGAGAGACCCCGCGATAGCAGCCTGACGATTAAATGCGATCTCAGCACACTGTATACATTTACTGAACAAAAATGTTACCCCTTACGGGCTATTCATGCCCGTGCCACTTCTTGGGTAGCTTAATCTTCATCAATCAGTTAATCAATGTCTAGTGAGAAATGTCAATCGTTAATAGTCAATATCATTGCAGCAAAAGCTGCATAAGCAGTTACATGTACAGTATTTTTCACCTTCTTCATCTCATATATTCCGACACCTCTCTCACCATCCCTTCGTCTAGCTTTTTCTCTCCATCCCTTCCCCTCTCGCTCAATTCCTTTTTATTTCTCGTCACTTGTTTCCATTTCTCTTCATTATTTCCTTTTCCTCTTCATTCTTTCATTTACCTCTTTTCATTCCTTTCCTTCCCCCCTCTTTATTCCTTCCTTTCCACCTTTATTCCTTCCTTTCCACCTTTCTCCACCTTTTTTCCCTCATTACCACCTCTCTATTTTCTTCCTTCCCCCTTCTTCATTCCTTCCTTCCCCCGTCTCTTCATTCGTTCCTTTCCCCCCTCTCCTCATCCTTCTATCCTCCCCTCTCTTCATGCCCCCTCCTTCTCCATCTCCCACTCCAAGTGATGCTCCACCACAGGAACAGTCAAGCCTGCCCAACACCCCAGTTATAACATGGGTCCCCATGTTATAACTGGGGTGTTGGACATAACATGGGTCCCCATGTTATGTCTCATATTCACGGTGATGCGGGCAGGTGGCGACGTGGGGCCGCGGGGCACATGGAATTGGAATTGAAATTGAAACTCTTTGGAAGCCGCTCCGGAGATAAAGTAATCCCAGAAGGGTAACCCGTCTTGCGGAACAACCAGGCCAGGATTCATTGAGCCCTGACGTGTCTACAATCGAGATCTGTAACTTTTGTCTCGATCATGACGGCTGCCGGCTGACTATTTACTGCGTAGTTTACGAGCTCAAAAAGCACTACGAAGTTTAACTCTAGAAATGGTTAGTACTGTTGTGGACAACCTCGTAAATTGTTTTAATGACTGTCGACTAAAGATTTCTCAATCTCTACAATTATAAATTTGCTGTATTTCAGACGCTTGCAACAATTACTTTTATACAATCGTATATGTGTATGAAACTGGAATAATTCAACATTCCAAGAAGGTTTCTGTGTGGAGAATGGGAATGTGAGCGGTAAGGACGATGGACTGAACGTGAGATTATACAGTGGGACACGACGAGATTAGTATAAGGAACGGGATCAGTGATTAGGACGAGGTACGGAACGGCCAGACAAGGCGTCATAAGGTCAGCCTCATTATCTGGCCTCCGTTGGGACTTAAAGGTGCTGGAACTTCTAATATTTAGAAATTTGTACATGAGGGCAGTGCAGAGATTTTAAAGGTGCTGATAGTAGGGAAATGCACGCGCGAGCGAACGCACCCTCCCGCAAACACACACACACACAGGCGGAGGTTGAGAGGCGGGACCAAAGGGACAAAGCTCAACCTCCGCAAGCGCGGAGGTGAATTAGGTGAGTACACACACACACACACACACACACACACACACACACACACACACACACACACACACACACACACACACACACACACACACACACACGAGTGTAGCTCTCATCATGTAACTACACTTCGGTATTTACACACACACAGATTTGCCATAGGATGCGGGAAAGTTTTCTTTTAACGTAAGAGTAGTAAAAATATGAACTGTAATAAATAAGCATGTTGTAGAAGCGGAATATATTAATAATTTATAACTTTGCTATGATAAAAAAAAATTAGGTCAGGAGCTATTCGATTAGACAATAGGCGGCTGGAAGGACAAAGTGCAAGAGTTAAATTCAATCCTACAGGCACAAATGGGCGAGTACATACCCTCTGCGCGTGCGAGCTCTCTCAGCTCTGCCCTCTCCCACTCCCCCCTCCTTTCTCTCTCTCTCTCTTTTTATCTCTTTCACACACCACACACACACACACACACACACACACACACACACACACACACACACACACACACACACACACACACACTCTCTCTCTCTCTTTCTACCTTCCCCTCCTCCCTCCCTCCCAAACATCAATCATTGACATTTCTAAATTCAACAAGACATGTCCCATATTTACGTTAACCAAAAAATAGTGAGTGGTGATTGAGGAGATAGACCACACCAGGGGACGGCTCCCACTGCCTTACACCACCTCCAGCACCACCTGCAGCCGCCGCCGCCGCCTGGCTTCTTATTAACATGGAATATTCGCCGTTTGTTGTTGTTGTGCCGTCCAGACTATTAGTATAAATTACCAAAGATGCCAATGGTGAATGGTTAATCTGTGTTGTGTAGCGTCGACACTGGTCGCTGGTGTTGATCTGTGTCCTGCAGCCTTGCTGGTCACTTGCCAAGATATTAAAGTCACTGTAAACAGGATAGATGGAAAACGCCCAACATAGTGTCAGTATACACAAACGCAGACGGTGTTAAATTATTGATTGATGTCCTTTACACCAACACTTGATGTCCTTTGTAAGGTGATGGAAAGGCCCCCCTCCCCCCCACAAAAAAATGGACATCTGGAGAGAAGGGCTCTAAATTGTAACAAAACTCCAGAATTCGTTCAGTGATGGCGAACCCTACTTTATGAATTCAATATAATTTTATGACAAATTAATGATCAGACGAGTACAGAGAAGGCAAATTAGATTTCTTATTATCTCACTACGAGAAAGCCCTTGATGCATTATCTCACAGAAGATTATCTAAAAGGCCGGGATGACAATTGAAGGTACTTCACTGTTTGAAGGATTCCTGTAGGGCAGAATCATCCTAGTGGCAAGGCGAGTCCACACGGACTCTCACTGTTCATGGCACAGATAACTCGTAAAGTACGATATGCAAAGTTGGCTAGCATAAGCATAAGCAATCTGGGATGCAAATGGGGAGCGCACATGGAAACTTGGTGCACAAGTAACCTGTGAAGATAGAACTGTTTTAATTTTCTGGGTGTGGAAAAATATAAATGAACATATGAGTAATGTGATGGCGGTAGACTTTGTTCACAGATTCCATAGTAAGATACGACATAACACAAGAAGTTTGGCGTCAAGTTTGCCTGTCAATTGCAGGTTGAAAATCTGGATTTAAGGGCATCAAGACTAAATGAATGAAAATAGTTGAACGAAAACACACACACACACGCACACACGCACACACATATCACTTTTTGTGTGTGTGAAAGAGAAAACTTTTTCAGTGTCAGAGTAGTTAATAAATGGAATGCATTAGGCAGTGATGTGGTGGAGGCTGACTCCATACACAGTTTCAAGTGTAGATATGATAGAGGAATCAGGAATCTGTACACCTGTTGATTGAAAGTCGAGAGGCGGGACCAAAGAGCCAAAGCTCAATCCCTGCAAGCCCAAGTAGGTGAGTACGGGAAGAGGATGAGGAGTGTGGAGGGTGCAACAGTTGCTGGGGTGGTGGGAGAAAGTGACGGGGGGTCAGCATCCCTTGACAATAGAGACTGACCCTCACCATCTGCCTCCCGTGAGTGCTGCTTCCCTCTCTTGTCCCGCCTGCCTCTCTACCTTTCTGTACCACACTCCTGGCGTCTGTGTGTACCACACTCTGGGCGTCTGTGTGTACCACACTCCTGGCGTCTGCGTGTACCACACTCCTGACCTCTGTGTGTACCACACTCCTGGCGTCTGTGTGTACCACACTCTGGGCGTCTGTGTGTACCACACTCCTGGCGTCTGTGTGTACTACACTCCTGACCTCTGTGTGTACCACACTCCTGGCGTCTGTGTGTACTACACTCCTGGCGTCTGTGTGTACCACACCTCGTGTGTACATGGGTTCCACAACTCGTCTGTGTGTGTAGAATCGTTCAACTATGAATTAACGCTGATTGTAGAATAACAAAAGTACACTATAATTTACAAACTTAATATTTAATTAACTATGTATTAATATTTAAGAGTGTTATCACCCGAAGTAAAAAAAAAGGACTTTGAGAACACAGGAACTATCTCTGTGAGGCAAAAAGTTGTGCGTAACTGTTGCGTCAATATGAAAAAGTAACATCTGTGGACTTGCATTCACAGGCATCAGCAAGAAACTTATATCCAGTGGAAAAAAATGATTCAACTACAGCTCAAAGGAGAAAAGTAATAAGTAACTTTTCTTTATAGACTAAAACAAAACAAAAAGAACACAAAAATAAGTAATTTCAGATGGAAAAAGTAGCAACTGAAGCAATTTCTGATTCAAAAAGTGCCAAGAGAACTAATTTAAGAGTTCAAAAAGTAGCAAGGAGCGTCATCTGTGTCACCTGCCGACGGCCGCTGTCCAATTGAGGAGTCTATTTGACGCAGCATTGGTGGGGCGTTACTCCCCTTTGTGTGAGGTGACGAGGAGGGGCGGGAAGAGGCCGGGAGGGTCCAGGAGGGTGTCGTAGGGCCTGGTGAGGGGCGAGCAGGGACCAGCAGGGCCGAGCATGGGCAGAGAGGGGCGAGCAGGGTCTCGGAGGATCGAGCATAGGGCGAGAGGGGTGAGCAGGGACCGGCTCTCCTGAGGCCTGGTCGATGACCGGGCCGCGGGGACGATAAGCCCCGGAAGCACCTCAAGGTAAGGTATCCTCCTGGTCCCTGCAGTCAGTGTTAATATTTTATATTCAAATTTTGCTTGTATATATGTATTTTCTAGTATTAATGCATGTTAGTAATAATATTATGTGTAGCATAAAAACTCACACTTATGTATTTGTGAAATTTATATATAGAATTACACCAAGTCCTTCGCACTCTCCAGAGTGCTTTGTCAAGGTCTTAGTGTGTGGTTAGTCGTTGATACGCAAGTCTCGTCCTAGCCACATACTCAGACCTTAACAAAGCACTCAGGAGAGTGCGAAGGACTTGGTGTAATTCTATATATAAATTTCACGAATACATAAGCGTGAGTTTTTATCCTATGTTATTACGTCTGTGAGAAGACATTACCATTACTTAATATTATATATATCTCACCTGTGAAAGAAGAATCGTTCAAATACTCACTTTGTGTGTTCCGTCGCTCTCCAAAGCCCAGGACTGCCTGGCGGAGCGGTGTAAGGGTGAGGGGCCCCAGGGTGAGGCCTCTATGTTGGGGTCCCCATGGTGGGGTCCCCATGGGTGGGGGGTCCCCAGGGTGAGGGTCCCCAGGGTGAGGACCCCCAGGGTGCTGGCGCCGCCCACACCTACCTCGTCGTCTGTTTAGTGGCCTAGAACTTGGGATTTGGGATGGTCGTTTCCGTGTCTGAAATGGCTGTTCTTTGAGATATTAGTAGTCGTTCCTTGAGGTCGTTTCTTCCCGTGTCTGGCATAGACGTTCGAGACAGCTGCCGTTCCAGGCATTCTAGACACCTTTAATCTCGGGTGCTTGGTCGATGCTGAGCACTGACTAGATATTCAGGTAAGCTCTCGCTCCGAGACGAGTTCCCCAGGAGGCGTGCCTCACTAACTTCCCCCTTCCTCCTCCTCCCTGGCAGGCACTGAGGGTGCCCAGAGCACAGAGCCGTGGCTATCAACACGGAAATTCAGAAGCGGGTTATTTGTGCAGAGTCGGGAGGGAGAGTCTGATCTCCAGAGGCTGACCGTGGCAGACCGTGAGCTGACCGTGGCTCCAGAGGCTGACCGTGGCAGCTGACCGTGACTCCAGAGGTGGACCGTAAAGGCTGAGCAAGAAAATAAGTTAGGTTGAGTTTGAACTGTTCCTTTACCGCATGTTAACATGCTCGCGTGCTTGCTCGGTTGCACGCGCGCATCGGGGGTCGATCCCCGGCGATGACGGAAACAAATGGGTAGAGTTTCTTTCACCCTGATACGCTTGTTCACCTAGCAGTAAATAGGTACCTGGGAGATAGCCATCTGTTTCGGCTGCTTCCTGTGTATGTGTGTGTGTGTATTCACCTAGTTGTACTTGCGCGGGTTAAGCTCTGCTCTTTCGGCCCGCCTCTCAACTGTCAATCAACTGTTACTAACTACATATATATATATATATATATATATCCACACACCACACACACCGCCAGGAAGCAGCCCGTGACAGCTGACTAACTCCCAGGTACCTATTTACTGCTAGGTAACAGGGGCATCAGGGTGAAAGAAACTCTGCCTGTTGTTTCTCGCCGGCGCCCGGAATCGAACCCGGGACCATAGGATCAAGTGTCCAGCGTGCTGTCCGCTCAGCCACCGGCCCCTGTGTGTGTGTGTGTGTGTGTGTGTGTGTGTGTGTGTGTGTGTGTGTGTGTGTGTGCGTGCGTGCGTGCGTGTGTGTGGACAAAAAAGTTGATTGATTGACAGTGGAGAGGCGGGACCGAAAACTAGAGCTCAACTCCAGCAAGCACAACTAAGTGAATACACACACACACACACACACACACACACACACACACACACACACACACACACACACACACACACACACACACACACACTTTCCTTTCCATTACAACTTCAGATGAAAGACTCGGAGGTCAAAGGTGAGTGTGTATATGCGTAAATTGCACTGTGGATCTAGCACAAACAAAAAATAATTACACCTGTAAGTCACCCTTGTAATTTCACCATGTAATTATGCCTCTAAATTAACTCAATAATTAGGACACATATCTGCAATTAGGTCACAACATTGTTTGTAATTTGGACACCCCTTTGCTGAAATTAAGACCTCCCCTTTACCTGAATTAAAAATTGGGACCATCGCTTGTAATTAGGACTTCAGCTTGTAATAAGGATTTCCGCTTGTAATTATCACATTCCTTCATCTATAATTTGGACATCATTTCATGAAGAATTAGGATGTCCCCTTCACCTATATTTAGGATGTCCTCTTCTGCAATTCGCATCCCCTCTTTACCTGTAATTAGGATGCCCTCTTTACCTGTAATTAGGATGCCCTCTTTACCTGTAATTAGGATGCCCTCTTCACCTGTAATTAGGATACCCTCTTAACTCGTAATTAGGATGCCCTCTTCACCTGTAATTAGGTTGCCCTTTTTACCTGTAATTAGGATGCCCTCTTTACCTGTAATTAGGATGCCCCCTTCACCTGTAATTAAAATAATAAAATAATAATAAAACAATTTATGAGCTCCGAAATACTACGAAATTGTTTATGAAAATAATGACCTTGAGTTGTGAAATTGTGGAGCTCGTAAACGGTTTAATCAATGTAAACAAAGCTGCCATGATTGAGGAAAGACATGCTTCGTACGTGCTTGCGTAAATGCTTGATAAATCCTGACCCCTGGTTATCTACTATTACAGTCTACCCTTCTCTTAGTGCTTGTCTACAGCTCAGCGATTAAGAGCGCCTCCAAAATGCTGAGCATTCCCTTTCAAGTTCCAAACATAGTTCATTTAATTAGTTTTTCAGTGTTCTTATTTCCTGCCACCTTATCTTCTCCCAACACCTTTGACATTCAGTCCTTCATAAGAGCCGCCCGTGAAGCAATTTACTGTGTGACTTATTTGTTTTTCTCTTTGACAAGTTTTTCTCTTGGCCTGGGCAAATTTGTTTGCATTAATTTCCCCCTCCTGACCACCAGCCCCAGCCCAATAGTCTTGTAAAGTTAGTCCCAGCCCCTAATCCCATCCATCAGTTCCAGTCATATAGTGACGATCCACCAGTCTTTTTTCACAAGTCGTAACTAATCCGTTCACGCCTAACCAGCCGATTATTCCCAACACAGCCTTTGTAATCCTCAAAGTCCAAGTATCCCAGATGATCAGTCACAAGAACTAATGCTAAATATCCATGACAATATTCCTGCCGCAGTCAGACATTCTTCGGGTGTATTCCTCCTCCCTCGGGTGCCTCCCACCTATCTCCCATCTACCCAGGGGACTTCCAATCTACTCCAGGTGCCTCCCACCAATCCCAGGTTTGTTCTCCTGTGTATCTTCACCTTTTCCATCTGTAATACCTAGTATCAGTCTGTTGTTCACCTTCCCCGTCTCTCTAGGCTCCGGCTCATCATCTCTGTCCTTTATGTGGCTGAACTGTTGATTTCAAGAGCTTTCCTGTCTCATCCTGGCCTGTGGCCTTCCTTCCCTGCCAATTCCTTGGTCCGTATGGCAATCACGTTTTGGCTGATCAGGTAACAACAACTTAAACTTGTCAACTTCATTCTCCTTTTCATTTTCCTGTCCCTTCTATTCTCCAGCCGTGTCTCTCCCACTCTCTAAGTCTTCCCCTTATTTTCCCACTCCCTCCCCACCCCGGACAAACAGATGTGAGATAGGACATTGAAATGGTAATAAGGCCTCCCCGAGCGGCTGTCAAACTCGCATAATAGGAGGCATAATAAACTCGCGTCAGAAAGAACTACGTTATTGCCCTCCTTCCCTAACGCGTTCGTTGCCAGCGATTCCTCCTTCTCCTCTGTCCTTGCGTTCCTCAATATGTCCTTACGTCCCTCTGTATGCCCTTGCGTCCTTCCTTCCGTCCTTACATTTCTGCCTATATCCTTGCGCCCCTCACTCCATCCTTATGTCCGTCCCTCCATTCTTACGTCCCCTTCCTGCATCCGTTCTTCCCTTAGTGACGCCAGCCTTGATTGACGACATTGCCTGAGGTGTCTTTCATCAACGTCTTTTTTATCGTCTTTTTCATCCTTATCGCCCTCCCATCGCCTTCACCATTACCATCACCTTCGCCATTACCATCACCATCACCATTAGCATCACCAATATATATCAGGTCTGAGTTACTTCAGCTCTCCTCACACATCTGTGGGAAGCTCTCGCTTCAAAACTTTTGATGTAATTCAGAGTAAAGTTAGTTCGCCTCATCAAACCTCAGGTGATCTTGAGTCATCCTCCACCCGACGCTGCGTGGCTCCTCCATTACCATGTCTTCTTTCCATTGTTAATCCGAGAACAGAGTTTCAGGATTGTGTAAATTTGTTTTCATTTATATGATGTATCATAACTAGCACCCAAGGTACATCAGTTACCTTTCCTGTCGTGTTCCATACGCCTTCAAGAAGTCCTGTGGCAATAAGTTGCAGTTGATGGCTCTGGTACGTCTTTGTACTGCCCTACGCTATTTACTGGCCAAGTTGGTCTGTGATGTGATCCATTTTATAATAAAGTTAGGTGATGACATTTTGAATTATTATTATTACTTACGCCTGTGATCTTTTATTATTAATACGTTTGTTATAATGACGGCACATTCACCGCCATTCTCACCATCGTCATAATGTCCTCACCATCCTGGTGACCGTCTAGGAAATAATGATAAACTTCGCACCACTGGAATTTTCGGCATGTTATTGGTGGGTTGCCAGCTGACTGGGTAGCATCCCCTCCCGTCGTTCTTCTTTCTCACATTCCTCTTCCCTCTTCTTTCTCATTCACTCTCCTCCTTCTTTCGTAAGCACTTCTTTCCAATCCTCTGTTTTGTAACCTTCTTTCCCTTGTTTTTTTCTCTCTTCCATCTTTCTCCCTCCGTTTACTGTTCCTCTACCCCCTCCCATTCCTCACTCATGCCCGGTCTCCTCAACATGTCATCATTGCAAAGTTTTTACGTTTTCTAACAGTACAAAGACGACCAACTTAAAGTATTAGTCATTTCTAATCCCCCACCTCCCTCTCCCATCACGCCTTCCCCCTCTTACTTATCCCCCCCTACCCTCTGTACCCTTTCCTAATCTACTCTTTTATCTTCCTCCACATCTCTATCTCCCCTACCCCTCATCCCCTCCCATAGGCATCCTTCCCTTTCCCCCAACCTATCCCCTCCACCCCTCGTAGTGGTATTTAGTCCTGTCCCGTGACGGCTTTATCGCCAGTGCCAATGCTCGGGTAGATCGCTAACGCCCGGCGAAGTGATGCCCGGGGACGGAGACGCCACACGGAAATAAGTCCGTTTTTATGAAGGTGTATGTGGGTGGGGCGGAGAGGGGTGGAGGGGAGATTGGTAGGAGAATGGGGGGGGGGAAGGAGTGAGGTAGGAAGGAGGGTTTAAGGGGTTAGAGGGGGGGGGG
>WNGS01005997.1:17998509-18008590 GCA_020271785.1 Procambarus virginalis | reverse complement strand
TTGTAACCCCTTCTACCACCGCCCACAGGATGGTTATGAGGTGCATAATAAATAACTCGCTAAAGTGCTGCAGCGGTATTACGGGCTATCATGCCCGTGCCACCTCTGGGTGGCTTAATCTCCACCAATCAATCAGCTGCAGCATCAGAGATACCCACCGTGTGCCCTTGTGGATATCAGCAGAGATATGCTCGAGGGACGCCTCTGCCGATAGAAGTTTCGTCCGTGCCCTGAACATAGGTTTCATTGTTGCCTGTTAAAAAAGAGTATGTATGCGAAGGGAATGGAACTATCAGGGGGAAGCACCAAGTCATTACGACTATATGGCACTGGGAAGGGTCAGGATAAGGTGTTGGGATGGGATGAGGGAAAGGAATGTGCCCAACCACTTGGACGGTCGGGGGATTAAACGCCGACCTGCATGAAGCGAGACCGTCGCTCTACCGTCCAGCCCGAGTGGTTGAGTGCTTGTGTTATGAAAAGGTGGGTATACATAGGAGCTGTCCTCGTGTGGCCCTCCTGCAGTGTCTTTAATATTCTGATGTTCATGTATACGAGGTCGTGCTCGCGCGTCTGTCAACATCTATATATAAAGTCGAACATTCCCCTCCGCACCACGTTATTAACGAGGCCTGCACGTGCCTATTTACCCGACCCGACACGTCCAGTCTCAGGTGAGGCGACGCCCATTATTATTAACTAGCAATTTATTCTCAGGTATAAAGGCTCCAAAGAGCCTCCACTTACGGCCACGGGAGGACATCTCCCGTCCACGCAGGGTGCAGTCGCACCATAGCCAGTTAGCTCTTGATACGCGCTAACTGGCCAAAGGAATTACGGGCTCATCCATGCCCGTGCTACTTGCCCATCATCAATCAATCCATTTACGGTACAGACATTCTGCAGAGGCACCATAGCCCGGCTTCTTGGCCCCGCTCCTGTGCAGGTAAGTTTACGGGCTCCCATAGCCCGTGCTACTTGGAACTTGTTCCGAGTAGCTGAATCTATAACAACAAACTCCACTTACGGGGCTCACCATAGCCCGTGCTGCTGGAACTCCTTGTTCTGGGCAGCTGAATCTAAAACAACAACATGCTCAGGTCATCCCTTGTCTAACATTCCAGATATCACTTACAACATTGGCTATGTTTAGCACTTTGTTGTTTCCTGGAACATGAGCAATGGCGGGTCTCGTGTGCGGTTGACTTCGTTCTCGACTCACAGTCGAGTTATCCCGGTTTGATTCCCGGGCAGGGCACCTCGGGTGTGTGTAATTTTACTATTTGTTTCCGTAGATCGAGCTATTAGCACTTGGACCCCGTCTTTCTAACTATTACCTATTATATAGTACATATATTTCTCTCTAAACACACACACACACACATCCCACGAAGCAGCTTGTAGCAGTTGCTTAACTCCCAGGTTCCCATTTGCTGCTGGGTGAACAGGGGGCATCAGGATGAGAGAAGAACTAGCCCATTTGTTTTCTGCCTCGACCGAGCCCTTAGGACTACGACCCCCCGAGCAGTGTACACTCAGTTGGAGGCCCCCAATGTGTGTGCGCGCGCGCGAGTGTGTATACAAGCGCACAAAGGGGGCGCTCTCCTCAATATAACAGCCTACATGCAGGCTGCAACATTCCTGATGGTTTTTAACAATTGCCGTGACACTTGCGTTGCAAACCCCAGGCAGAGGAAGACGATCACTCACCCACATCTGAGGGACACCTAATACAATAATTTCCTCTTTCCCACGACGCTCAGGGGAATAATAAACAGCTTAGCGTTATACGTTTCTATTACCTGGGGAGGGTTGATGGAGCGGGTAGGTCTTCCCCTGGAGGATGAAGCCAGGGGCGAGGGAGCCAACTCAACCATTTCTTTGGTGTGATCTGGATTGAGTCAACTACCATCAGGCGAAACAGTTCGTGATACGAGGAAGGTCGTTCAGGGCCCCGTGGGGGTAGGGCGCCAGGGGCTGGTGGAATGGATTTTACTTTCAGTGATGAGGTCCCTAGAAGGCAATAAAGGGGCACCAAAGTATTTGAGGGATGTGCAGGGTTGAGCTCGAGAGGCTGGACCTGCGGTGCGTCTCCGCTGTGAGAGAGTCAGACAGTGGGAAGACCCTGCCCGAGCCGGCCACGAGAGGAGAGAGAGAGAGGGAGGACTGCGGAGAGAGAGAGCGAGGGAGGGAGATGGGAGAGGGAGAGAGAGAGCGAGAGGGGGGGGGGCAGACAGAAGGCAGGGGGACTTTGGGAGTCGTTCCTTAAAACTATAAATGAAAGCAGTAGCAGTAGGTAGTAGTAGCGTAGGTACTAAAGGTACTTTGCGACGATGGGAGACGAGATTGAGAAAAACAAGAGGAGGAATAAGGCGGATAGGGTGACGGGAAGAACTAAGAAGAGGTGTGTGGGGAAGTGTAGTAGGTAAATAAAACATGAGAGGGAAATAAAATGGGGGAGAGGAAATGTCTCATCCTTGCTCCCGCCCTCCCCCCTCCCACACCACCTCACACCCTGCAGCGCACTGGTCATTACCCTCGGCCCGTCGTTTGATTATCCATGGTGATCATTGATGGCAGTGTTGGCAGTGCTGAGCACCTTATATGGGCAGTTGAGCACATCTCTTCACCCACCTTCCTTCTAGCTTTCTCTCAGGTTCCCCCCGCCTTTCTCCTCTCTCTGCTCACTCCTCCCCATCTCTCTCTCCTTTCCCGTGATCCATGGCACTACTTCCCCATCTCTCGCGATCCAGCAATTATGCACTACAATTTGTGAGGATATTTGATTTGAGTTTTATACAGTCACATACCTTGAATCGTCCGAGTGTTGTTCCTATTCTTCATGGTTCCCCTCCTGCGTACCAATAACACGCCCATCCACCTACACTCCAAGTCTTCCTCATTGCTCCCAACCACTTGGGCTGGACGGTAGAGCGACGGTCGTGCTTCATGCAGGTGGGGTTCAATCCCCTACGTAAAGTGGTTAGGCACATTCCTTCTCACACGTCATCAAGGAATATGCGGGGGGGGGGGATAGTACCAGGGTGAGAGACGGGTGTCGTAGTGGTGGGGGGGGGTGATCACAAGGGGCGTTGATTAGAGTGGTTCACCCCATCGCGCTGACGGACAGAGAATAAATTAGCATAAAGAACAGCCACTTGCCCCCCCCCCCCACTAACCCTTGGTAACTCCCCCTGTCTCTTACCCGTCGGTCCGATTCATTTTTCCCTCCCCCCCCATAAGCACCGTCCATCGGCCAAATCATCAATTCGCCCCCCCCCCCCACCTCTGGTTCCCCACCTTCCCACCGTTTAGGCCTTACATCATTATTTTCCATCTTCATCAGACTGGAACGATCACCATCAGACCTCACTGGTGACTCACTTGGAGATAATAATTAAATAATGATGAATAATAATAATAATATTAATAAATAAAATAATAAATAAAGTAATAGAACAATCACACTAACGTGATGTATCAATGGGTAAATCAGTAGGAGCCGTGATGAGGATTCGAACTACACTAGCTACGATTGCCAGGCAACGCCCCAGACAACCAGGCCTCGATCAAGGATTACGGACCTGGAGTTCTACTGAGCCCACGAGATTCCTGAGGCTTTAGGTGATAAGCCGTACCTCAAGGTGTCACACAATCTCCCTCCCCCCCCCATGCACTCTGGCTCGATAGTCTAGGAATGTTCTACCTCTGAGTATTCTGCACTGGGAATACTCGGTGCAGAGGTTCGAATCCTCATCACGGCTCCCACGGATTTTCTCAATAATAATAATAGTATATAACAAAAAATATACATTGAATTACATTGTATACAATTTAGTATATAAATTATTCAATCATTTATAATAATGACCGCTAATCATTGCCAAAACATTTCGTGCAAATTATACACCCAATTATTCAATGATCAGAAAATTAACATAAATTTCCTACTCTTTTAATCTGTCTGTAATTTGTCTTTGTCTCCCTCCTCCTGTCCTTCTCTTATGAAAAATACAAATTGGTTGCCAGTGGTGTGGGTGGGCGCAGGTGAGAGAAGTTTAGCGGCGTAACACTGTTAAGCCACTTACTCTGATGAAAGGAGCGGGAAAGATTGACTGAAGAGTAAGCCACCCACAAAAGGTGGCACGGGCATGAATAGCCCGTAAGGGTGGTGGCCCTTTTGAGCCATATACCAGTATCAAGAGCTGAGATACTGGAGGTATCAGCTCTTGCGACTGCAACCCTGCGTGACGGGAGTATTGTCTCCCGTAGAAGCGGGACTTGTGAAACCTCTGAGCTGTTGCAGGATCGTCTGTTTATACAACTACGGCCAAATTATGAAGAGCAGGGAAATTTATAATAAATTCCCAGATCAGTGAATGATGGTGGTATAAAGTAATATTTAACTATAATATAAATAGTTTCGAAATGTTTTTCAAAATATTATAGCTGTGTACCATCGTTGCAGTGCCAACAATGTCGTTGGGGGTCTGAATGGCCCCTGGCACGTTGCTCGTGTTGAATTGTGATGACCCCGACCAGCCTTCCGTCGGGGTCTCCGGCTTATTACAGAGGCCCATAATAGGTTCAGGACCTGAGCCCCATAACTCATTTAGCTAAGAAGTAACAATCTTGTGAAACTAGTATGTAATTAAAAAAAATTGTGAGGGCTAAATGAACTATGTGGTTCAGTTCCTGAACCGATTGTGTGCCTCTGTAACCCTTGCCACCACCGCCCCACGGGATGGGTATGAGTACAAAATAAAGAAAGAAATTGTAATTGAATTGATGTCAGTGGTGGGCTGGGGGGGGGGGGAGGGGGGGCGTCATTTATTGAGGACATGAAGGTTGACAAGCTTGGTCACGGCACATCTCCCCAGGGGTCACCTCTTTATTATTGTTAAACATCTTTATTGATAAAAAATAATTACAATTTGCCTAATCTGATAAATTCAATTAGGTCTAATTAGAGTAAGGATAATGCTGGGTCACCTGGCGTGTCTTTTGTCCAGTTGTGGCCGCTCACTTGTCCAGCTGGGACTTGGACAATTGGACGTGCAGTTGTCCAGCTGGGACTTGGACAATTGGACGTGCACTTGGCCAGATGACACTTGAGCGGTTGGGTGTGCATTTGGCCAGCTGGCGCTTGGACATCTGATTCAAAAGTGAAAATTAAAAAGTTTGTTCATCTCTGCTCATCACCATGTTCGGCTCCGAGGAAAAACGACTTCCTCGTAGCCGAACACGGTGATCAGTCATACCAAACGGTCTCACCAGTGTTCATATTGTGCCCCTTACCGGTAATCAGTGTGTGTGTGCGGCGTTACAGCGGCACGTATATATAACAAGACCCTTACAAGTCGGTTAACACGCGACGAGACCATTATAACCGGGTTTATTTTGATGATGGGTTGAGGCCACCAGCTACTGCGGCACACCGCCTGCTGCACGCCTTACAAGCCCGCTATAATTCAGAACTCTTAATTGTCAAAACTAAGAAAAACTTGTTTTTTTGTGATTACAAGCGTTTCATAAGTCGACTGTGTTCTTGTATGATAAATGAAGCTACGTGGTGATGTAAGGCGAAGACTCACGGTACGTGAAATTAGTGTGTGGGTGTAGGTGTGTGTAAATATGAACGTTGAAACAAGAAAATGTTGTGATAAGGTTTTCTCAGATCCGGCGGGGACCTGTGATGCCGGCGTGACCGGGTCAGTGTTAGAGGACGTCCAGCATCCCGTACTCCGGCACACTTAGACGGGCTTTCTCCACTTCATAGACATCATCTTGAGAGGTTATCTTGAGATGATTTCGGGGCTTTAGTGTCCCCGCGGCCCGGTCCTTGACCAGGCCTCCACCCCCAGGAAGCAGCCCGTGACAGCTGACTAACACCCAGGTACCTATTTTAGGTACCGGCATCATAGCCAAACTTTAGTCAAGTTATCCACTTCATCACTGAACACAGAGTTTTTTCCATTTATACTTTCAGTATCCCATGATGTTACACTATTCTGTCTTGTAATGAACATTTTTCTATGTTTCCTCAGTCTGTTATTGCTTGCGTGAGGCTGGTGAGGCACTTAGGGCAATAGGCATTATAATGTAAGCCTGGACAATCCCTGGATAGTGTACGGTGATCATAATTGTGTGATTGGGGTTCTCTTTGCCTTCATCTGCATACTCCTTAAAAGTATTCTTTTGTAACCTTTTCTACTACCGCCTACGGGATAGCTATGAGGGTGCACTACCGCCCATGGTATGGGTATGGGGTATAATACCCTTCATGGATAGGGCACGGGGTGCACTACCACCCACGGGATAGGTATTAGGTATATTAGATAGGTATAGGTATACGGTGTATTACCTCCCACGGGATTGGTATGGAGTGTATTACCGCCCATGGAATAGGTATGCGGTGCACTACTGCCTGCGGAATGGGTATGGGGTGCAAAATAAATGAACAAAAGAGTGACCATACAGGCCACATCCAGAAACAAAGTTTGTCATGTTGTTGTTGTTGTTGTTGTTTTAGATTCAGTGACTCGGAACAAACAGTTCCAAGTAGCACGGGCTATGGTGATCCCGTAACTTACTTGGCACAGGAGCTGGAGTCACCAATATTACATCACGTGTAAACATGTTCTACTAAATACTAAAAAATGTAGTATTTCATGTAGATCTCTCGGACAAAATAATGACCCTTAATATATGAAGACGGGATTTCATTACATCTGTTCATTCCAGCACAACTGTGAAGATTTTGTTTATTTTGTGTTAACTAACTCGATTTTAAATGTGAAAACACGAGAAAAGATTCTGAATGTAAATCTAATTGAAAATAAGATTTGTTTTGTCGACCTGCTGCTTTTGTTGTTTGAAGCTCCGACGTTCCAAGTGAATGATGATATATATATATATATATATATAAATATATATAGATATATATATATATATATATATATATATATATAATATATATAATATTGACTACGACCTTCCCAAGATACAACTCCGGGTACCTATTTACTGCTTGGTAAAGCATTACTGAAAGGAAACATCCCCAAATATTTCTGTCCCGCCCTGGAATCGAACCCAAGATCCCCAACTGTGAGTCGAGAACGAAGCCACGTGTACTGCGAGACCCGTACCGAAGCCCCAGAGGAATGCCATCGCTGGCACCGTCGTCAGCGGCCAGGAGCGTGTTTACCTTCCTCTTCAGTGAATGTTTTTCCCGAAGGTAAAAATAACAGAGGGGTAGTTAGTACACTCAAGTGGAACAAGGGGAGGCAAATCGAGGAGATACCGTAAGGTAAGGGGTCGCAGGAGGGCTGGGGAGGAGAGGGCTGGGGAGGAGAGGGCTGGGGAGGAGAGGGCTGGGGAGGAGAGGGCGGGGGCTAGGGGCCAGGGTGAGTGGGTTGGCAGGAAGAGAGGAGAAAACCCCGAGGGGAGCAGGAGAGGGGAGATGGTGTAGCGGAGTGAAGGGAAGTGAAGAGGGAGAGCAGGGATGAAGGAAGAGGGGAGGCGATTGTATGTATGAAGGAATAGGAACGAAGTGAAGGAGCACGACACAGGGTGAACAGAAGAACAAGTTAGGGACAGAGAATAAATGTTTTAGCTGAATGAGTACTATGAGGGAAAGGAAGAGGAAGATGAGGGAAACGTGAAAATAAATGGAAGAAGAAGAGGTTGGTAAAAGAGAGGAATCTGAGGAGAAGAGAAGGGTACCGTGTGGAAGGGGAGAAACATCTCTGCCAGGCGGTGGCTATTGTAGAACGCGTTCGATAACCAACAGGTATTCTTACCCCACACCCTCTCGCTCCCTCCCAGCAAATTATATTGAAAATGCATTCCTCAGAGCGAAACGTTGGGAGTATCTTCAAATTAAATCTCTCAGTTTGGTACTTCTAAACGACACTGGATAGCAGTAGTAGTATCAGCAGTAGCAGCAGTAGTAGTAGTAGTAGTAGTAGTAGTAGTAGGCATCCATCAGTCTCAGGAGACTATGGAGTTGCGTTCTGGTTGTCGGTTTGAAGGTGCAAAGCCAGGGTAGGTTGAAAAGGAGGAGAAGCTGTTGCTCATGCAGCAGCCCCCCCCCCCTTCTCTGTACTTCTCTTGAAGTACACACACTCACACACACACACACACACACACACACACACACACACACACACACACACACACCACACACACACACACACACACACACACACACACCTCTGTACTTAGCGGAATTTGACACTAGATACCTTTGCTGTATTTGTAGCAAGTTGTGAGAAGCGAGTCTCATTTTGCCGGCAACTCTAGCGTGCACAAGTCGTATCGTACACAAGACGATTCGTCAACGGATTTGAAACCCTCGCCTAGTCTTACTCAACCTAGCTACTCTAACGCAAGCTAACATAAACTAACCCAACTGAGCCCAACAACCTAACTGAAGCTAATTCATCTTAGGCTAACGATACATATAGGTTTGGCAATCGGAAAACTATCTTTTCTAACCATCCTGTGATCATACTCCTCTCACGTTGCAATCCATATGCAAATGCTTTCAGCAGCATTGTTCATATCACCATCAGGGTTTTAGATTCGACAAAGGTTAAAGGTTGTGTATATATATATATATATATATATATATATATATATATATATATATATATATATATATATATATATATTATACATTCTCTCTCTGTACATGCACTTTCCGCTCTGATCGGATGCAATTTTAGCTAGCTCTACATCGCCAGAGCAAATTTCAACGTTGAATAAAATTGCAAATTGAATCCAGCGACAAACAACGGCGGAATCCTTTGTCACACAGCTCCCCACACACCACTCGGCAACACCAGCTTTGGGGAAAGGAAGGTCGAAATATATGCAAAATAGATACGTAAAGCACTACATTGTCCAAGAGAACTGAAGTAGAGGCAAAATAATCAGTATTGCAATAATAATAATAATAATAATAATAATGTCTAACCAAAAGTTTATTTACAGTTGTAAGGCCACATAGAGGGTGTTTTTTTCCCTTAGATAATACATACTAAAATCATATCTGTAGCTACACAAATGCAGATGTATCTAATGTATGAAAAAAATGTACATATGAAATTTGACTAAGTGATATTTGAACATTAGAAAGGTTATGGTGTCAGAGGCCAGATTCACGAAAGCACTTACGCAAGCACTTACGAACGTGTACATCTTTCCTTAATCTTTAACGGCTTTGGTTACAAGCCTGTGCTGACTCAAGGTTGATTATTGATAAAGATTAAGCCACCCAAGAGGTGGCACGGGTATGAATAAACCAGTAAGACTCAGAGTTGGTTGGTGTTGGGCTTAAAGTTATCAATCTCTTAGGGGTTATTCAGACCACCATGCTAGCCTACTGACCAACCAACAAGTATATTTTAGTTCTGGACATAGTCCAAAGCAAGAGTAGACTTTGTGTGTATTTACAACGAGAAGTAGACTCTTGGTTGTAGCCTGCTTTACTGAGTTCCTTAGACAAATTTCTTTATACACCGTATTCTATGTGTCGCCAACAGTTTATAACCTTCCTCCTTGCTCACTAGTCTCTATTGCCCTACCTCCCCACCCTTCCTTGTCTGTGGTCTCACCGGAACTTGCCTCCTCCAACTTTTTATTCTCTACCATCAGGCAATCAAATAGATTGGGTATTTATCATTCAGGTAAAAATATTTATGTTATATTAAATAACACTAATGCTATTAATACCCCCAATATTATATGCTATCGAATAATCCCGCTCGCAAACTTTTGCAAGTACGTTACACTTAATCATTAGTTCAGCCCTTTGTTTAGTGATTAGTTTAACCCTTTCTATAGCCATTCAGCCAAGAATGTATTTACGGGGTCCGGACTGGCCCTCAATCTTCCTGGGGCCAGATTCACGAAAGCACTTATGCAAACACTTACGAGCCTGTACAACTTTTCTCAATCTTTGGCGGCTTTGTTTCCAATTATTAAACAGTTAATGAGCTCCGAAGCACCAGGAGGCTGTTTATAACAATAACAACAGTTGAATGGGAAGTTTTCATGCTTGTAAACTGTTTAATAA
>WNGS01005997.1:17982150-17997913 GCA_020271785.1 Procambarus virginalis | reverse complement strand
GAAAAAATAATATATAATTGACATTCGTAATAGTTTGATCACCAAGATCTTCATTGGGCTATAGAGAGCTCAATGAAGAGCTACCCCATCAAAATAGTTAATGGACTCAATTTCAATTTCTTATGAACAGAAAATGAATGTCTTAAAAATGGAGAGTAAAGTAACGCAAACCACACATCTCTAGTGGTAAGGGAGTGGGCAAGTCAATGAAGTAATGACAGAAACGGCCAGACGCTTAGAGAAGACAAGAGAGCCAACGTTGCAACAGCCAGAGGGCCAGGCAGGGCGGATAATGAGAACCTTCAGACAAGGTATTCCACTCTAATGATCATAATCTACGAAGCACTGATGCTCTCTCGTATGGAATACTTTTTTTGTATTCGCATCCGCTTTCAAGACAAGCAAAAGTATTCGAGGTAGAAAATATACTGAGAATTGTTACGCCTGTAAAGAATCTGTTAAGCATTTTCGTTCCTGGGACAGCCCCAGAGCGCTGAAATGTACACCCTCGAACAAACACGAGAGTTATCTCGCACACATGGTAAATACTTGGACAGATTTTGAACCATCACAATAAAATTGCAAACTACTGGATATATATGATAGGAAGTGTTGAATAGACCCGATGGAATGTCGGGGTGCCATTCGCATCATAAATATGTGAACACTATTTTCACATATATATATATGAACATATATGGTCACATATGGGCCTCTGATGTTTACTATGTGAACATCAGAGGCCTACGACACTTCAACTTCCTACCAGCTAATATAAGAAGTTTTGATGGAACAAATTTTGTAGGTTTGAAGAGGGAACGTGACAACTTCCATTAAGAGCTACCTTATCTTGTGATGGCTGTGTGGACCCAAGCACTGCAAACACACACAGTCTGACTGACCAAACAAGCGTCAGGGAAGATGGTCCTTGCTCGAAATCGGCTACTAAACCACAGGGTACGATACAGCATTCCCAGTTAAGTCTGACTTATTCAAAGTGAACATCAGGTCAAGACCTTTCTGATTTACCACCACTACCCAGGAGCCTGACAGCTGAGTGGACAGCGGGTCGGATTCGTAGTCCTTAAGATCCGGGTTCGATCCCCGGTGGAGGCGGAAACAAATGGGCAGAGTTTCTTTCTGATGCCCCTCTTACTTAGCAGTAAACAGGTACCTGGGAGTTAGACAGCTGCTACGGGCTGCTTCCGGGGGGTAACAAAAACCAGACCTGCTTTTGTGCAACAAAAAAGGAGGCCTGGTCGATGACCGGGCCGCGGGGACGCTAAGCCCCGAAATCATCTCAAGATAACTTCAAGAATACCGCTGTTTTCTTTTGTGAGAATATTTTACATGTTGACTTAAAAAGTTTCTCAATGTTTTCGTCATCAATAAGCACCAGTCTCCACTTAAATGATTTGTATATTTGTGGATCAACCTGTGAATGATTTCGAGAGTTCTTGTCCCGCTCAAAAATAACCAGAAAGACACTTAAAATAAGCGGATAAAAAGAAGTACAATATACAAGAAGTTAATACAGGAACAAATTTAATATAAATGCGATACATTCCCAAAACAACACACAACTGTTTACATAAGGTGCAAAGTGGTAGGTAATGGCTGTGATGCCACAATAGGCGCTCTCAGGCAGTAATTCATTAATAATATAGTACCATAAGCACCTGTTTTTTGTTGCGGGCAGTGTGGCGGCGAGTCGGGGCGAGGAGCCATGCCAGTGGTGTAGGTACTGAAGAACGGGGACAAGGCTGCACGCTGCAACACGTGCAACAGCCCTGGAAACACAAACTGTAACTGTGTCTATTTTCAGCTTGTTATAACTTGTAATAAAGTTGTTACATCTTGGCTTAACGTGTTTTGACGTATTATAACGTTGTTACAACGTGTATATTGATTGTTAAATTGTTAGGAGGTGTTAAATCTTGTTCGAACGTTGTAGCAACGTCGTAGTTTCGCTGGGTGTTTGGCGGGTGGTTAGGTGTTAAAACTTGTTCGAACGTTGTACCAACGTCGTAGTTTCGGTGTGTGTTTGGCGGGAGGGCCCCCCGCCCCCAGGCAGGAGCTAACCCTCTACTTGACTATACTTGGCTGTAAGTGACTACAGGGAGGTGAGGTCTACCTCCTTGTGTCCCGCCTACTAGTCTAGTTCTACCTCTTGCGTTATAATTGAACTATCCTGACGTTCGAATTATGATTAAATTTGGCCTTGAAGTTGTGAATGAAGGTGGTTTCCACAGCTCCTTTCAGTGCATTTCACTCCTAATAACTCGTACAGGGTACAAAACATTTCCCATGCATATCTTCGACTCATTTATTTTGTCAGCTTCCACATAGGTCCTTTCATCCTACTTTCTTTTAAAGAGGTTGTCCATATTGTCAGTTACCCTCAGTATCCTATATTGTATATTGCGATCATGTCCCCCCAGTGTCCTTTCTCCTCCAGGGATGTGAGGTTTATTTCCCTTAACCTATCCTCACAGCTTAGCCAGCTTAGCTCTGGCACTAAGCTCGTTGTAAACCTTTGTACTTTTCAATTTATGCTTCACAAGGTGCGGATTCAAGGCCGGCGCTGCAGGTGCAATATTGGTTTATAAAGGCTGTGTAGATTGCTTTGAAAGAGCACTGATGTAGGTTTTTAAACTAGGTTCTAATGTTTGCCTGCGTCCCATATGCTGCTGATATCATACTCTCCATGTGTACCTCTGGAGATAGTGTTGAAACTATATCCACTCCTATGTTGACCAAACCACACACTATAAAGTGAAGAGACGACGACGTTTCGGTCCGTCCTGGACCCAGTCTCAAGTCGAATGTGACTTGAAAATCGACTTGAGAATGGCCCAAGACGGACCGAACGTCGTCGTCTCTTCACTTTCTAGTGTGTGGTTTGGTCAACATATTTCAGCCACGTTATTGTGACTCCTAGTCTGCATATCCATTCCTAAATCCTTTTGTTTTTCTGACTCCAGTGTACAACAGTCCTCACCAGGCAGAACAGGACTCTGTACAACTGTTTTCATCAGACAAGATCAAGAGTACAACAGGTTGAAAAAGGCACGTCTCGGCTACAACATGTACCTCATGTAAAACCAAGCGTGCAACAGGATGCAACAGCCTCCCTTCCCCTGCAACATGGTGTTACTTCACACTTAATAATCCCCATCACAAAGGATAATTATATCCTTGCCCTGCACCAGCGGAAGCTAGTTATTGGCCATGAATTATTGGGCACGTCGCTGGTAAACGAGTCCTGGAGGATAATTAGCTAATTGTCTGACAATAACTGCGACTAATCGGGCGTTAGGAGTGGTATAAATAATTCTTTTATAAAGCCACACCACCTCGTCCCTCGTGTTTGTACCCAAGTTATTCAGTCGTTGCCTCGTCATGCCCTGTGATATAATTTCGCCGCCGAGTTAGGTAATAACTTAATGCCAAATGTTATGCAAATTAGGGCTATAAAGACGTCATTGTGTGAGTAAATGTGTGTACGTCTTACGTTGTGGAATGTCTGGAATATGTGTGTGTAACATCCACGTGATCAACATATGTCCTTGACTCTCTCTGGGTTTTTTGACATTGCGGCTTCATTAGTGGGAATCTATTGTTTATGTTATTGTTTTATTTGTTGTCTCTTGTGTTTTACATGTTTGTGTGTGATTAAGTCTATGGATCGTCTCTACTATTAACTCAAGAACTGAGTTAGCGAGGTCAAGCACTGGGTTAGCGAGGTCAAGCACTGGGTTAGCGAGGTCAAGCACTGAGTTAGCGAGGTCAAGCACTGGGTTAGCGAGGTCAAGCACTGGGTTAGCGAGGTCAAGCACTGGGTTAGTGAGGTCAAGCACTGGGTTAGCGAGGTCAAGCACTGGGTTAGCGAGGTCAAACACTGAGTTAGCGAGGTCAAGCACTGGGTTAGCGAGGTCAAGCACTGGGTTAGTGTTCACCTCACTAGTTTTCCCTGGAACACGACCTAGCCAATCGATTAGCAACCAGGTACTCAATTACTGCTGGGTGAACATGGGCGAGCAGTTAACGATTGGCCCCATTCAATCTTCCCCGGCAAAGGCTCGAACCCAGACAGGAAAACAGAGTTTGATCAGTCCGCAGATATTCCGAAATTGACACTGAATGTAGCCGCTCGTCATCCAGTCTATCCACTCGATTTTCTGCTCCGTAAAAAATGCATCGGTTTTGCTTGATTACAAACGCACGAACCCAAGCAACCCACCTAACTACTGAGGTCGCCCTATACTTGCCTAACAGTACATACCTACCAGTGACGACGGTAAAGTGTGGTCTAGTTCTTGGTGCCCCGCCTCCTGTGGTGTGTTGGCCCCGTCCCAGTTTCTTAGAATGTACTTTTTTAATGCGTTAGTTTAGTATTTTTATGTAAATTGAATTTGTTAATTATTATATAATTGTTGACTGATTTTATTGTACTTAGTGGCATTGTATTATGTATGATTATATTCGGTGATATTGTATTAGGTATGATTGTAATTATAATTGTATTAATAATTTAAAGAATGCAAGAATATAATAGCATTATAATTTTAATCTTTTTCCAATTTCCAACGATTATTAAAGTTCTGCAAGAATTCAGTCTTGCGAAGGTTACACGAGTCCTGCAGGATGGACAGTCTCGTTACAGACTCCTCCACAAAGGAGAAAATTACAGATTTGTTAGTCTGTAATTTCGAGCATATAAGGTGAAGGTCAGTGGTTCACAAACTCTTGGAAACACTTATTTATTATTATTAACATCTTTATTGACAAAATTAATTACAATTTTTGGGAGATGGGGGGAGAGAATGGGGGAGAGAAGAAGGGGGGGGGGTAGAAATTGACAGGATGGAGGAAGGGTAGTGGTAGGAGGGAGGAAAAAGCAAGAAGGATGTGGTGTTAGGATTATCAATTATGAAGAAGCTTAGGAAGCTTTTTTTATTCACATTATCATCCCTTTCTCTCCTTTCCCTCTTTCTGTATGTCCTGCTCTCTCTGCCCGTCCCACTTTCCATATCTTTCTCTCCTTTTCTTACTCCCTTAATTCCTCCCCCTTTTCCTTCCTTACACATATTCTTAGGTGTGAAATATACAGGTGATGGAGTCGAATGGAGGGTAGACAAAAGGAAACGAAATGAGGGTTTGGGGAACAGTGAGTGTTGAGGGGAGAAAGATGGTGAGTGATGTGTGGGGAGAGGAGAGTGAGGGGGAGACCAAGATAAATTGTGTGGGCGTGGTGAATAAAGAAAGGAAAGGCGGTGAGAAATGGCAATAGTGGAGTGCACACCTGGAAGGTGAGGAGGGGGGAGGAGAGAGAGAGAGAGAGAGAGAGAGAGAGAGAGAGAGAGAGAGAGAGAGAGAGAGAGAGAGAGAGAGAGAGAGAGAGAGAGAGAGAGAGAGGACAGGAGGGTCAGGCTAGATAAACTGCACACGTCACCTGGGCATATTGCCTAGCCTGGATGGGGGAGAAGAGAAGGCAAATGGTTCAGTTTTTGTGTTTATCGTGGCCCCTTGTCCCTTAGTTATCGTCATCAGCACCAGCCACAACATAAAGAACAGCATCAACACCAATATCAACATCATTATTAGCAACATCAACACCAGCATCATATAATAACAACAGTGCGGACATTGAGGGGGAATTCGTCTTCTGCTGGATATCCCTGACACCAGGTTAATGCTTCACTTGCTCCAACAGATTTATTTAGATGATCTTTGCGAAGGTGCGATTTTCGCAAGTCCACTACGGGCCCGCCATAGCCCGTGCTATTTGGAGCTTTTTGTTCTGAGTAGCTGAATCTAAAGCAAGAAGAAGTAATTTTCGACATTGTGCTGGCTTATACGATCAAGGCCAACATCCTTTAGTATTATTCTAAACCTGTCATCTCTGATACCTGACTAATGCCCTCACTGCCAGCATTAGGAATAATGTTCACTTTCAAATATTACAAGTCACCATAATTAGAAATGTGAACTAACAGAGAACCAACTAGTAGGGCAGGCTCGGTCCAGAGAATTGATGGGAGTTAGGCTAAATTTCCCTCAAGTTCTAAGGGTTAACAAACTTTTGATTACACTAACACACAGGGTTGCCAGGTTTGGGAGTACCATTGCGCCTTTAGCAAACAAGATAGAGGCTTAGTGATTCCTTAGTTGTTATTGGTTCTCGTTTAAAGCTGTAAAGAAAACGATTAGACTTGAGTTTCGAGAGGGTGTCTAGCCGTTTGTCTCGGAGAGGACCTCTCTCTCTCTTTTTTTAAGCAGGCTGCCAAACTAGGAAGAACGTTTCTAGCTTATGGCCAGAAACTAGAGTTCTGTATCTAAGTCGTGTGCAGTGACATGAACTGAATCAACATATTGGGATTCGTTTGATTACATGAATCAGTAATATGGACTCTGTTGCTGTTAAAACAGTCGACATATTAAGGAAGGCTCTTGTGTTGAGGAAGCAATTGCTAATTGTGTACTGCTATATGGACCAGAAGCAGATCTTCAGTACCAGCTGGAGGAGACAGCAAAATCTTTACCAAGCTGCCGCCTGTGTATGTGTGGGATAATGCCATTGGCCACCACCAGCTGCCACTTGCAACGTGCCATCAAAGGATGTGTGGCAGCTGCTTTGATGTCTCAGGAGTGTGAGCGAATGTGTCGACTGAAACTATAGGTACCATTGTAATTCCCAACTAGTTCTCAAGTGTTAATTGATCTTGTTTATAATGAACATGTCTTCATCCAGTCCAATTTGCTGCTCTCCATAAGCTTGTTAATTTACGTATTATACAAATTTATTATACGTATTTACGTATTATACAAATATAGTCTAACTCAAGCCATTAACCGTGACAAATTTTACAACATAGCATAAGATACGAGTTGATTTTCATTTCTTCTTCCCATCATATCGATACAAAGCAACCCCCCGATTCTTTATTCAAATTCCCCTTCACGCCTTGATAATATCCTGTCGGTACGTAGACGATACGACACACCCTCTACGCTTCTCAGCGAACCGCACAAAAGAGACCTTTTCAGCTCTTACACTTGTCGCCTTACTGATGCCACTCCAGCGAGGCCACCCCTAGACAGCCCACCCGGGAAGGCAACGCGTCACAAAGCATTCCTCGGAATCCTGGCATTGTGCAGAACCACGCCTTATCGACTAGCATTCAAGTTGTTACGTTGATAAGTGTTGTACTGGTGGCACAGTGTCAACCGTCCTGTATGTGTGTGTGTATCTGTGGAGCACAGTAAATCATCATATTTAGGCCGTCGGTACTGTGTGTCGCCGTAGGTGAACAGGATAATGGAATCATTCCGTAATTTTCGTGTCAACAGACTTGAAGGCCTCGAGGTTACGTTGGAGGAACATTATCACTCGGTTGAGACGTCTAGTATCAGACAGAGAACCTCCAGTAATGAGGTCTACACAGGCCCCCTGCACCCCAGCAGCGCCAGCAATAATGGCACCAGCGGGGCCAGCACAATAGCAACAAGCACCAACAGAACCAACAATAGCCAGAACTTGAGGCATTTATTTTGTAATAGAAATCAAATACACTTTTCTGGCTCGAATGCATGACAGGATTTTCTTTCCTCGTCAGTGTTGCGTTACCAAGTCCTATCGTAGTCTCCTCACGTCACTCGGCAGCCAAACGCAGATTTGCTAACAAAGTGAAAGTCATTTGTCAATATACTTGTAAAATATAAAAGTTCGACAGTAAACAATTGTAATGATCACGGCAATAATGAAAAAAACAATGCTGCTGCTTTTGTTGCTGTTGATGGCAACTGCTGCTTGCTGTTGATGGCAACTGCTGCTTGCTGTTGCTGTTGATGGCAGAACTGCTGTTGCTGTTGATGGCAGCTGCTGCTTTTTGTTGCTGTTGATGGCAAATGCTGTTGCTGTTGATGGAAGCTGCTGCTTCTGTTGCTGTTGATGGCAGCTGCTGCTTTTGTTGCCGTTGATGGCAGCTGCTGCTGTTGTTGCTGTTGGCAGCAGCTGCTGTTGCTGTGGTTACTATTATTACTGACGGCTGATGCTGTCAGTAGCAGCAATAATAATGCAAATATTATTGCAAAAATCACTAACGCGTTCCGAGGATTCGAACCAGCGGGTTTCCTAACACTTCCAAATATTATCACCACGACTACTGAATAATAATCCTAATATAATCGCCTGATGTGGTTCACTCTTACTGTCCCAAACTCAATAATAATAAATATATATAAAACTACTATTTATCCTAATTCAATATATAATAATAATCATCACTGAAGAAGTACCATGAAATGATCAACATTTTCGTGGCTGGGAGCTGAGGTAGGTGTGTGTGGTTATGAGACGTCGAGGGGATAATGGAGCCTTTATCTGCCATCCTCAGCTTCCCTCGTAACCATTACTTGCATGAAATAACCAATTGGGTAATAACATTATTGGTTTGGTTGGGACGGTGGTGTGGGTTATGGCACGGGACGGAGGTTGGAAGGGGAGGGTTGTGCTTTGGGAAGGGCTGTGTTGTTATTTGGTAGACTTGTTATTTTCGGGGAAGTTGAGCTCCAGCTCTTGGGCGCTCCTCTCAGATCTTCCTCAGCCACAGGGCGCTGGTAGCTGAGTGGTACAGCACGCTGGATACGTAATCCTGTGGTCCGGGGTTCGATTCCCGGCGCCGGCGAGAACAATGGGCAGAGTTTCTTTCACCCGGATCCATCTGTTACCTAGCTGTAAATAGGTACCTGGGTGTTAGATAGCTGTTAGGGGCTGCTTCCTGCGGTGTGTGAGTGGGTGGGGAAAAAATTAGTTAGTAGTTAGTAATAGTTGGTTGATTGACAGTTGAGAGGCGGGCCGAAAGAGCAGAGCTCAACTCCCGCAAGCACAACTAGGTGAATACACACACACACACACACACACACACACACACACACACACACACACACACACACACACACACACACACACACACACACACACACACACACAGGTGGAAACTGAGTGCCCAAATGAGCCACAGAGATATTAGAAGAACTTTTTTAGTGTCAGAGTGGTTGACAAATGGAATGCATTAGGAAGCGATGTGGTGGAGGCTGACTCCATACACCTTTACAAGTGTAGATATGATAGAGCCCAATAGGCTCAGGAATCTGTACACCTGTTGATTGACGGTTGAGAGGCGGGACCAAAGAGCCAGAGCTCAACCCCCGCAAACACAACTAGGTGAGTACAACTAGGTGAGTACACACAGCTGCCTAACACATTCCCACTGGCCCCCCCCCCCACGCAGCTCTACCTGCAGGGAATCACCAGTTCGCCAATTGCTCCAACCTGGAAGATTTTCACAATAAACACAGACCAATATAATATTAAAATATTCAACGACACTACTGACAATAATATTCTTGTCTGTCCGCGAAGTTTACTCTAAGATGGCACTCATATTTTGTTATTTTTGTTCAGTTATATCTAGTTGAAAAACGGCGCCTTGCGTGTGTGCCACGTCGCGTGGAGTGACGTGGCCTAAGAAAAATAAAGAACGCAGTGAGGCTGTGAAGAGATTCCTTCTCTTCACAGTCCGTTCTCTTGATTTGCCTCAAGTGCAAAATATAAAGTGCTTAACGTACGAACCTCAAGTCACCCACCTAACCTTCTGATGCATGGAAAGTGTATGTATGCAAGCAACGAGTCACAATAACGTGGGTGAAGTATTTTTTTTTTTTTTTCCCCCGGGGGCGAGTTTATTGGGCAGCGCCACTCATCCTGTGAGTGACACACCGCCATAGCAGCATGTACAACACTCCCCAATAGGAAGAAAACCCGCTGGGTTGTTCATCCTGTCACTTGTACCCAGACACAGCTGGGACTTGCTTAACTGTCTCAAGTGAACAGCTGCTCAAACAAGAAGATTAACATCTATCAACCCTTAAAAGCTTACGTTATCTTGCGGGTGCAAAATGGGGAAATCTTATATGTTGACCCAACCCGTCCTCTTAAAAATAACGTCACTTTTGGCTCGTATGCGCGCTATGGCCAAATTTGGACGTAATTTGAAATGAAATCGACTCACAAAAGTGACGTACTGTTCCGTTTTCTGTTTGAGTCGTCTGGCTTACTCGGCCAGTTCTTTTTTTTTTAATCCACACACTAGAAAATGAAGGGACGACGACATTTCGGTCCGTCCTGGACCATTCTCAAGTCCATTGCGTATGGAAAGTGCATGTTTGTGATCCGCTACTTTAGGGGGTACAATTTTGTAATCTGTATGTTGGCTAGGGACCATAACGTTCAAAATGAGACGTGTTAGTTGAGGGAACGGGTTGCTCTCAACTCGGGTCTGTGGTTCTCGCCATAGGATAAGTTTGGGAGGCGCAGGGGAGGGGGGGGGCGCTGGTCATGGTGTATTAGTTTCGGGGATTAAACAGTCCGGGTTGCTCCCACTACATTATCCCATGTAAAGACTAAGCTGTAGTAGGGGGTACAGTGGTGCCCTGTCTTACTGCCTGGGTCAGTGCTGAGTACAGTGATGCCCTGTCTTACTGCCTGGGTCAGTGCTGGGTACAGTGATGCCCTGTCTTACTGCCTGGGTCAGTGCTGAGTACAGTGGTGCCCTGTCTTACTGCCAGCATCATTGCTGAGTGACTGCCTCCGTGCCTCACCGACTGACTCAACAGGATGTACAAACAGGTACAGTTAACGGTACGCACAAACGGACACCATTGGCTGAATGCACAAACAGGTTCAAAGAATCCAGTCCGTCTTTTCAGTGGAGAAACATGCAATTTGTTCGAATTTTCTGACGAATGTTTATAAACCAAAGAAAATTCGAGTTTTGTCGCGGTCAGTGTTGACTTGTGTTCTCACAAGTCAAGCCCGGACCTGGCCTCGGGCCGGGCTTGGGGAGTAGAACAACTCCCAGAACCCCATCAAGCAGGTATTGAACAATTATATAAACTGAATCAATTAAGACTCGTAAACTTGTATTCCCTTGCTTAAAAACCATGTGTACTTGCGGGTCCTCGAACAGTAAACACAAAAGTCAACATCTGCTTTCACGTATGTTTTCAGATTAATAAATGTAAACATATGTTGGTTTGGGTATGAAGGAAACTTCGTGAGTCCACCGCTGTCACCCGGGTCCGAGCGGTGAAAACTTAAGTCACAGCGTAACTTAACAACGTTAAGTTACTGCCTGGGTCAGTTACAACTGACCCAGTTACGAAGTTAAGTTACAACGTTAATAAGTTGTGGGTTACGCTTGTGTTTGCTGGGTGGTTGCTGTACCATTCAGTGATTTAATTACCCTTTAAGGTTATCTTTCATAAACCAATTGTTGTTATAAGTAAATATAGTGAGACGGGTTACGATGAGTTCCATCTTCCCTCGCTGGTGTCCAGTGTCCCATCTCTGATGCCCAAGTGTCCCATTTCTGGTGCCCCAGTTCCCATCTCTGGTGCCCCAGTGTCCCATCTTTGGTGCCCCAGTGGTGGGTCTCAGTTATCACAACCAACAGTAAGATTATTTCGCCTAAGGAATATGTAATATGTAGTGAGGATTAAGAGTGCTGAGCAAATCCACCAGGGCCGTGACGAGGATTCGAACCTGCGTCCGGGAGTATCCCAGACACTGCCTTAAGAGTGCTGAGGGTTGAACCATCTCTCATCCAGGCTGGACACGATATTTCGCCTCGTTCCTTGGCACATTTAGAAGAGTTACAGGTTCAATGTATGATTGCCTTCGTGAGAACCCTAATTGGTTTTGAGATAAAGTAGCAGTCTTTGATCTTACGACGCACGGGGGTAGCATTTGTGGGTAAGGCAACCTGCTACTTAGTTACACTGAGTGGCTGCGTTAACTAATACCCTTCCAGGTGTATCAGCGAGAGCTGGAGGCTGGACCAAGGCATAATGACCTGTGTGACGCAACCAATTTCAGCATCGCTATCATTAGCAACATTCCCTGGCTGTAAACAATGATGCTGTTTGCGATAAAGTCGCCTTACCCGGTGGTGGAGGAGTTTGCTCAAATTGGATGTCTTTAACAGTGTGCGTGCGTGCGTGCGTGCATGGGGGATGGGTGGGTGTTGAGTGTGTTGATTTAAGGAACAAAGAACCGGCTAACATAAGAGACGTAGGTTAAACATGTATATGAATGAGTTTGGGTGGATCTAAATAGGAATTGTCTCGTGTGGGCCAATAGGCCTTCTGCATTTTCTTTCATTCTCATGTTTTTATTCAATTGGTTTGTCATGTTTGTTGCTTTAGATTTAGCTACTCAGAACGAAATGTCCATGTAGCACGGGTTATGGCGAGTCCGTGATTGAGTTTGGTTATTCGCAATAACCTTGTTACTGTGATATTGGGGTCAAATTGGCTTGTGTTAGTGGGTATTTTTGCGGTTCCTAAGGCTGCTTCTGTCTGCTTGTATAGTGCGGCGCTGGGAGAAAAAATAATGCATTGGATAAATTAGTGATCTTGTCTTCTCTTCCCCCCCCCCTGCCTCAGTTACAGCCCCGCTCCTGTTCCAGGTAAGTCCACTACGGGCTCACCGTAGCTAATGCTACTTGGAACTTGTTCCCAGTAGCTGAATCTTAAACAACAACAACAACCCCTGTTTCCCCTCTCTCTCTCTCTTCTTACACATCACTCATCTTGTGTTGATGATATCCTCAAAATGCTTCCTGAGTCTGCCAGACGGGAGACATCTCCCGTCACGCAGGGTGCAGTTGCACCTCCACACATCTCCAGTATCATCTATTGATACTGGTAATGGCTCAAAAGGGCCACCACTTACGGGCTATTCATGCCCGTGCCACCTTTTGGGTGGCTTAATCTTCATCAATCAATCTGAGTCTGCCAGTGCAGACTGCCTATCACATGCCTCTGTATGACTAACCATCCTGTGTGATGGGGATTTTATAGCATCACGTAGTTAGCTTTTTTGACACACTGTACTCCCCTTCATATAGTCTAGAGTAGCTGCACTAATGCAGATGTACCTAATGTATTAATAAAAGAAAAATCTCACCCAGACCTTCTTGGGAGGAGCTCCACCTCTACGTCACCAGCCTCCCAGGGTGTGTACGATGGTGTACCGTGGTTAAGGCGCTGAGAAATTATGGGAGTGTATCACGTGGGGGATTTTCCTCCGGTCTTAATGATACCGTCGCCCGGGGCCACTGACTTCACGGTGTGAAGCAGTATGGTGTGATACCTGAATTAGACGGTGCGGGGCCGGAGCCCAGACCGGGCACAGGTTGCAGGATGGGGAGGATGGGTTTCTGGTGGATAGGTGCGGGAGATTGGTTGTATGTCGTCGTCGTCCCTTCACCTTCTAGTGTGTGGTCTGGTCAACATACTAAATATCACCTTCATTCACCCTTTTGCACTGTGCCTCCCCATTCCGACTCCCTTTCCCATTGCTTTCCACTCCCGAGACTTCGTCCATAATCCACACGGTTTTCCTAAACTCACCAACGCTGTTCCCCAATCCCCCATACAGTACTCCAATAGTCCCTACACCGCCTGTCCCCCATACAGTGCCCCAATCCCCCTAAACAGTGCCCCAATCCCCCAAAACCGTGTCCCAATCCCCCAACACAGTGCCCCAATCGCCAACACACAGTCCCCAACCCCACAAAGCGTCCTCTTTTTCACTCAAACCTCTTCAGTAATGATAAAACTCATAGAGCAGGCGGGACTTGATGCTTCATCCAAATGGACTTGTTCTGTCGTGTTCTGTAAAAATCGTCAAAAAATATACTTTCTTTTTGTATTTGCGATCTTTTCCGAGTAGACCGATAAAAGCTTTTTCTTTATTGGCATTTTTCAGAGCTCATTTTTTGCTGTGAAAACTTGATTGTTGCGTATATCTGGACATAATTTCCAGTTGAATGATGGGGTCACTGTTTGCACGGGTCAGCACTGCATGTGATGTGGTGGATGGCTGATTGGGTCTGTGTGTCAGGAGGCTGCTCTTCTGCCAGGGTGGTGAGGCGCTGCCCTGTTGTAGTGCTTGCTTGCTGGCTGGTACTTCATGCACGCGTACGCGAGCAAATACAACAACAGACGGTTAGAAAGGAGGAGTCCAAGAGCTAGCAGTTCGATCCTGCAAGCACAAATAAGAAAACAAATTGTAAATACACACGCGTGACACACACACACACACACACACACACACACACACACACACACACACACACACACACACACACACACACACACACACACACACACACACAAGCAAACACTTTGGCTCACCTCACACCACAAGAACCCAAATGTTTTCAAGAAATCAGACGAGTACCGATCGTGAAAAAAATATACTTGTGGCTGTACATTAACTACCATAATATTAACAAATCAACCGTGTGGTGGGTTTTGCTAATTTTGAATGAGTTGAGTGTAGCATAATTAGCACGCCACACAGGACCTGTGAGAGCTATGTGTTTCTGGCACTCTCCGCCAGAGGGAACCTCATTCACTTGATTAGTATTAATTACCTGCTCCTTGATGTACTGGCAGATGCGGCCACTAACGTTATTGCTTTCGGTTACTTCAACATTGCAATTATTTGAGATAAAAATATAAGTCAAAACACATTTTTTTTGCAAACATTTTCCACGGGGTATTGGTGCTAAATGCAACAAAAAATATGTAGCTCAAGTATAGTGTGGAGAGTTACGGGGAAAATATCCGCTATAAAAATAAAAAAAAAAATATATGAATTTTAAAGATGCACTCACGAGAGCTTCCGCGGTGTTGGGATGTAGTGTCCCCCTCACAGTCAGGCACCGGAACGGTATATACGAGTCAACTCGTTCATGGTTCTGGGCTGGATATTTGTGAACCAGGGCCAAGACGTCCTCAACCACTTACGAAACCTGGATATCTTATCTTAATGACTTCATTTACATTTATTAAATAGTTTATGAGCTCCGGATCACTACGATGTTAGTTGTTATTACGAGTTATTGTTATTACATTACGAGTTTCGAAACTTCACAACGCAAACTTTGTATGAAATGTAAAGAAAGATGTACATGGTTAAAGATGTATTGGATTGGTAAGTGGTTGTGTAATGCTTGAAGAATCCTGCTCCAGTTGTGACCTACAATAAGCCGGAGACCCCGACGGAGGCTGGTCGGGGTCATCACAATTCAACACAGAGCAACGTGCCAGGGGCACATTCAGACCCCCACGACGATTGTTGGCACTGCACGATGGCTACACAGCTAAATATTTTGAAAAACATTTCGAAACTATTTATATTATAGTATAAATATACTATTATACACCATCATTCACTGATCTCGGGAAAATTATTATAAATTTCCTGCTCTTCATAATTTGGCCGTAGTTGTATAAAACAGACGATCCTGCAACAGCTTCAGAGGTTTCACAAGTCCCGCTTCTACGGGAGACATCTCCCGTCACGCAGGGTGCAGTCGCAAGAGCTGATACCTCCAGTATCAGCTCTTGATACTGGTAATGGCTCAAAAGGGCCACCACTTACGGGTTATTCATGCCCGTGCCACCTTTTGGGTGGCTTACTCTTCATCAGTCAATCTTCCCGCTCCTTTCTCAGAGTAAGTGGCTTAACAGTGTTACGCCGCTAAACTTCTCTCACCTGCGACCACCCACACCACTGGCAACCAATTGTATTTTTCATAAGAGAAGGACAGAGACGGAGGGAGACAAAGACAAACTACAGACAGATTATAAAGAGTAGGAATTTATGTTAATTTTCTGATCATTG
>WNGS01005997.1:17932542-17980505 GCA_020271785.1 Procambarus virginalis | reverse complement strand
AATAATTGTGTATAATTGCCCGAAATGTTGTGCATGATTAGCGTCATTATTATTAATGATGAATAATGTTACATACTTTGTATACAATGTAATATCAATTTATATTTTTTGTTATATACATTATTATTATTGAGAAAAATCCGTGGGAGCCGTGGATGAGGATTCGAACCTCTGCACCGAGTATTCCCAGGCAGAATACTCAGAGGTAGAACATTCCTAGACATCGAGCCAGAGTGCATGGGAGAGGGGGGGTGGAGATTGTGTGACACCTTGAGTAGGCTTCACCTAAAGCCTCAGGAATTCTCGTGGGGCTCAGTAGAACTCCAGGTCGTAATCCTTTGGCATGTCGAGGCCTGGTTGTCTGGGGCGTGTGTGCCTGGCAATACTTAGCACATAGATTCGAATCCTCATCACGGCCTCCTACTGATTTGCCCATTGATACATCACGTTAGTGTGGGATTTGTTCTAATAATAATAATAATAGTAATAATAATAATAATAATATAGAACAATCACACTAACGTGATGTATCAATGGGCAAATCAGTAGGAGCCGTGATGAGGATTCGAATCTATGTGCTAAGTATTGCCAGGCACACACGCCCCAGACAACCAGGCCTCGACATGCAAAGGATTACGACCTGGAGTTCTACTGAGCCCACGAGATTCCTGAGGCTTTAGGTGAAGCCTACTCAAGGTGTCACACAATCTCCCCCCCCCCCTCTCCCATGCACTCTGGCTCGATGTCTAGGAATGTTCTACCTCTGAGTATTCTGCCTGGGAATACTCGGTGCAGAGGTTCGAATCCTCATCACGGCTCCCACGGATTTTCTCAATAATAATAATGTATATAACAAAAAATATACATTGATATTACATTGTATACAAAGTATTAAATTATTCATCATTAATAATAATGACGCTAATCATGCACAACATTTCGGGCAATTATACACAATTATTCAATGATCAGAAAATTAACATAAATTTCCTACTCTTTATAATCTGTCTGTAGTTTGTCTTTGTCTCCCTCCGTCTCTGTCCTTCTTTATGAAAAATACAATTGGTTGCCAGTGGTGTGGGTGTCGCAGGGTGAGAGAAGTTTAGCGGCGTAACACTGTTAAGCCACTTACTCTGAGAAAGGAGCGGGAAGATTGACTGATGAAGAGTAAGCCACCCAAAAGGTGGCACGGGCATGAATAGCCCGTAAGTGGTGGCCCTTTTGAGCCATTACCAGTATCAAGAGCTGATACTGGAGGTATCAGCTCTTGCGACTGCACCCTGCGTGACGGGAGATGTCTCCCGTAGAAGCGGGACTTGTGAAACCTCTGAAGCTGTTGCAGGTCGTCTGTTTTATACAACTACGGCCAAATTATGAAGAGCAGGAAATTTATAATAATTTTCCCAGATCAGTGAATGATGGTGTATAATAGTATATTTATACTATAATATAAATAGTTTCGAAATGTTTTTCAAAATATTAGCTGTGTAGCCATCGTGCAGTGCCAACAATCGTCGTGGGGGTCTGATGTGCCCCTGGCACGTTGCTCTGTGTGAATTGTGATGACCCCGACCAGCCTCCGTCGGGGTCTCCGGCTTATTGTAGGTCACAAGTGGAGCAGGATTCTTCAAGCATTACACAACCACTTACCAATCCAATACATCTTTAACCATGTACATCTTTCTTTACATTTATACAAAGTTTGCGTTGTGAAGTTTCGAAACTCGTAATGTAATAACATAACTTAAAACAACTAACATCGTAGTGATCCGGAGCTCATAAACTATTTAATAAATGTAAAGAAGTCATTAAGATAAGATATCCAGGTTTCGTAAGTGGTTGGGACGTCTTGGCCCTGGTTCACAAATATCCAGCCCAGAACCATGAACGAGTTGACTCGTATATACCGTTCCGGTGCCTGACTGTGAGGGGGACACACATCCCAACACCGCGGAAGCTCTCGTGAGTGCATCTTTAAAATTCATATATTTTTTTTTTTTTTATAGCGGATATTTTCCCCGTAACTCTCCACACTATACTTGAGCTACATATTTTTTGTTGCATTTAGCACCAATACCCCGGTGGAAAATGTTTGCAAAAAAAATGTGTTTTGACATATTTTTATCTCAAATAATTGCAATGTTGAAGTAACCGAAAGCAATAACGTTAGTGGCCGCATCTGCCAGTACATCAAGGAGCAGGTAATTAATACTAATCAAGTGAATGAGGTTCCCTCTGGCGGAGAGTGCCAGAACACATAGCTCTCACAGGTCCTGTGTGGCGTGCTAATTATGCTACACTCAACTCATTCAAAATTAGCAAAACCCACCACACGGTTGATTTGTTAATATTATGGTAGTTAATGTACAGCACAAGTATATTTTTTTCACGATCGTACTCGTCTGATTTCTTGAAAACATTTGGGTTCTTGTGGTGTAGGTGAGCAAAGTGTTTGCTTGTGTGTGTGTGTGTGTGTGTGTGGTGTGTGTGTGTGTGGTGTGTGTGTGTGTGTGTGTGGTGTGTGTGTGGTGTGTGTGTGTGTGTGTGTGTGTGTCACGCGTGTGTATTTACAATTTGTTTTTCTTATTTGTGCTTGCAGGATCGAACTGCTAGCTCTTGGACTCCTCCTTTCTAACCGTCTGTTGTTGTATTTGCTCGCGTACGCATGCATGAAGTACCAGCCAGCAAGCAAGCACTACAACAGGGCAGCGCCTCACCACCCTGGCAGAAGAGCAGCCTCCTGACACACAGACCCAATCAGCCATCCACCACATCACATGCAGTGCTGACCCGTGCAAACAGTGACCCCATCATTCAACTGGAAATTATGTCCAGATATACGCAACAATCAAGTTTTCACAGCAAAAAAATGAGCTCTGAAAAATGCCAATAAAGAAAAAGCTTTTATCGGTCTACTCGGAAAAGATCGCAAATACAAAAAGAAAGTATATTTTTTGACGATTTTTTACAGAACACGACAGAACAAGTCCATTTGGATGAAGCATCAAGTCCCGCTGCTCTATGAGTTTTATCATTAGTGTAGAGGTTTGAGTGAAAAAGAGGACGCTTTGTGGGGTTGGGGGACTGTGTGTTGGCGATTGGGGGACTGTGTTGGGGGATTGGGCACTTTTGGGGGATTGGGGCACTGTTTAGGGGGATGGGGACACTGTATGGGGGACAGGCGGTGTAGGGACTATTGGAGTGCTGTATGGGGGATTGGGGAACAGCGTTGGTGAGTTAGGAAAACCGTGTGGATTATGACGAAGTCTCGGGAGTGGAAAGCAATGGGAAAGGGAGTCGGAATGGGAGGCACAGTGCAAAAGGGTGAATGAAGGTGATATTTAGTATGTTGACCAGACCACACACTAGAAGGTGAAGGGACGACGACGACATACAACCAATCTCCCGCACCTATCCACCACAAACCCATCCTCCCCATCCTGCAACCTGTGCCCGGTCTGGGCTCCGGCCCCGCACCGTCTAATTCAGATATCACACCATACTGCTTCACACCGTGAAGTCAGTGGCCCCGGGCGACGGTATCATTAAGACCGGAGGAAAATCCCCCACGCGATACACTCCCATAATTTCTCAGCGCCTTAACCACGGTACACCATCGTACACACCCTGGGAGGCTGGAGACGTAGAGGTGGAGCGCCTCCCAAAAAGGTCTGGGTGAGATTTTTCTTTTATTAATACATTAGGTACATCTGCATTAGTGCAGCTACTTTAGACTATATGAAGGGGAGTACAGTGTGTCAAAAAAGCTAACTACGTGATCTATAAAATCCCCATCACACAGGATGGTTAGTCATACAGAGGCATGTGATAAGCAGTCTGCACTGGCAGACTCCGGAAGCATTTTGATATGATGAGTTAGATTAACCTACAGCAAAAGGTAGTAGCACGGGCATGTAGCCCGTAAGTGGTTCTTACATAGCCAGTAGCAAGTAGAACTGGGATGGTGGAGGTGCAACTCACACGTAGGGATCTTACTGGCAGCCAGGAGCGGGATATAAACAGGCAAGAATGAGGATGTGTAGAAATAGAGGAAACATTTTTTGGGTATTCAGCTACGAAGTTCCTATTACAGTGGCATTATTTCTTTCTCCCAGCGCCGCACTATACAAGCAGACAGAAGCAGCCTTAGGAACCGCAAAAATACCCACTAACACAAGCCAATTTGACCCCAATATCACATAACAAGGTTATTGCGAATAACCAAACTCAATCACGGACTCGCCATAACCCGTGCTACATGGACATTTCGTTCTGAGTAGCTAAATCTAAAGCAACAAACATGACAAACCAATTGAATAAAAACATGAGAATGAAAGAAAATGCAGAAGGTCTATTGGCCCACACGAGACAATTCCTATTTATATCCACCCAAACTCATTCATATACATGTTTAACCTCGTCTCTTATGTTAGCCGGTTCTTTGTTCCTTAAATCAACACACTCAACACCCACCCATCCCCCATGCACGCACGCACGCACGCACGCACGCACAACATGTTAAAGACATCCAATTTGAGCAAACTCCTCCACCACCGGGTAAGGCGACTTTATCGCAAACAGCATCATTGTTTACAGCCAGGGAATGTTGCTAATGATAGCGATGCTGAAAGTGTTGCGTCACACAGGTCATTATGCCTTGGTCCTGCCACTCCAGCGGAGGCCACCCCTAGACAGCCCACCCGGGAAGGCAACGCGTCACAAAGCATTCCTCGGAATCTGGCATTGTGCAGACCACGCGCCTTATCGACTAGCATTCAAGTGTTACGTTGATAAGTGTTGTACGGTGGCACAGTGTCAACCGTCCTGTATGTGTGTGTGTATCTGTGGAGCACAGTAAATCATCATTACTTAGGCCGTCGGTACTGTGTGTCACCGTAGGTGAACAGGATAATGGATATCATTCCGTAATTTTCGTGTCAACAGACTTGAAGGCCTCGAGGTTACGTTGGAGGAACATTTATCACTCGGGTTTGAGTCTAGTATCAGACAGAGAACCTCCAGTAATGAGGTCTACACAGGCCCCCTTGCACCCCAGCAGCGCCAGCAATAATGGCACCAGCGGGGCCAGCATAACAGCAACGAGCATCAACAGACCAGCACTAGCCAGAACTTGAGGCATTTATTTGTAATAGAAATCAAATACACTTTTCTGGCTCGAATGCATGACAGGATTTTCTTTCCTCGTCAGTATTGCGTTACCAAGTCACTATCGTAGTCTCCTCACGTCACTCGGCAGCCAACACAGATTTGCTAACAAAGTGAAGTCATTTGTCAATATACTTGTAAAATATAAAAGTTCGACAGTAAACAATTGTAATGATCACGGCAATAATGAAAAAAAAACAATGCTGCTGCTTTTGTTGCTGTTGATGGCAACTGCTGCTTTGTGCTGTTGATGGCAGCTGCTGCTTTTTGTTGCTGTTGATGGCAGCTGCTGCTTTTTGTTGCTGTTGATGGCAGCTGCTGCTTTTGTTGCTGTTGATGGCAGCTGCTGCTTGCTGTTGGTGGAAGCTGCTGCTTGTTGTTGCTGGAAGCTGCTGCTTTGTTGCTGTTGATGGCAGCTGCTGCTTTTTGTTGCTGTTGGTGGCAGCTGCTGCTTGTTGTTGCTGGAAGCTGCTGCTTTTGTTGCTGTTGATGGCAACTGCTGCTTTTTTTGCTGTTGATGGTAACTGCTGCTTTTGTTGCTGTTGATGGCAACTGCTGCTTTTGTTGCTGTTGATGGCAACTGCTGCTTTTGTTGCTGTTGATGGCAGCTGCTGCTGTTGTTGCTGTTGATGGCAGCTGCTGCTTTTGTTGCTGTTGATGGCAACTGCTGCTGTTGTTGCTGTTGATGGCAGCTGCTGCTTTTGTTGCTGTTGATGGCAACTGCTGCTGTTGATGGCAATTGCTGCTGTTGTTGCTGTTGGCAGCAGCTGCTGTTGCTGTGGTTACTATTATTACTGACGGCTGATGCTGTCAGTAGCAGCAATAATAATGCAAATATTATTGCAAAAATCACTAACGCGCTCCGAGGATTCGAACCAGCGTGGTTTCCTAACACTTCCAAATATTATCACCCCGACTACTGAAATAATAATCCTAATATAATCGGCCTGATGTGGTTCACTCTTACTGTCCCAAACTCAATAATAATAAATATATATAAAACTACTATTTATCCTAATTCAATATATAATAATAATCATCACTGAAGAAGTACCATGAAATGATCAACATTTTCGTGGCTGGGAGCTGAGGTAGGTGTGTGTGGTTATGGAGACGTCGAGGGGATAATGGAGCCTGTTATCTGCCATCCTCAGCTTCCCTCGTAACCATTACTTGCATGAAATAACCAATTGGGTAATAACATTATTGGTTTGGTTGGGACGGTGGTGTGGGTTATGGCACGGGACGGAGGTTGGAAGAGGAGGGTTGTACTTTAGGGAAGGGCTGTGTTGTTATTTTGGTAGACTTGTTATTTTCGGGGAAGTTGAGCTCCAGCTCTTGGGGCGCTCCTCTCAGATCTTCCCTCAGCCACAGGGCGCTGGTAGCTGAGTGGTACAGCACGCTGGATACGTAATCCTGTGGTCCGGGGTTCGATTCCCGGCGCCGGCGAGAAACAATGGGCAGAGTTTCTTTCACCCGGATCCATCTGTTACCTAGCTGTAAATAGGTACCTGGGAGTTAGATAGCTGTTAGGGGCTGCTTCCTGCGGGTGTGTGAGTGGGTGGAGAAAAAATTAGTTAGTAGTTAGTAATAGTTGATTGATTGACAGTTGAGAGGCGGGCCGAAAGAGCAGAGCTCAACTCTCGCAAACACAACTAGGTGAGTACAACTAGGTGAGTACACACAGCTGCCTAACACATTCCCACTGCTCCCCCCCCCCACGCAGCTCTACCTGCAGGGAATCACCAGTTCACCAATTGCTCCAACCTGGAAGATTTTCACAATAAACACAGACCAATATAATATTAAAATATTCAACGACACTACTGACAATAATATTCTTATCTGTCCGCGAAGTTTACTCTTAGATGGCAGGCATATTTTGTTATTTTTGTTCAGTTATATCTAGTTGAAAAACGCCGCCTTGCGTGTGTGCCACGTCGCGTGGAGTGACGTGGCCTAAGAAAAATAAAGAACGCAGTGAGGCTGTGAAGAGATTCCTTCTCTTCACAGTCCGTTCTCTTGATTTGCCTCAACGTGCAAAATATAAAGTGCTTACGTACGAACCTCAAGTCACCCACCTAACTTCTGATGCATGGGAAAGTGTATGTATGCAGGCAACGAGTCACAATAACGTGGGTGAAGTATTTTTTTTTTTATTTTGCCCCGAGGGGCGAGTTATTGGGCAGCGCCACTCATCCTGTGAGTGAACACACCGCCATAGCAGCATGTACAACACTCCCCAATAGGAAGAAAACCCGCTGGGTTGTTCATCCTGTCACTTGTACCCAGACACAGCTGGGACTTGCTTAACTGTCTCAAGTGAACAGCTGCTCAAACAAGAAGATTACATCTATCAACCCTTAAAAGCTACGTTATCTTGCGGGTGCAAATGGGAAATCTTATATGTTGACCCAACCCGTCCTCTTAAAAATAACGTCACTTTTGGCTCGTATGCGCGCTATGGCCAATTTGGACGTAATTTGAAATGAAATCGACTCACAAAAGTGACGTACTGTTCCGTTTTCTGTTTGAGTCGTCTGGCTTACTCGGCCAGTTCTTTTTTTTTTAATCCACACACTAGAAAATGAAGGGACGACGACATTTCGGTCCGTCCTGGACCATTCTCAAGTCCNGTGTGTGTACTACTACAGCTCCAGTAAACAACTTTTGTACTGTTATTTTAATTTGAGTCCGGAAAAAATAAAAGCTAAAAATCACATTTTTGGCTATTTCTAGAATAGCACATTTATGTACTATATTATGCCTAAGATAGTGTGTTAGATAGCATGTTAGATTACGTATATATTATGCCTTAGATAACGGCTTAGGATGCTAGACAGGGGTTTAGGTTAGGTCTTATATTTATGTTACTAATAAAAAAAAAATCCGGTTTGTCTAGATGCAATAATACAAAAGTGTACTTTCTGGTGGTCATCACGACATTGGTAATTTCGACCACATAGTTGTAAGTACTTTCAATTTAGGAGTATGGGGCGTACTTACGTACTCGAGAAGTGGTCCTTCATAAACTATTTATGGACCTTAATTATTTCCTTGGTCAGGTGCGTGGAGGCAGCTCAGAAGTTTGTCAGCGTTTCACATACTTCATTGTCGTTATCGGTGAGCATGTCCGCCATCTTAAATCAGTGTAGTCACCTGTCACATTACCGGCATTGCTGTTTACACAGTGTAAAATTAAATTATTGGGATTGTGTAATGAAATATGTGGGTATTGTGTCTGTTGAAACTTCTGGACGATGATATCGGCAATATTATTATTCTGCGGATTAAAAACAAAAATATGACAAATGTGCGGTGTGAGTGAGGAAGTAATGCACCCCGGTGAGTGCTTCACGGGGTCAGGGGAAGTCATTTCCTAAAGCAGCGTGTGATATTGAATATTCATTTGTTGGCCGCCTCACCCCAGTCCGCCTCCAGCCCTCCCGTGGCCAGGGAACTGCGGCTCCGACTCTCACTCAAGCTTGGACTATTGAGAGTAACTGTAACACAAATAAAGGGTGCGATGTTTGGTCATGGTTAATGCTTGAGCGAGTCTTCCTTATTGGTGTAGCTTTGGCAGGGGAAGTGCTTATATATACCTCCCCTTTCAAGGCAGGAGAGATGTATGAAACGGAAAACAGAAAACAAAGGGCGCTCATACAAACAGTAAAGCATCCAAGTAACTGGGACCGTCTCACGTAATATATACATTGAAGATATTCAAAGGTCAGATGTAAATATTTGCGATAAAATTGCAACTTACTGGAATAAAGATATGGTAGAAAATGCAGAATAGAGCCAATGAAGAGTAGAGGAGCCACAGGCACAGAGAACACTGAACACCAGAGACCCACGGCTCTTGACCCTCCTTGCACCAAGTATAAGAAATTTTGCCGGAATAAAAGTGAAGATTTTCAAGAGGTAAATGGACAAATTTCTGGAGGAAGTGCCTAACCAGTCGGGTTGTAATGGTTATGTGGACCAGCGATCTGCTGCAAGCAACAACCTGAACGATCAAGTTATCACCAAACAGGCCTGGCCCTAGATTAGGCTTCACATCTCTAGCGCGCGCGCACACACACACACACACACTGTGTATATATATATATATAATATATATATATATATATATATATATATATATATAATGCTATTAAATATGACCGAAAAAGTGAGATTAATAATTCTAACACGAATTTTATCAATATTTCTTATGTTTCTTTTCACTGTCGATGGTAATTGAAAAATCAATTCTCCAAAATTCATTTTTATTTTTAGTCTGACGCGACACTTGAACACATTTCGTAAAAACTTATTACATTTTCAAAGTCTTTAGTTTACACACACACAACTATAACCTGCAAACACTAAACAGAGTTCTACTATGCTATCATTTAAACAGCTTTTGTCTTATATACTCGCATTTGGATGCGGTGATATGTTACAACAGTTTTAGATGAGGTGAACAGAACTTTCAACACAAGACAGAACAAACTTTCAACACAAGACAGAACACGGTGCATTGGGTATAAATTGGATAAATTAAAGGGAAGAATGGAAGTAACTGCAAAGGGCCTATTGGCCCATATTTCTTGATGCTTCTATATTGGTGCGGAGTCTTGAAGTGGGTAGAATATAGTTGTGCATTAATTGGCTGTTGATTGCTGGTGTTGACTTCTTGATGTGCAGTGCCTCGCAGATGTCAAGCCGCCTGCTATCGCTGTATCTATCGATGATTTCTGTGTTGTTTGTTAACAAACAACACAGAAATCATCGATAGATACAGCGATAACAGGCGGGTTGACATCTACGAGGCACTACACATCAAAAAGTCAGAGGGGGGTGGGACTCTGGGGCTCGAGAGGGGACCCTGGGGCTCGAGGGGACGAGCATTGGAAGGCTGTAGTGGTGCGTGTATTGCTCTGATATAATGGTGAGTCGCGTACTGCCTCAGTTGAGTCGTATAGACACGAGGCGGAGCAACAGTAGTGATGCAGAGGAAGAAATACGAGGATATAAGATGGTGTAGTGGAGGATGTTTGTACTATACAAGTATGGTGTGTTAAGGGGGAGTAGTATAAAGAGTAGCACTATCTTGCCGTACTCTCGAGAGAGCAAGAAGGTGCATAACAGCTAGTCTAACATTGCAATGTATTTTAAGGAATTTAACAGGTAAAATGTTGAATGATTTGTAAATAAATGAGTAAAAATTGCTGTCTATGAAAACAAATTTGCTTGGAGTAGTATATATTAATTAAATTAATTATTACAAGTATAACATAGGTAAACACAGAAATCACAGTAACGTGATGCCTCTAATGAACAAATCCACAAGGGCCGTGACGAGGGTTCGAACCTACGTCCGAGATGATCCCAGACGCGCTTTAATCGACTGAGCTACGACATGGTATAAGAATTGCAACCGGGAAATCAACTTGACCTACCACGGATCCTGCAGTCTCTCCGAGACACAAACCAGGTTTTTACACAATTTCCCCCATGCACCCGAGCTCTGTCAATAAGCTGTTCTACCTCTTCGCCATCTTCGCTGAGCTGCCATGTCGTAGCTCAGTCGATTAAGGCTCGTCTGGAATACTCTCGGACGTAGGTTCGAATCCTCGTCACGGCCCTTGTGGATTTGTCCATAACACATGTAATATTGTAGAGCCGATAGACAACCAGAGTTATAACTTAAATTGACATTTAGGGAGAGAGAGAGAGAGAGAGAGAGAGAGAGAGAGAGAGAGAGAGAGAGAGAGAGAGAGATTGAGCACTTCACCTGCACTAAAGTGGACCTGCAACACTACGTGCTGAGAATGGAAAAGCCATAATAAAATAGAGCATCGCGCCGGTTATTTAGGTCATGCAGAGTGATGGAAGGACCACATTTTCCTGCCCAAGAGTTAGGGCGGTCCCGGGGGAGGTGTTAGGGGACGCCACCTGACTGCATAAAACCTCGACTTATACACAGGAGGGGAGAATGAAAACACGCCGCTTGAAAACTTTCTGCGACGGATTAGAGAATGATAAATAAGGAAGAGGGGGAGAAGAGACCTGTGGGAAGGGACGGAAGAGGGGAGAGGATCGGGAGAGAGAGGGGAGGAAAGTCTTAGCTGCTGGCAGAAAATTTGTCAGGGGCAGACGAAGGGCATTACACTGGTCGGATTCTGATGGATCAGTGGCCGTCCAAGTTTATATTCGGCTTGATTTATGGTGGCGACGGCAGCAGAGTGGGGCGGTGTTTGTGGGAGCAGGAAGAGTCTTGAAAGAGTCTAAGGGAGATGGCCGGGGTGGGGAGGGGGCAGATGAGGTAGGGGAAGGTGGGTGTCGCGCAGAAGGGAGGCTGCTAGAAGGTGGACGGGGGGTGGGGTGAATTTATGGGTCGGAACTGTTTGTTTACCATAAGCATGAGTCACGTTAATAGGTTATTTGGGCTGCACTAACAAGTGTCGCCCTTGTTACTGATCGTGTGCAAACTTCGCCCTCACAAGAGGCGTGCACAGCGTTTTTAGCGAGAGATGCCATCTGCACTCCTGGCCGTGTTGTTTGACACGGTCCGGTAATTAAGTCCCCATGTGAATATGCGAATGTTGTTGTTGTTTAAGATTCAGCTACTGGGAACTAAAAGTTCCAAGCTGCTTTTGAGTTCTGGAGCAGTTTTTTGAGTTCTGGCTGCAGTTCCAAGTAGCACGGGCTATGGTGAGCCTGTAGTGGACCTACCTGGCACAGGAACGGGGCTGAAACTTGAATATGTGAATGATCTGATAATGATAAACATGAGTGTGGTAGTTCTTGCAGAGCAGCAAGTGTGGTGAAGTAGTTGGTGGTAGTGGAGGTTGTCGCAGGTCGAGGTAGCTGTTGCAGGCCTCTAAGAGACCACCGTCAGGTGACTGCGTTTGTATGTGTTTATAAAACTAACGTCAAGCGTTTGTAATATACGTTTTCTGACGTCTCGTCCCGATCTCACACTTAATGAATTTCAGTTTAGACGCTCTCCACACCAGCGTCTACATTCTGGTTCTTAAGTACATTTTAAGACTCCGAGTTATATTCGTTCTTGCACTAAAGAACATCAGCACGATAGGATCAATGGGGTTGTGTGCGTCTGTAGGCAGTGTATATCGTTAGCAACAATCAATCAAATTGAACGCTCGTCATGTCGGAACTGGCGGCTCGTTGACTCTCAAAGAGATTTTTTAGGTTCACCGTTGTGTTATTTTGGACAGACTCGTTGGGCGTTATGCTACTTGGATACAAGTTAACGTATCGTTGTAAGCTAACATAGCCTTACCCAAGTTGACATAATCTAGTTTAAGTTAACATTTGTAACCTAATTTACCCTGTTTACAGCAGCAGTTATGTTAGTATCCGTCAATGGATACTTGTGAGGTATCCAGTGCTACCAGACTGTGTTCTGCAATTACTACTGAAAATACAACCCCAACCCAATCTAACACTAGCCTAATAGCGTGTAATATACCCAAAGAAAACGTAAAAAAAAAAACCTGACTGCGAACGCTCAGAGATCTGTTCGTGGGCGCACTCCGGTTTTTGTTGTGGGAATTGTAACCGGGTTTACCGTGCGCGCTTCAGTAAGCCTCTCCGTCGGAGCAGCTTTGTCGCTCACTTGTGGTATCATGACAGTTGTATATTTGTTGTTGTGATACGAATGTGAAGCTGAAACGCTTCATTAATGAACAAGAGAACTCGTAACGAATGTGTGTAAGAGTATTAGCAAGACATTTTATGAGAGGGGATGAAACCTGTTAGCATAACAATGAAGAGGAATGCTGGTTTTTACACAACAATGCACTGGGTCTCTCTTGATAGACTGTGATGGTGTAGAGGCAAGAGCCTGACACTCATGCCTCAAAAGATACATTACAACTGACTGTTGTTGTTTTTATAGATTCAGCTACTCGGAACAAGTTCCAAGTAGCACGGGCTATGGTGAGCCCGTAATGGACTTACCTGACGCAGGAGCGGGGCAAGTAGCACGGGCTATAGTGAGCCCGTAGTGGACTTACCTGACGCAGGAGCGGGGCAAGTAGCACGGGCTATAGTGAGCCCGTAGTGGACTTACCTGACGCAGGAGCGGGGCAAGTAGCACTGGCTATAGTGAGCCCGTAGTGGACTTACCTGGCACAGGAGCGGGGCTGTGTGAATGGATGCTGGCGCTCCGGGATGGTTAATCAGTATACCTGGCTCTAGGGGTCACTGCCCTGGCTGACCTCTTGACCAACCCTCCTGGTGCTCGCAGTTCCCAGACTGACGTCAGCACCATTGCCTCACAGCTCGCACCTTTCCTGTTGCAACGTCAAGTTCTCTTTTGATCACAGTTACCAGAAGGTAAATTTCTTCATATAAAGCCGGCTGGCCTTTGGCAAGCCGTCGTCTTCCTGTCCTTTTCGAGACCACTAGTGTTAGTGGTCCTCGGGTAAATTCAGGTAAATTTGACTTTAGAACATTGAAAAACTTTCTCATGATATCTAGTTATCTGTGAACGTCCTTATTTCACCCTTGCTTTTCTTTATAGCTGCATTGCATAATCTCCCATACCTCTCACTCTCGTGTCCAGATTTAGAACAAATTCGTCTAAATTTTCAAACTATTAAATTTTTAGATTTCCCGTCTAAGCTCCACATGGAAAATTTAGGGCATTTAATATCTTACAAGTTCTCTCGATTTGAATCCAAATTACCGCGACTGCATAAGAACTACAACATTCACTGATATGCCCACATTTCTAATGTTCTGACTAAATTAAGAATCGAGTGGAAGCGACTCTGAACTGGATGCCGCTCAAAATGGACCCAGGTGGGTGTATGACGCCGCGTTCCTCCATACTACAGACATACTCCGAGGTGTCAGACTCATCCTGGCACTGAACACACAAAGACCATCAGGCCTGAGACGGTACACAGTATTAAATGGTTCAGAATGGCAAGAGCTGTACAATTAATGAGTGAACCAGGGTCATTCGTTGGCAGACGGGGGCATTAATGTCTCGGGAGTTGCAAGATTGTCTAGTTAATGAGCTAGTCTGGGTCGTTCTTATTGTTGGCGCTCGTATTATACTGGTGCGAATAACTGTGGAATTTGTATGTGAATGAAGGTTATATGTTGACGAAGGCAGATATTGACGCCTCGTGTGCAGCACAATGGTCGAGGTAGTCAAGGGACCTAAATTATGTGGGTGCGAGTGGCGGCATTAATGACTCAATCGTAATAGACTCGAATTATTGTTGTAATGTCAATACACTAATGTAAAGTGGCTCAAGAGTGCATAACCGATGAAGGACAGGACTCTGGGATGGGGGGGGGGTTGTATTTGACAAATGAGGCCCATTTACTCTGGTGGGTACTGTATGGCGACGCTCCAGAGTACTTGTCCAACCCGTCCTCGCAAATTCACATAGTCAATATTGACTTATTAAATACGTGCATAGGTGACATACTAAACATAATAGTTTACCTGGAAAAGCTTCATAGAAAACACCGACCTTACCTAACCTTGTTAGTATGTTAAGATAAGCATCTTATAGCTTCGTAATTACAATTGTTACTTAACCTTTTACTTAACCTTAAGCTTTTCAAGGTAAACTATTATGTTTAGTATGTCACCTATGCACGTATGTAACAAGTCAATATTGACTATACGAATTTGCGAGGACGGGTTGACTTGTCACAGGTCCCCGGCGAGTGGTACTGGCGTGTACTCTGACGGGTGCTACAGGACGTGACGTATCAATGAAAAAAATCCTTAGGAGTCGTGATGAGGGTTCAAACCTATGCGCTGAGTATTCCTAGGCACACGCCCTAGTCAACTAGGCTGCGACATGGTAAAAAAGATTGCAACCTGGAGTTCTACTGACTTCACAAGGGTTTCCTGAAGCCGAGCTCTATTGACCGAGCTATTGAGTAGTCTTCATAAGGAAAGAAAGAAAGAAGGGTTGAGAGCTTTGGCCCGAGAGACCGAGCTCGACCACGAAATGATAAATACAATTTACTATTCCTGTCTAGGGGTTTCCGATTGCGTTTTGACATAATTAACGTGGTTGTGAAAACGAGCATTAGTGTCCGATGTTTGTCATCTGTAGGTAGTACGTACATGTTGGCGATGAGTCACAATAACGTGGCTAAAGTATGTTGACCAGACCACACACTAGAAGGTGAAGGGACGACGACGTTTCGGTCCGTCCTGGACCATTCTCAAGTCGACAATCGACTTGAGAATGGTCCAGGATGGACCGAAACGTCGTCGTCCCTTCACCTTCTAGTGTGTGGTCTGGTCAACACGTACATGTTACTATTGGCTGACCATCCGACCCACTCAAATTACATGGGCGCGAGGCGCACCCTGAACCGATTATGTGCCTCTGTAACCCTTTCCACCACTGCCCACCGGATGGGTATGGGGTGCATAATAAAGAAAGAAATTAAATTGACAGGCAAATTAGAAGTGTATGTAACTTGTTCACCACAAATGTTAACTGCTTCACTTAAATAGTTTTGAAACCCTCCATAAAGTTTCTGGTTACTGTAGAAATGTGACTGTACCTAGATATTATTATCTCCTAATAACACAAAATATGATAAAGTTATCTTGCCTGGCGACAGTTCTCGGAACCCTTCCAAATGCAGCAAGATTTGTCTGAAAATACTTTATATCTGTAAGGCAGAAAGTTCAGCTCAGTCTTGTGGTCTCTGGCCATTTATGTGCTAACAATTTATGTGCAAGTCGGGTCTGTTTATGTCTCTCACGGCTGTTCATAAGGATTTTCTGGGCAGCAGAGTTCAGGCAGATTTTAAATTTTGCCCCGAGGGGCGAGTTTATTGGGCAGCGCCACTCATCTTGTGAGTGGACACACCGCCGTAGCAGCATGTACAACACTCCCCAATAGGAAGAAAACCCGCTCTGTCGCGGGGAAGAGGGAGGGAAGCGGAGGGTGACGTGCAGTGCTGACGGGTCAGCCTCCCTCCCTCCCTCCTTTGATCCTTCCCTCCCTCCCCTAGTTCTCCTTCCCCCCTCCCTATTCCCCCCCCCACCACCCCCGGGTCATTGAGGCGTTGATATTGGGTTAACTATGAATCATGGCGTTAGATGCCGCCGCTGGTGATTTACGACACTCTGGCTGGTGATGTTCGGAGCACAGAACGATCACTCTGGAAGTCCCGGGAAAGGGGGGAAGGAGGCTGCTGGCAGCTAAGTGATCGCGAAAGTTTGACTCGGTCAAAAGATGTGCACTGGAGTACCTTTGTTGCAAGGTGGAGTGCTCGGTCATCATACTCATACAGCCTCCTGCTGTAACGCCTACATCAGCCTGTCCTGCTCTCCCCACTACCTGCTCTTTTTCTCCCCACCACCGGATTTTCTTGTCAGTCTTATGATAAACTTTGTGTATCGTTGGCCATGGCTGCCTAGGGATGAGTCCTCGGCCTCTCAGCATCACAGTGTGCAAATGTCGAGTGTCTCGCTTCATGACGTCAACAATCAGGTTCAGAGGCAAAGGGCCAATCACTGACAGTTTTACTAACACGTGATGGCAGAGTCGGTTACGTTATGTCACAACATAAAAAGCGTTTACGCCAGATATGGCGTCAGAGCTCTGTCAGACGCCATCTTGTTTGACTAAAACATTACACAAAAATATAAATATAATCAGTCCGGCTTTTATGCTGGTTGTGGACGAGTATGACGCTGGAAGAAGGTTGAGTAATGTTATGATGGACTGTGCTTACATAAGAGTGACTACAGGGAAGTGAGGTCTAGCTCTTCATGTCCCACCTTCTAGCCTTGTTGTACCTGTTGCGTTATAAGTTAACTATTCAACGATTAGAAATCTTTGTCGAAAATGGCTTTGCATTTGTGAATGGAGGTGGCTTCCACAACTTCTTTCAGTGCATCTCAATTGTTGATCCACCCATTAGGGTACGAATATTTCCTCAAGATTCATTTACATTTCCAGCTTCTACTGTCTTCTTTTCCTACTTTCTTTCAATTTAAATGGGCTGTCATTGTTCACCTTATTTATTACCCTGTGTATGGCAACGGCTCGCCAGTACATAATAAGTTATTGTATCGTATATGTGACTTCATGTTTGCTCTGAAGAACACTAAAGCCGAGGCGGTAAGAGTGTAACGCCTGATATAATTTAAGTTATGTCAAGCCGGTATTATACTCCGTCACGCTTTCTGTGATCCGCTTGAGATGATGCTGGGTGTGACAGGCGCCGAGCGTTACTAATACACTGTCACACCCTGCTCACAACGCTTCACTCGCTGTTTACTCAATTAGATCTACTCGCCTAGTCGTGTTCCCGCCCTTTGGAAACCCGTTGGTAATATCTATTCACTCTGAAGTTTTCCTTTCCCTGTGACTGTCTCGCAGGGAAAAGGAGAGACTTGCTTAGGTACTCTTATATCCCCCTTCCCTGTTACTCCTGCCACGTCATCCAGCTGTGAAAGGCAGAGTGAGAGTGAGGGAGTGCGCGAGTGAAGCATGTGGAGGGGTGCTTGCACGATACACTGATGGCTCTTTGTATACAGACGCTGTGGCAAGAGCCGCATTAGTGCATGCCACATGTCTTAGACATGTACTCCCCTGTCATATCAATGTAGCACTCAGGCCAATAGCAGCGCCGTTGGTGACCTGGGAAAAGACTTAACTTACAACGACTGAAGAACACAGAGAGTATGTGGCCCTGCGGGCCGCTCCGAGCAACAGCCTAGTGGACCAAACTCACAAGTCAAGACTGGCCTCGGGCCGGGCTTGGGGAGTAGAAGAACTCCCAGAACCCTATCAACCAGGTATCAACCAGAGTAGTACACACTATAAAAGGACGATGGGCAAAGTGGACAAAATAATAAAAGGCTCAGGATCAAGAGAGGATAAAATTTGAATGCCGAGACTTCTCCATAATACGTATATGGCTGGCCCACAGTTAGATGTTGTGGTCACGAAGCTTGGCCCGGAGCGAGCATTATCTCCTGGTAACCTGGATCACCTCCCCCGGTTCCGCTCTATCATCATTACATGACCACAGTGTCACTGCCCTCTCATCACTTACCTTTTACGTATGCATTATTCCGTCATGCTGCCTAATTTTCTTGTTCTCTTTCTCTTCAATTGCAGCATTCTCTTCCTTTCTGGACTGCTGTGCAGGAATCATAAACATGGACCATAAATGCAGAGATAAACACACACGCACGCACGTACGAACGTGCTTGCGTGCAAGCTTCGGAAATGAGAAACAAGAGAGCTTGAGAGATGCCAAAGACGACTCATGGGAAGGAAGGCCGCGTCGACTGTGCCTTTCTCCATTACCAGAAATCCTACGATACCGGTCTCCGTAAAAGCCTGGGAAAAGACAGAACGTTGTGAGTTGGACACGAAAATACTTGACAGACGGGACGTGTTTACGACGTTATACTAGACGGTCTTAAGACTCGGGTCTTGGTACCCTACTGTTCCTAATACACGTAAGTAGTTGATAAGAGAGTGAGCTGTTATACGCCAGTGTTCCTCAACTATATAAAGCTTAAGATTTAACAGTAAATCCAGATGAAATGAACACGAGTGTGTTCCGGCAAGCTTTGCTCGCGGATGGAACACTTTTCAAGTGAATTTGTATTGGCCAAGCGCCGATCCCCGTCTCTCCTCGATTCCATTACGCTGCTGCAGCTTTATACCGGATAACGTGTGCTCTGGTGATTTAGCGAACAATATGCGATTGGAATACCAGGTATAGGGCTGGTGGGCGTACCTTGTGGCAGATGTGGGGCTGGTGGGCGTACCTTGTGGCAGGTGTGGGGCTGGTGGGCGTACCTTGTGGCAGATGTGGGGCTGGTGGGCGTACCTTGTGGCAGATGTGGGGCTGGTGGGTGTACCTTGTGGCAGATGTGGGGCTGGTGGGCGTACCCTGTTGCAGGTGTGGGGCTGGTGGGCGTACCTTGTGGCAGGTGTGGGGCTGGTGGGCGTACCTTGTTGCAGATGTGGAGCTGGTAGGCGTACCTTGTTGCAGTGTGGGCTGGTGGGCGTACCATATTGCAGATGTGGAGCTGGTGGGCGTACCTTGTTGCAGATGTGGAGCTGGTGGGCGTACCTTGTTGCAGATGTGGAGCTGGTAGGCTTACCTTTACCTTCATGCCAATTGGAAATCACATAGATAGGCCTGTAGACCAGGGAAGTTAGGAGACGATGATGAAGTGGAAGGGGGGCATTCCCCCCCCCCCTTCTCCGTCCCTTCTCTCCCAGCGTGGTGAGACTCAGGCCAGCTGACACTGGCTGCCCTCCCCCTCCCATCCCCTAAACGCTCGCCCACGTAAGTACATTTAGTTAACTATAGAAATTCAGAATTTTTGAATTTTAAAAATCTGAAAGAGACGGTGTTCGCTTCATACCGCAAAATGTGTCGCATTTCGCGTGTTTCCTGGATTCATTGCACATTGAATGCAACAATATGTTATTTATTGGTCCATAAATCGGCGATGGATGGTAAAATGCGTAACAACATGGGCACATGTGTGTGTGTGTGGTTTATTCAAGGTCATTTAAAGTCGGAGAATAGCAAATGTGTGTACTCGTCTAGTTGTGCTTGTGGCGGTTGAGCTTGGGCTCTGTGGTCCCGCCTCTCGACTATCAATCAACTGGTGTACAGGTTTGTGGCCCAATTGGGCTCTATCATATCTACCTTTGAAACTGTGTATGGAGTCAGCCTCCACCACATCACTGCCTAATGCATTCCATTAATGCATTCCTACACTAAGGCTTCGCAAAAGGAGCGAAGCCTAAGGAAGGGAATGATTTTGGGGGCCCTTTGCAAGATGGTGGGAGGGGAAGGCAGGGAGATGGGAGGGAATGGGAGAGGATGAGAGGGGTGGGAAAGAGCGGCATGTATCGTTGAGCGAGACGTGTGCCAAGCGTGTTGATCTTGTAATTACCGGGCAAGTTTGCCATGGACTCAGGTGTAAGTGTAGCCGGTGTTGACACTAACTCTTGGCTTCACGACGCTCGTCAACACACGCGCCTTTGTGCCCAGAGAGCGCCCAGTCCGGGGCTCTTACGTTAAGGCGGCCTATTCATTTTGGGTTTTCTCCTCTAAATATTCATTTGGGTTTTCTCCTCTAAATATTCATTTTGGGTTTTCTCCTCTAAATATTAATTGGGTTTTTTCCTCTAAATATAATCTGGAGTAATAATATAAAAATACAGATAAAACGCGTTTTCTCTGTTGAAAGTACTATTAGGTGATTGTTAGGAGAAAGGGCTAGGCTAAGCTAAGAGCAATTGGAAGGGATAGGAGAACAAGGAGCTGGGATGGACGGAGGGAGCAAATGATGCCCAACCATTTCGGTTTTCGGGGATCGAACGCCGATCTGCAAGAAGCGAAACCGTCGTTATACCCACCAGAACTGGGGAGCGGTCGGCCGAGCGGACAGCACACTGGACTTGTGATCTGTGGTCCTGGGTTCGATCCCAGGCGCCGGCGAGAAACAAGGGCAGAGTTTCTTTCACCCTATGCCTCTGTTACCTAGCAGTAAAATAGGTACCTGGGTGTTAGTCAGCTGTCACGGGCTGCTTCCTGGGGGTGGAGGCCTGGTCGAGGACCGGCCGCGGGGACACTAAACCCCGAAATCATCTCAAGATACCCTCAAGATAACCTCAAGATAACCATGCAAAGTGATTGGTACTCTATTTTTTTGGTAAGTAATAAAAGCTATTTACATCTAGAGGAAGAATTTGCATGATGCTAGAACAGACTTCAATCATGACATTTATGATGCCGGTAAAAAGCTAATTCACACTTTGTGTGAAGATGAAGTTAGATTTCATAACAGCAGAACTGTTTTTAAGCTATTTGATCAGGATGCCAACCCATTTCCAGGGGTAATTTACACCTAGAGTGTAATACTGAGTATAAATAAAAACCCGTCCTCGACTCAAGTCCATTACATTCAGCGGTCGACCCCACAGACGCATTTATAAATTTTAACACGCTGTTCATTCAAAACGGGAATTTTCTCAAGTATAAATTGATATTATACTATTGGCATATTGTGTATATATAGGCATAGGATAGGTTAGGTTAGGTGTTTAGGTNTGTGGCGCGGGTTTGATTCCCGCACCAGGCAGAAACAAATGGGCAAAGTTTCTTTCACCCTGAATGACCCTGTTACCTAGCAGTAAATAGGTACCTGAGAGTTAATCAGCTGTCACGGGCTGCTTCCTGTGTGTGTGTGTGTGTGTGTGTGTGTGTGTGTGCGGTGCGTGCGTGCGTGCGTGCGTGTGTGTGTGTGTGTGTGTGTGTGTGTGTGTGTGTGTGTGTGTGTGTGGTGTGGGGAAAAAAAGTAGTTAGTAAACAGTTGATTGACAGTTGAGAGGTGGGCCGAAAGAGCAAAGCTCAACCCCCGCAAAACACAACTAGGTGAATACAACTAGGTGAATACACACACACACACAATCAACCCAAATAAATGAAGGTAATGAAACTAGGTAGAGGAAATAGGAGGCTGAGTCACTGGATACCGAATGGAGATGAAGTCCTTCACGGAACGGACATAGAGAAAGAATAATCTAAGATGAGGTCTGATAAAGACCTTTTGTGCCCTCTGTAATGCTTTTTGCGCTACCGCTCACAGGATGAGTATGGGGGTGCACAATAAACTAGCTGCCTTCGGCGGCAACAAACAAAAAATCTAAGAGTTTATAACAAGCCAGACCTGTCTCTTGAAGCCCACATGAAAAGAATAGCATCGGCGGTGTATGCGAGGCTGGCTAACATCAGAACTGACTTCAGAAACCTGTGTAAGGAATCTTTCAGAACCTTGTATACCACGTATGTAAGGCCAATCCTGGAACATGCGGCCCCAGCATGGAGTCCGTACCTTGTCAAGCACAAAACGAAACTGGGAAAAAGTTAAGAGGTATGCCACTAGACTAGTCCCAGAACTAAGAGGCATGAGTTATGAGGAAAGGCTGCGTGAAATGCACCTCACGTCGCTGGAAGACAGAAGAGCTCGGGAAGACATGATCACTACTTGCAAAATTCTCAGGGGAATTGACAGGGTACACAAGGATGGATTATTAACACAGGTGGTACACACACAAGGGGGAACACAGGTGGAAGTTGAGTACCCAAATGAGCCACAGAGACATTAGAAAGAACTTTCTCAGTGTCTGAGTAGTTAGTAAATGGAATGCACTAGGAGGAAGTGATGTGGTGGAGGCTGACTCCATACACAGTGTCAAATGTAGATATGATAGTGCCCAATAGACTCAGGAACCTGTGCATAAATTGATTGACAGTTGAGAGGCGGGACCAAAGAGCCAGAGCTCAACTTTCCCCCCCCCGACAAACACAACTAGGTGAGCACTCACAGGGTTAGCTGGACTAGAGAGAGTGGCGGGCATCGCTGGCAGCCTCCGGGCGTGTGGCTACAGTGAGTGTTGCTGTAATCTTCCTGTCACATAAAATACAAGTTTCCGTGTCTTGGTGGCTCAATATACCATAACGGCCTCCATCAGCAGGGCCGAGTCAACGTTATGTGCACCATTTAAATGGAAATAGTGAAAAGGCATTCACGTCTAATTGTATTCTACTGGTTGTGATCGCTGATCCAGCTTCTCAACCTTAAATTGATTGGGGTACGGGTTTCTGAGCATTTTATGCCACATTATATCTATGTTAGAAGCTGTGCACGTATTCTACTTTTTTTCTAAAAAAAAGATTAAAAAACTAACTGAAGCACATATATGTCATGTGCTTCAGTTCCTGAAGAACTGAATTCGTTATTCCTATGAGTTCCTGAACTTTTTATGCCATATCATATCTATGTTAGAAGCTATGCACGTATTCTACTTTTTTCTAAAAAAAGAAAGGTATTAAAAAACCTAACTGAAGCACATATATATCATGGTTACAATCAACTAAATTACACAGTATACATGTTTAAATTTACCAATTTGTGAATCCATCTTTCTATTGTGGACTGCTACACAAGGGACAGTGATGGATTCATAAGAGATGCAGTTTAAAAAATAAATAAAATTGTTGTTCATTCCTTAAAATAGACAATCAAATTTAGGATAAATTATTAGGATATCGTCCAGTACACTAGATTCAATGAAATAGTTACACAGTTGGTTGTACAATATGCCCGGAGGTTTAAAATCTGCCTTTTTAGTTTATTCCTCCGAGTTCTCTGTGCCATGACATCCCAGATTGAAATTTTCTATTTGCAATTAATTTTCCTTTCATTTTTTTTTGAGATATATACAAGAGTTGTTACATTCTTGTACAGCCACTAGTACGCGTAGCGTTTCGGGCAGGTCCCTGGAATACGATCCCCGCCGCGAAGAATAGTTTTTTCATCCAAGTACACATTTTACTGTTGCGTTAAACAGAGGCTACAGTTAAGGATTTGCGCCCAGTAAATCCTCCCCGGCCAGGATACGAACCCATGACATAGTGCTCGCGGAACGCCAGGCGAGTGTCTTACCACTACACCACGGAGACTGTATACGCCAGCCTTCTACCTGCAGATCCTGCTCTGAACACTTCGTTACAATTTCCACCAAAAAGACAACGAGTCACAATAACGTGGCTGAAGATGTGATGACCAAACCACAGCTCAGAAGATGGAGAATCGACAAAGTTTCAGTCCGTCCTGGACAGTTGACACGACTTGACAATGGTTCAGGACGGACCGAAACGTCGTCACTTCAGATTTGATATTTGGTCATCATTCCACCAGAAACTTAAATATTAGCATTCAGTGATTGCTCACTCTCAAGGGGACTTCAGATGTGACTTTCCTTATGCTACCTCGGAATAAATATCTAACCAAATCTGACTCGTTCATTCATTCAGATCCGTTTTCACGATTAGTTAAAACATTTTTTTTATGAAGGTAACTGCACGACTGTTTCTCTCGTATTCCTGAGCTTCTGTCGTCGTCTTGGATAAATATTTATCGGTGCTGCTATTATCTTGGACTGTCATTGTTTTGATGTCTGTTACAGACACCGAATCCTTCGCAATCTGGGATTATCATCTCTTGGAATCTCCTTCCTTCCTTCTCTTTTCTTGCTACATGGACGTCCTGAGGACACACTACTTTTGTTTGGACTCTTGGGTATCGTGTCCGTGAATGGCATTATGTATCCGTTCTAATCTTGTCTAGATTTATGTACATAACTTCAAGAACTTCCTTCTGTGTATTCTCACTTTCAAGTTCCCTTATCTGTACCCCGGGTCGGGAGGGTTGCCCTGCAGTGGAGGGTAGGGAGGGAGGTTGGGCAGCAAGGGGGTAAACTGGGGGTAAGAGGGGTTGATAGGGGCTGGTGGGAGAGAGAGGAGGGGGGTCTGCACGTGGTAAGGGGGTTGATGGGGGCTGGGGGAGAGTTAGTGGGGCTACCACGTAGTGAAGAGGCTGATAAATTCCTAGAACCCACTTCAGACATGGGGTCTGGAGAAGAGCTTGGTGAAGAGTAGGGGTGAAGGGAGAAGAGCTGGAGAAGAGGAGGGTGATTGGGGCAAGTTGATAAAGTGGACTATATATGTTCCTCTTACAAAATAATAGAGTTGCTCGGCCAAAAAACTTCTTGTTTGATACACAGCTTTGTGAAACATTATGTACTGAATAGTTTGTATTAAACTCCATAAATAAACGAGGTTAATATTGTATTTATAACAAGTGGTGTGCAGATAGTTACTGTGATAAAAGGAAGCACAATACATTTCCGTGTGAGACAATAAGCTCCATTTGTTAATGAACGTTCAGTCATCATATCACGCTTCGCAATCCACTGGGAGAATATAAACGAATATTGTTTGTGCCTGTGCATGGGTGCGTTTACCAAGATGTACTTGTATTGATGTGCTCGCAGAGTCGTGCGTTAGCTCTCAAGTCCCGCATTTCGATTATCAGTAATTTAATAATGCAATGACTGTTCACTCGTTTGCTTTCTTATTTATACTAAATGGGTCGACCAGGTGTATGTGTCCAGTTTCCATCTGTAGTATCTCCATGTTCTTCTATTCCCCCGCCAGTTTCTTGTCAAATCTTGTATTTCTTGTATGTCTGTCCTATTCCTCCTTTTATCCAGGAGCCTCCACAACCTCCAGGCTGTGACTCATACATCAGGCTGCGATCAGCCGCGTCCAACAGCCTGGTTGATCAGTCCAGCAACCAAGGGGCCTGGTCGACGACCGGGCCGCGGGGACGCTAAGCCCCGGAAGCACCTCAAGGTAACCCAGTAAGGGTAGACACAAATAAAAACCACTAGTTTTAAAGAAAGAGCACCACTATCACCACCCGATATTAGACAAGCTCCTGTACAAGTGCCGGACCAACCGGGTTGCAAGGGATATGTGCGCCTGCGGGCTGCTCCAAGCCTTTTTTTTTATTATTATTACGTTATCACAAGACAAGCCCCAGGCCCCAGTTTCCGGCAAGAAGTGCCGGGCTGTAGTGGATGTGTGGGGCTTGTAAGCTTGGACCAAGCTCTCACAAGCCTGGCCCTAGGCCGGGCTTAGGGAGCAAAACCCCCAGAACCTACCTACTCTTGGTACAATCCTGGCCGAGCTTGAGGAGTAGGACACCGCTCATCACCCCCGCTACAACCTTAACAACCAGTTGGGTGGGAGTGTGGGCGGCGCGGGGCTGGCCGGTGTGGGGGCGTTGCTGTGCTGCGACAGGACCCCATAAGTACCTGAGGTATGCCTGCCACCACCACCACCTCCTGGCCACCCGAACCTGACTACTGTCTTAACACCCGTTAGTCCACCACCACCACCTTCTCCCTCGCCTCCCACCCTCTCTCTCACCTCTCACCTTCTCCCCCACCTTCTCCCTCACCTCCCACCTTCTCCCTCACCATATATATGTTGATTCGACTGGTTATTATAACCTCTATGCTTCGTAATCCATGTAAGCAGTTAACTTTTCTTTTGTCTCTCTAGTATCGTATTAATTTCCTCGCTTGTTTAATGCTAAACATTTTGTTCTTGCTAAACATTCTAGAAAACACTGTCAGTGTGTTTTTAACAAATCTTGTATATTATGATCATATCTCCTCTGGCTAGTGAGGAGCCATACTCTCTAGCGATATGTGAGACCTAATACTCTTAGGGAATCCTCATATCTCAGCTGTGTTAGTTTTTGGTTAAGTTTTTTAAAAACTAACCAAAAACCAAGTTTTTGGTTAGTTTTTATCAAACCATCTATTTAATGAGTCTAGTTAATGTTCCAATGTGTAACAGTTCTCATTTGTTATTATTCTTATTAACTAGATCGCTAATGTAATTTAGGAACAGCATTGGCCATAATATCAACCCTTATGGCATTTAATGCATTTATGACTCCCTCAAATATGTTCTCTTCTCTCACTGTGACCCTTTGACTCCTTCCTGAGAGGTATTGCCTTTGCCAAACATGGTGCTTTATGCTGTCCTCTTGAAATTAAATTTAAATTTTGCCCCGAGGCTCTTGTAAGACTGTTAGTAAACCTGTCGAGCTCAATGTCCTTTTGCTGAATCCATGGCGATTTGTTCGGACGAAATGTTTGATAGTGTTATTGGTCTGTAGTTCAATGGCTCTCGGCTTTATTTTGTGTGTATAGACACCATATTGTCCGTTTTTCAGACCTCGGGTAGTTCTCTCCTGTCTAATATGGAGTTGAATACTATAGCAAAAGGGTCTATAGTGAGATCCTGTCTGAGTTTGTGGCATTTATCACATCCAGTTTCACTTGTTTCTTTTTTTATGTAATTTATATTTCAGTCAGGCTTTCCCCTCTGGATGTCTGTTCTTTTAGAATTCTTCGATCAAGGGACCAGTCAGGTTTCAAGTTTAAACCTTTTTGAAAACTTTCATCGAGTATTGCACATACTTCATTAACATTCTGTGTGTCTTCCATGTCTTTTATGAAGCTTGCTCAGTCATTCACCGACATCCCCCCCCCCCTGCTGTAGGTATGGAGCAGTTCAGGCTCGTACTTGGCTTTGGATTTTTTTTTTATTATTATTTTCTACCACAGACGTGGCCAGACATTTACAATGCTAACCAGCATATATCCATTTTCTTCTGTCCTCCATGGACAGGGTTAGAGATCAGTTAAACATATAGTTCAGGGTGGCTTTGGTATGTATGTCTTTCTCGTACTGCTTCACAACTGTGTTTATTATTACTGGATGCTTTTCACATCTCTTCTGTATGTTGTTGGTTTCCCTTCTGTTCTCTCCTTGTATTTCGTGCATGCTTTTGTTTTCCTCGTTTTTGCCTCTTAGGCATTTCGTTAAACCATGGCCTATTGAACAAATTCAATAATTTGTTCAACAGTTCAACAATAATTTGTTCAACATGAACAGTAAGTTCAGTAGAACTTCGGTTTCAACTCCTTTTGGCCATGTCGTAGCTCAGTCGATTAAAGCAGCGTCTGGGATGCTCTCGGACGCAGGTTCGAATCCTCGTCACGGCTCTTGTGGATTTGTTCATTTGATGCATCACGCAATTGTGATTTCTGTGTGTCATGGCCTATTGTTTTTATGTTTCATCTCTTAAGTGATGTATGAATTATGAATTGAATGATGTTCAGATTTGTCTTTCATGTCTTTGCGTTAGTTTACCTTCCCTCTGCGTTTTCTTTCCCATGGTATTTTTCTCTAGGTATTATCTAACTTTCTGGTATTTCCTTTCAGGTGAATGCCAGTCTTCCACGCTTTCCCCTTCTTTCTTTTTCCACAGACTTCATTACTACTCCATAATCAGACTGACATAAAATTGGTCACTGGCCCTTATTAGCAGGTTATGCTAAGTTTCTTTTCTCTTTCTCAGATTCATTGTTTTCCAGTCAATTTGGCGATGATTGGCTTCCATTACTAGCAACTTTGTATTCACTCTCTGGAATGTTTTGCCGCTCTAGGAGGATATTTACGCAAACTCGACTCGCATGAATGTATGTGCATATGTGTGTGTGTGTGTTGTGTGTGTGTGTGTGTGTGTGTGTGTGTGTGTGTGTGTGTGTGTGTGTGTGTGTGTGTGTGTGTGTGTGTATCTAGACCCGGTTGTCAATTTTATGTAATTTGCATATATCAAATCCATGTTTTCTTTTTTAATTCAGACTTCTTAGTAGTGATATCAGTACAGTATCGTTGCAATATTAATATTACGTGTGTATTTAATGTTGCTACAATTAAAATGTAGAGACAGACAGACATACGCTGAGTTTTTAAAAAGCAATTTAAGAGTAGGAAAACAAGACGTCTGTGTTAGGCCAGGATAACAAAGAGTGTAGTGGACGGGTGTAGACAGTGAGACAAATGGCGAGCATAAATTCACACCTGAATGAATGTTGATTTCTCGTCTGCTGCTGCTGCTGCGGCCAGGTCTATTTATCATGCAGTGCAGTATTGACGGGCTGGATGAGGCGTTGTTCAACCAGAAGTGATTTTATATTGAGTTTGCAAGTTGTTACTCGCTATTGCGTTTCTGTTTACCTAGATATACTTACCTTGATGAGATTGCACAGTCAAGATCAGATCATGGGCCACAACTTTCTTATGCCGGTTGTCTAATACAGCCACTCTTAATATTTTATCATTTACATATCATTTACATAGCCTATTGATCCCATCCTTAGGGATCATATTCTGACTCCTGTAGCACGACTCTCGTTATGTACCTCCGTTTGGACTTCGATGTTGTTACTCCTTTGTTCGTTAAGACCTTTTGTTTTCCGAGTGATCCGTGATGTCAGAGTTCTCGTTGTTTTGTCAGGAATGATTTGCCTTCACTGAATCCCCGTTGATGCTTTGTTGCAAAGTCTAGTGTAGTGTACTCTTAGCCCTCCTTCTCGCAGAATGGTGTCACGTTTCTTGTTTTCCGGCTGGTGTATGTGTGTGTATGTGTGTGTGTGTGTGTGTGTGTGTGTGTGTGTGTGTGTGTGTGTGTGTGTGTGTGTGTGTGTGTGTACTCACCTAGTTGTACTCACCTAGTTGGGCTTGCGGGGGTTGAGCTCTGGCTCTTTGGTCCCGCCTCTCAACCGTCAATAAACAGGTGTACAGTTTCCTGAGCCTAATGGGCTCTATCATATCTACACTTGAAACTGTGTATGGAGTCAGCCTCCACCACATGTGTGTGTGTGTATGTGTGTGTGTGTGTGTGTGTGTGTGTGTGTGTGTGTGTGTGTGTGTGTGTGTGTGTGTGTGTGTGTGTGTGTGTGTGTGTGTGTGTGTGTGTATACTCACCTATTTGTACCTGCAGGATCGAGCTATTAACTCTTGGACCCCGCCTTTTTCTAACCATTGATTGTTTAATGTACCGACTCCCGACTAATTTTACACACACACACACACACACACACACACACACACACACACACACACACACACACACACACACACACACACACACACACGCATGCAGCCCGAAAAATCTGACTAACTCCGGGTACCAATTTACTCCGAGGTGAACAGAGACATCAGGTGAAAGAATCCCTCTCCATTTATTTCTGCCTCGGCTGGGAATCGAACCCGGGTCCGTGGAATATGAACCCCGTATGCTGCCAGCTGTGGCGCGGGCGTAGATGTGGAGACAGGTCCCTGCAGGCCACATTTACATCCCAAGTTCGCACATAACTCTACTCAGACTCAACATGACGTATATGTTTGTTTCAAGTTCCCGCTTTACACTATTTCACGCCCCACACACTGGGCGCTTACAGTAAAGAATATCGTCCTCTGTCAAAGTTGTCCAGTATGTTATTAGTTTTATAATTGTAGTCATAAGTAACTGCAGCGCCCAAGAGGAGGCTTGAAACACTGGTTGCTGGACCTTCTAAATCTCTCGCCCTCCGAAAGGAAACACAGCAACGTGGATTTCGGTCCATGTAGGAGGCGGCTACTGTGGACTATTAAACAGAATAGAACAGAACTTGAAGCCCTTAGTGGGAGGCTCCGGGCGGCGGAAGAGGGGGCTTTGTCTTGCCCCAGCTGCTCGTTCTCCTGGTAATAACATGGCTTAAATGACTGCAAGTAATTCTCCAGCAATACATTCACCAAGTTCCCATCTCCGCTGACGGCCTGGAGGCGTTATCATAGCGGGATGCTAACCCAAGCATCGTTGTATATCCTATTCATGTCTGGCGTAATGTGACGTTATGTTCCCCCCTCTGACTTAATCCCATTCACTGGCAGGTGAGCCCAGTGTACAAGCTGGTCAGATGACCCGCACCTCTCTTCCTGTGTGTCTTCAACATTCTGTTTACATTTATCCCTGGTTGTGTGGGACAGTTTATGAGACAGATGTTGTGGTGGGTGACAGGTGGCGCGGTGAGCGCCTGCTCGTGGGTAATGAGATTGTTCTCTTGAACAATACTGTATACACAATGAAATTACAATGACGTGATATATATGAGAACATGTTTAGAGCAGGACGGTGGGATCGAACCAGCGTCCAGTCACTGTATTCTCAATGCAATAAGACCAAATTGAATCACTCTGATTAGGTCAAGTTTGATGTAAAACGTGTTTAAGATGTTATAAATAATGATCCAACACGGTGAGACTAACTTCCGAGCGAGCTGACACAGTACGCTCTCCCCCCCGTAAGGTGCCCAGCGAGTTATTTCTCGCAGGTCGTCTGTGCGCAGAGAGCAACTCACAAGAACGTCGCTGAAACAAATAATCTAACCTCCCTCACACACGAGAAGAAAGGAAAGTGACAATCTTTCGGTCAGTCCTGTAGCCAGATTCACGAACCAGTTACGTAAGCACTTACGAACCTGTACATCTTTTCTCAATCTTTGTCGGATTTGTTTACAATTATTAAGCAGTTAATGAGCTCCGAAGCACCAAGAGGCTGTTTATAACAATACATCAGTTGATTGGGAAGTTTTCATGCTTGTAAACTGTTTAATAAATGTAACCAAAGCCGTCAAAGATTGAGGAAAGATGTACACGTTCGTAAGTACTTGCGTAACTGCTTCGTGAATCTGGCACCTGGAGCCTTATCAAGTCGTGACAAGGAAGAGTGTTTCCTAATTTAAACAAACTGAACTTACATCGAGCTTCCTCGCAGTATTTAATAGGATTCTTACCGGCCATGTCAGTGGTGCATTCCTATCATGATGTACGAGGTCGCGGCCGGCAGGACTAAATGGAGAACTTGGCTATTGTATTTATTAGCGTTACCCGCCCTCGTGTCTGTTATTGGCATGCAACCCGGGGACGGGTCTCAGGATCAGCAGGTGAAGGTGTTGGCTTAATACAATGGTCACTATTGATTTTATGACGTATTTTGGATGGTGTGTCTTGATGGCTGTCTGTGTGTTTTGATACATCTTCTACTGCCTGTGTGTGTGATATTATATGATCTATAATATTATATATATATATATATATATATATATATATATATATATATATATATATATATATATATATATATATATATATATATAACACAGATAATACAAATTATATATCTATGTGTTTACCTGTGTATCAGTCTGCAAGTCTGACCATACACAGAGGGGGGAGGGAGCACGTGAGAATATTGGAAACTACATTAGTGAAGTGTACATTATAAGAATGAAATACATGTTCAGTAATACTTTTGTCCTGAGGGGATGCGTTGGTGGCCCCGCTCGTAATTAAGCACTATACTTGCTGTTCAGCAAGAATTAGGAAGCTAAGGAAGAAGAATTGGTGTAATATTTTGAGGGCGGGGTAATGAAAGGGAAGGGCTGATTAACCTCTGCTAGCTCCCGCCCAACGCCTAACTTTAACACGTTAGTTTTACAGTTTACGTTTTTTCATAGTTGTTACATCGTTTTTACGACGTAATAACTTTAAAAGCGTTGAGTGTTTGCTGGGATAGTGAGAGGACGGTGAAGGACAGGTGCCCGTCCTCCAGATTTGCCACTCAGTAAAAAATTCAACTGCTTCGTCTAACCAGAAACGTACGAACCCAAGCAACCCACCTAACTTATGGAGACCGATGCACAGAATATGTCAGTATTACGGTAATATATTTTTCACATTTACATCGCTCTTTGACAGAGTCGATTACGTAAAAAAACGCGATTATGCGAGAGGACGCTTGCGGCAGATGTAGTCGCTGAGAGATGCTGGGAAATGGACGTCACTGTGTGTAGCTTCTTCATGCCTAATAGTTTGCTTGACTCTGGAATAAAGTTAATTTGGTTAAATTATAATTGTGGTTACCGCAGGCGATCTTAAACTGGCTCTATAATGAATTCTGTTTCCGCCCCAAAATAATTATTAACTTCAATATACTCCCTGCCGTGTACATCTTCTCATCTCATGTTATGCTTCAAAACAACATAATGAACATTAAAATAATGAAGACATTATTAATAATAATACAAAAAATCTCGACTCGATAAGATTGACTACAGTGTTTAAAACATAGTGGAGTCAGGTGTGAGGGGCGCGTATGTCTTTGTTCCCGCGACCATATGAAATATGTCCAGGCAATATATTACGGAGGCACCTCAAGCATAATATATCTTGGTTTAGGTCCTCGCTGTTGACGGCATATATCAGGAGACTTGTAGCCGGGAGGGTGGGGAAGGTGGTGGGGGAGAAGAGGCAGTAAATGGGTGTGGAGGAGAAGAAGAGGTGAGGTGTGAAGAGGGAGGTAGAGATGGTAAGAGGTGTGGAGAGGGAAACGGGGACACATGGCCTTGCGTTTGAGGCATAAATCACGCACACACACACATCACCGCTCCTGTGCCAGGTAAGTCCACTTCGGGTTCACCATAGCCCGTGCTACTTGCCCCGCTCCTGTGCCAGGTAATCTACTGGCTCACCATAGCCCGTGCTACTTGGAACTTGTTCCGAGTAGCTGAATCTATAACTACAACAACAACGGCATAAATCGCAGATAAAAGAAACGTGTTGATGACCTGTGGTGGCAGTAATGTACTCAGCAGATTTATTATTATTAACATCTTTATTGACAAAATTAATTACAATTTTGCCTAATCTGAGGATTTAGCGACGGAGCTGACGAGAGCAGGATGACGTAGACCCTCGCACTGCTCAGTACATTTGTTTTATTGGCACTTGGACCCCCAGGAACCATGAACTGGTTGGGCTATTCGCCGCCATGTTTCCCCCTAGACGCGGTCCCCCAAAAGTGTTACATAACCTTCTCCACAAACCAGTACAGCAGGGAACACAGTGGAGAACAAAGTGAAGGATCCTTGCCCTGGATTCAAACCCAGGTCCTTTATCTTTTGAGGCGAATATGCTAGCCATTACAGTAAAAGGAGTATCCTTATATACATTTTTAAACAGTATTTTGCTGTTCAAAGGCTCAGAGGAGTTTAATACTCTTTGAATTTATTCTTATTTAAAAATAATTTAACCTTTTAATCCAGTGTCTTTTATGTTTATCAAGGGAGCTTAAAACTTGTTTAGGTGTTTTACACTGTCCGAGCGCCTTTACTAAAACAACGAAGGCATTACACTTTATTACACTTTACCTTGGAGCCTCCTTGTGTTGCTCAGTGACTACACTCACCCAGAAAGTTGTATACAGTATTTTGGCCGCTCCTTGCATGAGTGTTTGTGTGTGTGGGGGGGGGAGGGGATGCAGCTCTGGTGGTCAGCGGGTAACTGAGTGACAAATCAGGGGCCAGATTCACGAAGCAGTTACGCAAGTACTTACGAACCTGGGTGGGTGGGTGTATCTGGCTGGTTGTGTGTTGGTGAGTGTAGCTGGCTCGCTGTGTGAAGGTGGACGTGTGTACCTGGTTCACTGTATATGGAATATGGGGGGCGGGGTGTACCTTGTCTGCAGGATCGAGCTCTTAGCTCTTGGACCCCGCCTTTCTAACTGTCGATTTTATAATATCTTGACTCCCGTTGTATTTGTCCCAACTCATCCTTCTGCTTAGATAGTACTCTTTGTAACTATGTGGATCATCGTACATATATTGACATGATGGGTAATTAGACAGTAGAATTTAGTACTATTAAGTCCGGAAAAAAAATGTTCCTAAGCCTAGTTTGGCATATATTTTATCCCTCAGATAGCGTGAATTAAGGCTAGGATGGTTAGGTTAGGTTTTATTATTGGTCATTTCCGGTTTGCCCAAACTCAGTAGCACCAAATTCTACTTTCTAAATGTCCAGTACGTCAGTATGTGTAAGTTGGTCGACATCATTATTGTAAGTACTATCTAAACTGGAGCATGGGCTAATTTTACATATTTCTCCCTTGGACACACACACACACACACACACACACACACACACCACACACACACACACACACCCACACACACACACACACACACACACACACACACAAACTTGATTGACAGTTGAGAGGCGGGCTCAAAGAGCCAAAGCTCAACCCCCGCAAGCACAATTAGGTGAGTACAATTAGGTGAGTACACACACACACACACACACCACACACACACACACACACCACACACACACACACACACACACACACCACACACACACACACATAAGAACAGGGGAAATAAACTGTCCATTTGTTTCTGCCTCGACCTGGAATCGAACCCGGGCCCTTAGGACTTTGACCCCACAGCGCTGTCCGCTGGCACCTGTGTGGGGATTGGGGTAGGTGTACCAGCCTCACTATGTGTGGAGAATGGCGGTGTACCTGACGCGCTCAAGCGCTGTTGCACATTGAAAAAGGAAACAAGCGAGCCTTTGAGCCTCAGTCAGGCGCGAGTAAAGGTGACGGTGAAGGTCTATTATCATTATGTCTCGCTGTTGCAAGAGATTGCGTTGTTGGGAACGGCGTTCCTTCTCACCGGTGAAAATAACCTCCAGACACCGCTGCCACCTACTCTCGTATTCTGTGAGGGGTCACCGAGACGAAATGAGGGAAGGAGTTATACGTCTACGGCGATGGTTTACTGCGTGTCGACCGAGGTATTAGCAGCGAGACTCATAATACCCAGAGTAGACCGGTACTTGAGAGTATACCTTCTGGCTCGCTGGGTTGGTTGGGAAGCTCTTGGACAATATGTATATGTAGTACCCACCCGCCACGATGTTCGTCGGCGGTGGCGGGGTGTTCTCTTACAGGTGACTGTTGTCGCGCACGCACACACACACACACACACACACACACACACACACACACACACACACACACACACACACACACACACACACACACACACACACACACACACACACACTTGTAGCAGACGGTAATTTAACAACTTTAAGTCTGAATATTTTATGCACATACTCAATACATACAGGTGTCTAGGTGAGCACGCACGCGCGCGCACGCATCACGCAGGCAAGCAAGCAAGCTTTGGTTCAGGCGGGAGTAAATACAAGATAATCGACATGTATAAAAGGCTACCAAAGAGACGAGAGTCCCCGCGATGGGGCAAGAACTGAGAAAGGCCTTGGGGGTAACTAGTGGAGTACCCAAAGGATCGGTTCTGGGACACGTACCATTTCTGTTTTATGTTAATGACCTAATTGGAGGAGCTGAGTCTGGCACAGCAAGGTTTACAACTGATGCAAATTAATGTGTCGAGACAGAGGACTATTCTAAGATAAGCTTCAGAGTTGGTTCGATAAATGGATATTGAATTTCAACTCCATTACGTGTAAGGTAAGGAAAATGGAAATAGGCGACAGGAGACCAAAAAGATGAAACACACTGAAGGAAACCCACTTCCCTGTAACGTCTTGAGAAAAAAAAATATGGGGGTGACTATAACACTTAGCTCCGAAGGCATATATAAATAGTATAACATCAGCAGCATACTCTCCACTGGCAAAAGTCAGAACATTATTCAGGAACGTAAATAGGGACGCATGTAGATCGTTGTGTACCACCTACGCGAGACCACTACTAGAAAAGGCGCCCCATAAGGAAACTTGAAAATGTATAAGGGTTTGCATCGAGACTCATCCCAGGATTGTGAGGAATAGAATTTGAAGAAAGACTGAAAGACCCGAACCTAACGTCGCTAGGAGAGAGGGAGGGAGAAGGAGAGAATTCTTAGTGGGATTGATAGTAGGGAAAAAATAGATGTATTCAATGAATTTCAAGAGAATAAGAGGCCATGGATGAAAGCTTGAGAAATAACATCCACGTTAGAAAGTTTTCTTTAGCCGCATGAGTAGTAGGAAAATTAAATCAACTAAATAAGAAAGTTGTAAAAGCAAACTCCATTAATTTCAAAAGCAGACGTACACAAAAATAAGTCAGGAATCATTGCTTAAGACAGACAACGAACTCCACGAGATACAGCTCGATCATGTCGGCACAAGTAGGTGAGGACACTCGAGCAGCAGCCAAGCTAATACAGGTGTCACGCACAGCCAAAGGGGGGGGGGGGGTGAGGGGAAGTCGAAGAGAGAAGAAAGGCCCAGATATTTGCACTCCAAGTTTGACATTACAAGTGGCGGCCGCTGACGGCCTGGGACTCTTGTATAGGACATGGCAGCCCTGGCAAACACTCCACCGCTCCTCCTCGACTACGACAGTTTTGTGGATAGTTTCTGTATCTCTTCTCATCCGCCTCGAGTGTGCTCAGATGGCGCTGCTTTCAAAGAAAATATCAAGACATAACTCTTAAAAGCTGTTTTCACTTGAGTTTCGCGCCAGAACTCTCGGTTCTGGCGCACGCATTTTGTTTTTGCATGCGGAGTGTGGCAAGTCGAAATTTGTTTCCATACCATTCGCATCAGCTCTTATTTCCCCCAAAAAATTTGTTAAGTGCACTTTCAATTGGTAAAGTTGCATTATTTAAACTTTTATTTGTTTGGTAAAAGTTGCATTATTTAAACTTAAACTTGTTTGGTAAAAGTTTTCTCATTCATATAGATTATATTTTGTGGTGCTGTGTGCAGTGCTCTTGGCTCGTGTATGTGTGCCTGGTCTGTACGACCCATGATGAGTTGCCTCACTCATTATACTCACCAGCACCTCAACACCAGTCCCATGCATCGTACTCACCAGCACCCTCACCCAACACACTCCCCAGCATGTCACCATCAGTCTCACTCATCATACTCACCAACACGTCACCACCTGCCTCACCACACTTACCAGGTCATCCCCACCTGCCTCACCATACTCACCACCTGCCTCATTCATCCTACAAGTGTTATCTTCCCCAGCAAGACGAAATTCACAGATTTCCCTCCCCCGGGTACCTGGAGCCCCGTCTGGGTGTTTGGCTAAGAGGGAACTCCTAATATCTGTCTCTGCCGTCGAGATAATCCCCGTGGTGGGGGAGGAGATGCTGGTCTCCTCTGTGTCTCCCTTCTCTGGCAGGTCCCCCTCTTTCACGCTTTCCTTCCCTGCCTCACTCTTTTCCTCCTCTGCCTCACACTTTTCTCCTCTGCCTCACTCTTTCCTCCCTCCAGCACACATCAAAGTGGAAGAGTAAAGGGTTTGAACGAAGGAATGGAATGTGACGGGACCTAGAAAAGTGAACGAATAGTTTCATAAATTTTATAGCATGTTTATATATTAAAACATATTAATACCATCAAGTAAAATACAAATAAAATGCAGACTGTAAGGTCTATGCAACCGAAAAGAGAAGAGGTCAGGCGACCGACGAATGTTGAAGCGGCAGTTATATCATATATGTTTGGGAGAGTTGAGCAGGCGAGGTCAACCAGGACATTGTAGTGGTAATCATTCTCTCTGGTTATTGCTTGGCGTGGTGGGCTCTAATGTGTGGCTCCAGAGAGAGAGAGAGAGAGAGACTGGCAGGTGATGCCAGTATGTTGAGGGCAACAATAGTCTGAGGGAGCCGGTCGGCCGAGCGGACAGCACGCTGGACTTGTGATCCTGTGGTCCTGGGTTCGATCCCGGGCGTCGGCGAAAAACAATGGGCAGAGTTTCTTTCACCCTGTGCCCCTGTTACCTAGCAGTAAATAGGTACCTGGGTGTTAGCTGTCACGGGCTGCTTCCTGGGGGTGGAGGCGACCGGGCCGCGGGGACACTAAAAAAATCCCCGGAATCATCTCAAGATAACCTCAAGAGGTGGTGCTGAGGATCAGTGTCCTCGCGGCTTGGTGGTCTGGGACAGTCAGTCAGGTTGCTGACTGCTCTGCTACCCATAGTCTGATGTGTGAGTTACAATCAATTTCTTTCTTTATTATGCACACCATACCCATCCCGTGGGCGGTGGTGTAAAGGATTACAGAGGCACGTAATCGGTTCAGGAACTGAACCCTCTAGTTCGTTTAGCTAAGCAAATAAAAATGTTTGTCGCTAGTTACACAATTATTAATGTTCTATATACATGTACACATACTCATATATACATGTACACATACTCATATATACATGTACACATACTCATATATACATGTACACATACTCATATATACATGTACACATACTCATATATACATGTACATACAGCCTGGTTGACCAGGTACCACTTGGAGGTGTTTATCACGTTCCTTTTTTGAACACTGCGAGAGGTCGGTTAGTTATGCCCCCTTATGTATAGTAAGATGGTTAAGGGGTTTTGACCCTTAAATGTTGATATAATTGAGCGTACCCAATGCACCTCTTCTTATCAAATGGGCTATTTTGCACATTTGATAAGAAGCCATGCCTCCTTGGCTTGAGGAATTATTTCCTTGTGTAAATTTGGAACCAGTCACCCAATATTTTCCGTGTAAATTTTTGTTTTGTTTTCCTTGCCCGTGTGGGTGCCGTAGTTGAAGCAATTTTATTTATATTACTTCTAAGCTGCATCAGTTATGAACCCATCCCTGCTCTTGTGTGGCAGTGCACAGTAGAAAGTTGTTTTCACATATCCATACATTAAAACATTGATTGTAACCGTGATATATATGTGCTTCAGCCTACAGTTTAGACCTATTGTCTTATGTATGACCCTCTGTCCTGTGTGGCAGTGAATACCAGCATTATCCTCACTTTAATAAGACTTACTCGAAATCCTCAGAGTAGGCAAAATTGTAATTAATTTTGTTAATGATAATAAGTTGAAATCAATCTCGCCTGTGCTCCAAGGAGTACAATTTTAAAGATTTTAAATAGTTCTGAGAAGTTAGATTATATTAATAAATTGTCTCTGTAGGTCTGTTTGGTAATATACATGTTAAGGGAATAAAACTTCAGTTATGTTCCCCAAGAACCTTGGGTCAGGTGTCGAAATGTGTCTCAAGATAACATTTTTAAACATGGAATAAAGATAAGAAATCTTAGACACAAAGTAGGTGTCGCGGCCATCACAAAATTATGGGTGGTGTGCCCACACTTCCATGGGCAAATCTCCACCTTCGTTACAATAGAACGAGGAAGGCAAAGTAAATGAGGGGCTTGGGAGAGGAAATGGAAGATGGGAGGAGAGCTGAGGATAGGTGGGGGGGGGGGGGGAGGTGTGGAGGGGTGTTGATGATGGTGTCGCTGATAAAGGAGAATCTTGCCCTCTCTCCGCCATCACTCTTGCGTAAACATCTCGCTGACTCAAGTTTTTATGTTTTCATATTTTTTGTCGATGCTTATCCGGTGAGGATGTGATGGAGATAGGGGGGTGGGGGGAGGAGAGCTGATGGTGTTGTGAGGGAAGGAGGGGATCCTATAGTGTTGTGAGGGAGGGGGAAGGATCCTATAGTGTTGTGAGGGGGAGGGGAAGGATCATATAGTGTAGGGAGGGGGAAGGGGGATCTTATATTGTTGTAATGGGGGAAGGTAAACTTTCCAGCACTGCTTTGAACGTACAGCATTATTTTACAGATCTTGATATATTTATATTTAATTTTTGTCAGGCAGCAGTAGCTGCTGGTGTTGTGACAGGGGGGGGGGGTGTAAGGACAGGGGCGGCTAAGTGTGAGGACAAGCCTGGTCGATGACCGGGCCGCGGGGACGCTAAGCCCCGGAATCACCTCAAGGTAACCTCAAGGTAAGGGGGGAGAATGTTGTGAACAAGGAAGTATTGGGTGTTGTCTGAATGGGATTGGCGGGGGAGCAGATGTCTTGGTGGTCTGAGGGTCACCAGAGGGCCACCACCAATTGCCTGTGTCGGTCTGTTGTTGATGAGAGAGAGAAGGATATACTAGTCTTGGCGTATTCACAAATATGGATCCACAAACATCTTGTTCTTCATTATGCTGGGTGGTCCTTGTATCTCTTTACTGTGTGGTGCAAGGTGGTTGTTGTGGTTGGTTGTCTAAGGTACTTGTTGTCCAAGTACCTTAGTCTGTACCGAGTACCAAGTCTGTCCAAGAGGGTTCTCTCTCCAAGTTTCTTGTTGGTGATCCTCTGTACGTGGTTCATATGACAGGTGATCTTCTACAATTTGTTCTGATATGTGATCTTCCAGCGTTTTGACGGGAATCTGCTGGTTGAATGTGGCGAGAATTGAGAAGGTTTATGACCGTCTGCGGTACGCCCCAGGGGGCCTGCGGCGACTGCGGCATACACCAGGTGGCCTGCGGCGACTACGGCGACTGCGGCACACACCAGGTGGCCTGCAGCGACTGCGGCACACACCAGGTGGCCTGCGGCGACTGCGGCACACACCAGGTGACCTGCGGCGACTGCGGCACACACCAGATGGCCTGCAGCGACTGCGCACACACCAGGTGCCTGCAGCGACTGCGGCACACACCAGGTGGCCTGCAGCGACTGCGGCACACACACCAGGTAGCCTGCAGCGACTGCGGCACACACACCAGGTAGCCTGCAGCGACTGCGGCACACACACCAGGTGGCCTGCGGCGACCTATTCTTTGACGTAGCCAGCAAAATAGTGAACCCGTTTTTATAAAAAATTAGAATAATTCTTAATAAATAATTTTAGTATGCCTACAGTGTTGTTTGAAGACGGACGAGTAACAGTGCAGATGCAGACAGGGAGTGAATATGGCAGCAGGGAGGAGGAGTAAATATGGAAGCAGGGAGATGTAAATTAGGAAAGAAGCAGATCTAGTGAGTAATACCATTTGGTGAGAGGAAGCAGGCGGCCATCATGCAGGAACACTAACACACCAGACACCTGACAATTCTTAAAAATCATAATAGTTTGCTGCACTATGGCGAAGCTAAATATTACTTTGATTTTGGAAATTTGCGAAGAAAATAGTTTTCGTGGGTTTTGTTGGCAGTTAGGAGGTGATTGACGGAGAGATTTGTGGGTGAGGCGCAATTGGAAAACATGAGGTGCAATTGTCTGTTTTGATCGTCGGTGATACGACCATTTGGCCGAGACCACATCAACGGTGTTTAGTGGTTCACGAGTAATGCTTCCCTTCCAGCTCCAGCACACAGCACCAAGCCCACCACTCCTCTCCCACCCACCTCTCCCTCTCCTTTCCATTTTCTCCCTTTTTTCCCCTCTTCGCTTTCCCCATCCATTCTATCTCCTTTTTCCCCACCCTCTTCGTCTCTCAACCCTTCATCGTCCTTCTTCTGCTCGATGGCTGGTATGATCCCATCGAACGACGTTATGCGACCGACTTGAGGCTCTCTACTCCATACTGTACTCTGTACACCCTACTCCGTACTACGTACGGTAATACTCTGTACGCCCTACAACCCGGAAGGTTTCCGGTTGAAGGCCGATCTCAATCTTTCATCTCCCATGGAAAATCTCTCGCTTCACATCAACATTTTCTTAAAGAGTAGTTATTACCAAGTCATCTAACACCATGAGCGTCACGAAGCGTGTGTCAGTTCACCTGGAACACCAAATCTTAAACTGTGTGATACAGTTAAGCAAGTCCCAGCTGTGTCTGGGTACAATTGACAGGATGAACAACCCAGCGGGTTTTCTTCCTATTGGGGAGTGTTGTACATGCTGCTATGGCGGTATGTCCACTCACAAGATGAGTGGCGCTGCCCAATAAACTCGCCCCTCGGGTCAAAATTTAAAATTTAAACATTACCAGTTAATTTTCTTTGGTGCATTTTGTGTTCATCAATATGTAATGCTGTTTATAACTAGGTTTATCCGGAGTAGACTTGGAGTCGGTGCTGGGAATTCTTCAACTTGGCAAGCCCGGCCTGGTGCCAGGCTTGTCAAGTGAAAGCTGTTGCTTGGAGGGGTCCGCTGGGGCCCGCTGACCCCTCCACGTCCAACACAACCCGGCGAGCCAGCTGCCGCCCACAGGAACTTATCTAACTGTTTCTTGTTGTATACTTCCACTCTTGTTTCGGCAGTATTTTTTTAGATTTAATGGGAGGATAACGTAGAGGGAGATTGTTAAAGTTGGAACAGCGTGAAGTGTGGACTGTGGACTCAGACTTTTCTCCCAGTTGGATGTTGCCTGCATTGATGTGTTGTTTTGTACCCAAGCAAGAACCACGGCAGCTGTCAGTGTGGAGTTTTGTGTAGACCAACAGGAAGTGAACTGTTGAAAACAGCGATACTGTTATACCATCCAAAATTTATGCCTGACCGCGTCTTTCAGTCCGTAAGCGTTTTTGTGTGGGGTTTGTGCGCGTTTTATGCTTGTATTTTTTGTGCGTGTGTTCTTGCGTGTGTGTGTATGTTTGTGGGTGGTGCGGCGGGGTTTGGTGTATTATGGGGGGTGTGTTTGGTGGGGTTTGGTGGGTTATCGGACACAGTGTTATGATGGTGGTGGTAATGGTGGTGTGTAGTGAGATTAAGGCAGTTATGGTGATGATGAAAACTAGTAACGGGTGTGAGTTGTGGTATGAATGGCAAGTTGAGTGAATGATAAACTGTGATGTGAATAGAAGTAATGTTGTGGACCCACACACATAACATCACATGTGACCAGAAGACATGGCAGGATGTTCAGAATACCCCCGTTGAAAAGCAGAGGTGCAACAGGTACTCTGAGAGAGAACTCTTATCAACATCAGAGGCCCGAGACTGTTCAACACGCTTCCATTACACATAAGTGGCCGACCCCTCACAGTGTTCAAGAGAGAACTGGATAAGCACCTCCAAAGGATACCCGATCAACCAGGCTGTGATTCGTACGTCAGGCTGAGACCAGCCGCGTCCAACAGCCTGGTTGACCAGTCCAGCAATGAGGAGGCCTGGTCGACGACCGGGCCGCGGGGACGCTGAGCTCCGGAAGCACTTCAAGGCAAGGTCCCCCCGCCCTCCCTGCTGAGTGTGGTCTGCCACATTAAATAATGTCCTCAGGTTCCTTTGAATTCATTACTGTTAGCATCTTTATTGACTTTAACACACAACTTTGTCTAATCCGAATATTTCAATTAGGTCTTATTGCAGTTAAGAATCTGCTGATCACAGAATATTGTCTACTTTGCTTTCGTCTGTGGGCGTACACTTTCGTCTGTGTGTGTACACTTTCGTCTGTGTGTGTACACTTTCGTCTGTGTGTGTACACTTTGGTCTGTGCGGCTGCCGTCCATTGCCAGAATGGTCAAGTTGTGTCGTATTTTTGTGCAGAAACAATGTTGGGCTTTGATTTGCCGCCTGCGCTCAGAAAATGTTTAAAGTTTGTTTGTCGCGTCAAGTTAAAAGGTTTGGAAACCCGGCGAAATTTTTTTTTTGCGTGTGTAGCTTCTAAATGTTCGCTGGTTGCTGGGGCTCTTGTTTGTTCTGTATCTTTATAATTTCCTCTATTATTTTCTGTTCCTCATTCTCACTATTGTATTGCCTCCTCTCTTTCACTTCTTCTCGCCTCTTTCTCTTTTCTCTCTTACTCTCCTCATCTTTAACGCTTTCTCTCTCCCTCTCTTATTTTCTCTCTCATCTGTAACAGTGGTAGGGTGACCCGAGGTGGCCTCTGTAGGGTGACCCGAGGTGGCCTCTGTAGGGTGACCCGAGGTGGCCTCTGTAGGGTGACCCGAGGTGGCCTCTGTAGGGTGACCCGAGGTGGCCTCTGTAGGGTGACCCGAGGTGGCCTCTGTAGGGTGACCCGAGGGGACCTCTGTAGGGTGACCCGAGGTGACCCATGTAGGGTGACCCGAGGTGACCCATGTAGGGTGACCCGAGGTGACCCATGTAGGGTGACCCGAGGGGACCTCTGTAGGGTGACCACGACGTTCACAGTGATGGGAGGCGAGGTAGTGCCTGCCAAAGGTTGGTGCGCTGATCCCTTCACAAGAAGTCACCAGCTTCATTTTTAAACTCCCACGTGAACAAGGAAGATCCCCCTGTCACGAAGCCAGGCCTAGACCATTGTGTGAAGGGTAGGTGAAATTGTTTATGTAATAATCTAAGATGAGGTCCTGATAAAGACCTTTTGTGCCCTCTCTAATGCTTTTTGCGCTACCGCTCACAGGATGGTTATGGGGTGCACAATAAACTATTTATCAAACAAAATTTCACGACCAACGATCACCTTCACTCGGCACATCTACCACCTACACATGCCCGTGTCACCTCTTGGGGTGGCTCAATCTTCATGTTGACCAGACCACACACTAGAAGGTGAAGGGACGACGACGTTTCGGTCCGTCCTGGACCATTCTCAAGTCGATTGTGAGAATGGTCCAGGACGGACCGAAACGTCGTCGTCCCTTCACCTTCTAGTGTGTGGTCTGGTCAACATAATTTAGCCACGTTATTGTGACTCAATCTTCATACCTTAAGACAATTTTTAGGACAGTGTGAGTTGAGTCCTGAACTCGGAGGGTTGGGTGTGAGGCCTGTGGACATTGTGAGGAAGGGAGATTTACAGCTGGAGTGGTCCCCAGATGGTATCACAATTGGATATTGGGCAAGTAGAACAGACATATGCTGTTCCCTCTTGAAGTTTGGTGACCCTAACCCGACCATGTTAGGCACGCACCCAGCAGGAACCAGGGTGCAAAGCTGGGTGAAACTAGTCCCAAGCTTCTGACCTCCAACCTCGGAAAGACAGACAAACGTTCTAATGTACAGATATTGATATTTATTCTCTGTGGCATTTCCATCTTAATTATAATCGAGTTAATTTTACGGCTGTCAAACTTCGTGTCTCGTACTTACTGTTCTCTTCTCTCTCTTCCAGGTACGTCAGGATCGGTCCTCTCACCATCCTTGGCCACGTCACCATCCTCGGCCACGTCACCATCCTCGGCCACGTCACCATCCTCGGCCACGTCACCATCCTCGGCTACGTCACCATCCTCGGCCACATACGTCAGTACTTGACACACGAGTTAATACAATAATCTTGCGGTCTGAGGAACAACCACACCCTCCAGGGACCTCTTTCCCAATACATTATTTATCACACTCCTGCAGAAACAACACTATTGAATCATACAGGTTATGTTGATTATTATTCCATGTATAAATTAACACGTTCACACCGACAAGCGTATATAAATATTCATACATAAGTTCACTCGTATATACAATAGCAATGCCAATACCCAGTGTACATACTCGTAGTACATTCATGCATAATACGCATATACATACTCATATACATACCAAAACAAAGGCCAATGTATAGCGACTTAAGAAGACAGCGAGGCGGCAAGCCTGGGGATGGTGGCCAGGCGCAGCGCACCCTACACATGGAGAGGAAATCATGTATCTTTCATCCTGGCTTGATGCCTGGGTTCCCCAGAGCACCCCGGTATTACTGGGTCTTGTGTGTGTTAAAATTGGCACTTGCAGAGTAATTTTAAGTGAAAATGACGTTACGTGTGTGTGTGTGTGTGTGTGTGTGTGAGTGCGCGTGCTTTTTTTGTTTATTTCTTTATATTTTTTTCTCTGCATAATTTGCTTTTGATATAAGTCTGAAATGATTAATATCACAGTACGAATTGTTCTGGGCCAGCTATTGCACTTGTTGCAACGTGTTCTATATCAGTAGTTTTGTGAGCGGTTATTCTCGCTACTAGAGTGGAGGAGAATTACAGACAGCTCTCCTGTGAGCTTCTCGCCTTCAGCTCCACACCTTGGACCACCTCCACACCCTGTACCACTTCCACACCCTGTACCACCTCCACACCCTGCGCCACCTCCACACCCTGCACTGTAACAAAGTGCTCTTCTCAAGTCTTCTTCCCTACCCACCGCAGTATAAGCTGTTCCAATACTTTACCAAACAAAAAGTGTAGTTTCTCTAATGTTTTCCTTTATTGACTATTTTCCAGGTACTTTAATTTAAATATTATTAACTTTTTTTGTATGGAAATGTAGTAGTTTTTTATACTTATATTCTTAATATAATTACTTTTGTTAGAATCCCGCAAGTGTACATCATGAATGGGCGCACAAGATACAATTTCAATATTAACAGAAACGAAAAACCTGTTCATTACAGCACAGCCCTAAAGTTTCTCAAGGTTATGTGGTTGGTGCTGCGAGGGATCCGTCTTGTCCTTACATCCCATCCTCCTGGTTTGAGAGTACTTTTTTGCAACGGGTCGAAAAGCACCAGTGTGTGTACTACTACAGCTCCAGTAAACAACTTTTTGTACTGTTATTTTAATTTGAGTCCGGAAAAAATAATAGCTAAAAAACACATTTTTGGCTATTTCTAGAATAGCACATTTATGTGCTATATTATGCCTAAGATAGCGTGTTAGATAGCATGTTAGATTACGTACTATATTATGCCTAAGATAACGGCTTAGGGTTGCTAGAAGGGGTTTAGGTTAGGTCTTATATTTATGTTACTAATAAAACAAAAAATCCGGTTTGTCTAGATGCAATAATACAAAAGTGTACTTTCTGGTGGTCCATCACGACATTGGTAATTTCGACCACATAGTTGTAAGTACTTTCAATTTAGGAGTATGGGGCTGTGTACTTACGTACTCGAGAAGTGGTCCTTCATAAACTATTTATGGCACCTTAATTATTTCCTTGGTCAGGTGCGTGGAGGCAGCTCAGAAGTTTGTCAGCGTTTCACATACTTCATTGTCGTTATCGGTGAGCATGTCCGCCATCTTAAATCAGTGTAGTCACCTGTCACATTACCGGCATTGCTGTTTACACAGTGTAAAATTAAATTATTGGGATTGTGTAATGAAATATGTGGGTAATGTGTCTGTTGAAACTTCTGGACGATGATATCGGCAATATTATTATTCTGCGGATTAAAAACAAAAATATGACAAATGTGCGGTGTGAGTGAGGAAGTAATGCACCCCGGTGAGTGCTTCACGGGGTCAGGAGAAGTCATTTCCTAAAGCAGCGTGTGATATTGAATATTCATTTGTTGGCCGCCTCACCCCAGTCCGCCTCCAGCCCTCCCGTGGCCAGGGAACTGCGGCTCCGACTCTCACTCAAGCTTGGACTATTGGGAGTAACTGTAACACAAATAAAGGGTGCGATGGTGCTGGTGTTTGGTCATGGTTAATGCTTGAGCGAGTCTTCCTTATTGGTGTAGCTTTGGCAGGGGAAGTGCTTATATATACCTCCCCTTTCAAGGCAGGAGAGATGTATGAAACGGAAAACAGAAAACAAAGGGCGCTCATACAAACAGTAAAGCATCCAAGTAACTGGGACCGTCTCACGTAATATATACATTGAAGATATTCAAAGGTCAGATGCAAATATTTGCGATAAAATTGCAACTTAATGAATAAAAGATATGGAAGAAAATGCAGAATAGAGCCAATGAAGAGAAGAGGAGCCACAGGCACAATCAGAGAACACTGAACACCAGAGCCCCCACGGCTCTTGATCCTCCTTGCACCAAGTATAAGAAATTTTGCCGGAATAAAAGTGAAGACTTTCAAGAGGTAAATTTCTGGAGGAAGTGCCTAACCAGTCGGGTTGTAATGGTTATGTGGACCAGCGACCTGCTGCCAGCAACAACCCTGAACGATCAAGTTATCACCAAAACAGGCCTGGTCCTAGATTAGG
>WNGS01005997.1:17915721-17929759 GCA_020271785.1 Procambarus virginalis | reverse complement strand
TTTTATGCACATACTCAATACATACAGGTGTCTAGGTGAGCACGCACGCGCGCGCACGCATCACGCAGGCAAGCAAGCAGCTTTGGTTCAGGCGGGAGTATATAGAAGATAATCGACATGTATAAAAGGCTACCAAAGAGACGAGAGTCCCCGCGATGGGGCGAGAACTGAGAAAGGCCTTGGGGATAACTAGTGGAATACCCAAAGGATCGGTTCTGGGACACGTACCATTTCTGTTTTACGTTAATGGCCTAATTGGAGGAGCTGAGTCTGGCACAGCAAGGTTTACAACTGATGCAATTAATGTGTCGAGACAGAGGACTATTCTAAGATAAGCTTCAGAGTTGGTTCGATAAATGGATATTGAATTTCAACTCCATTACGTGTAAGGTAAGGAAAATGGAAATAGGCGACAGGAGACCAAAAAGATGAAACACACTGAAGGAAACCTACTTCCCTGTAACGTCTTGAGAAAAAAAAATATGGGGTGACTATAACACTTAGCTCCGAAGGCATATATAAACAGTATAACATCAGCAGCATACTCTCCACTGGCAAAAGTCAGAACATTATTCAGGAACGTAAATAGGGACGCATGTAGATCGTTGCGTACCACCTACGCGAGACCACTACTAGAAAAGTCGCCCCATAAGGAAACTTGAAAATGTATAAGGGTTTGCATCGAGACTCATCCCAGGATTGTGAGGAATAGAATTTGAAGAAAGACTGAAAGACCCGAACCTAACGTCGCTAGGAGAGAGGGAGGGAGAAGGAGAGAATTCTTAGTGGGATTGATAGTAGGGAAAAAATAGATGTATTCAATGAATTTCAAGAGAATAAGAGGCCATGGATGAAAGCTTGAGAAATAACATCCACGTTAGAAAGTTTTCTTTAGCCGCATGAGTAGTAGGAAAATTAAATCAACTAAATAAGAAAGTTGTAAAAGCAAACTCCATTAATTTCAAAAGCAGACGTACACAAAAATAAGTCAAGAATCATTGCTTAAGACAGACAACGAACTCCACGAGATACAGCTCGATCATGTCGGCACAAGTAGGAGAGGACACTCGAGCAGCAGCCAAGCTAATACAGGTGCCACGCACAGCCAAAGGCGGGGGGGGGGGGAGGAGGGGAAGTCGAAGAGAGAAGAAAGGCCCAGATATTTGCACTCCAAGTTTGACATTACAAGTAGCGGCCGCTGACGGCCTGGGACTCTTGTATAGGACATGGCAGCCCTGGCAAACACTCCACCGCTCCTTCTCGACTATGACAGTTTTGTGGATAGTTTCTGTATCTCTTCTCATCCGCCTCGAGTGTGCTCAGATGGCGCTGCTTTCAAAGAAAATATCAAGACATAACTCTTAAAAGCTGTTTTCACTTGAGTTTCAAGCCAGAACTCTCGGTTCTGGCGCATGCATTTTGTTTTTGCATGCGGAGTGTGGCAAGTCGAAATTTGTTTCCATACCATTCGCATCAGCTCTTATTTCCCCCAAAAATTTGTTAAGTGCACTTTCAATTGGTAAAGTTGCATTATTTAAACTTTTATTTGTTTGGTAAAAGTTGCATTATTTAAACTTAAACTTGTTTGGTAAAAGTTTTCTCATTCATATAGATTATATTTTGTGGTGCTGTGTGCAGTGCTCTTGGCTCGTGTATGTGTGCCTGGTCTGTACGACCCATGATGAGTTGCCTCACTCATTATACTCACCAGCACCTCAACACCAGTCCCATGCATCGTACTCACCAGCACCCTCACCCAACACACTCCCCAGCATGTCACCATCAGTCTCACTCATCATACTCACCAACACGTCACCACCTGCCTCACCACACTTACCAGGTCATCCCCACCTGCCTCACCATACTCACCACCTGCCTCATTCATCCTACAAGTGTTATCTTCCCCAGCAAGACGAAATTCACAGATTTCCCTCCCCCGGGCACCTGGAGCCCGTCTGGGTGTTTGGCTAAGAGGGAACTCCTAATATCTGTCTCTGCCGTCGAGATAATCCCCGTGGTGGGGGAGGAGATGCTGGTCTCCTCTGTGTCTCCCTTCTCTGGCAGGTCCCCCTCTTTCACGCTTTCCTTCCCTGCCTCACTCTTTTCCTCCTCTGCCTCACACTTTTCTCCTCTGCCTCACTCTTTCCTCCCTCCAGCACACATCAAAGTGGAAGAGTAAAGGGTTTGAACGAAGGAATGGAATGTAACGGGACCTAGAAAAGTGAACGAATAGTTTCATAAATTTTATAGCATGTTTATATATTAAAACATATTAATACCATCAAGTAAAATACAAATAAAATGCAGACTGTAAGGTCTATGCAACCGAAAAGAGAAGAGGTCAGGCGACCGACGAATGTTGAAGCGGCAGTTATATCATATATGTTTGGGAGAGTTGAGCAGGCGAGGTCAACCAGGACATTGTAGTGGTAATCATTCTCTCTGGTTATTGCTTGGCGTGGTGGGCTCTAATGTGTGGCTCCAGAGAGAGAGAGAGAGAGAGAGACTGGCAGGTGATGCCAGTATGTTGAGGCCAACCATAGTCTGAGTGGTACTGAGGATCAGTGTCCTCGCGGCTTGGTGGTCTGGGACAGTCAGTCAGGTTGCTGACTGCTCTGCTGCCCATAGTCTGATGTGTGAGCTACAATCAATTTCTTTCTTTATTATGCACACCATACTCATCCCGTGGGCGGTGGTGTAAAGGGTTACAGAGGCACGTATTCGGTTCAGGAACTGAACCCTCTAGTTCGTTTAGCTAACCAAATAAAATGTTTGTCGCTAGTTACACAATTATTAATGTTCTATATACATGTACACATACTCATATATACATGTACACATACTCATATATACATGTACACATGCTCATATATACATGTACACATACTCATATATACATGTACACATACTCATATATACATGTACACATACTCATATATACATGTACATACAGCCTGGTTGACCAGCTACCACTTAGAGGTGTTTATCACGTTCCTTTTTTGAACACTGCGAGAGGTCGGTTAGTTATGCCCCCTTATGTATAGTAAGATGGTTAAGGGGTTTTGACCCTTAAATGTTGATATAATTGAGCGTACCCAATGCACCTCTTCTTATCAAATGGGCTATTTTGCACATTTGATTAGAAGCCATGCCTCCTTGGCTTGAGGAATTATTTCCTTGTGTAAATTTGGAACCAGTCACCCAATATTTTCCGTGTAAATTTTTGTTTTGTTTTCCTTGCCCATGTGGGTGCCGTAGTTGAAGCAATTTTTATTTATATTACTTCTAAGCTGCATCAGTTATGAACCCATCCCTGCTCTTGTGTGGCAGTGCACAGTAGAAAGTTGTTTTCACATATCCATATATTAAAACATTGATTGTAACCGTGATATATATGTGCTTCAGCCTACAGTTTAGACCTATTGTCTTATGTATGACCCTCTGTCCTGCGTGACAGTGAATACCAGCATTATCCTCACTTTAATAAGACTTACTCGAAATCCTCAGAGTAGGCAAAATTGTAATTAATTTTATTAATGTTAATAATAATAAGTTGAAATCAATCTCGCCTGTGCTCCAAGAGTACAATTTGAAAGATTTAAATAGTTCTGAGAAGTTAGATTATATTATTAAATTGCCTCTGTAGGTCTGTTTGGTAATATACATGTTAAGGGAATAAAACTTCAGTTATGTTCCCCAAGAACCTTGGATCAGGTGTCGAAATGTGTCTCAAGATAACATTTTTAAACATGGAATAAAGATAAGAAATCTTAGACACAAAGTAGGTGTCGCGGCCATCACAAAATTATGGGTGGTGTGCCCACACTTCCATGGGCAAATCTCCACCTTCGTTACAATAGAACGAGGAAGGCAAAGTAAATGAGGGGCTTGGGAGAGGAAATGGAAGATGGAGGAGAGCTGAGGATAGGTGGGGGGGGGGGGGGGGGGTGGGAGGGGTGTTGATGATGGTGTCGCTGATAAAGGAGAATCTTGCCTCTCTCCGCCATCACTCTTGCGTAAACATCTCGCTGACTCAAGTTTTTATGTTTTCATATTTTTTGTCGATGCTTATCCGGTGAGGATGTGATGGAGATAGGGGGTGGGGGAGGAGAGCTGAGGTGTTGTGAGGGAAGGAGGGGATCCTATAGTGTTGTGAGGGAAGGAGGGGATCCTATAGTGTTGTGAGGGAAGGAGGGGATCCTATAGTGTTGTGAGGGGGAGGGGAAGGATCCTATAGTGTAGGGAGGGGGAAGGGGATCTTATATGTTGTAATGGGTGAAAGGTAAACCTTTCCAGCACTGCTTTGAACGTACACATTATTTTTACAGATCTTGATATATTTTATATTTAATTTTTGTCAGGCAGCAGTAGCTGCTGGTGTTGTGACAGGGGGGGGTGTAAGGACAGGGGCGGCTAAGTGTGAGGACAAGCCTGGTCGATGACCGGGCCGCGGGGACGCTAAGCCCCGGAATCACCTCAAGGTAACCTCAAGGTAAGGGGGGAGAATGTTGTGAACAAGGAAGTATTGGGTGTTGTCTGAATGGGATTGGCGGGGGAGCAGATGTCTTGGTGGTCTGAGGGTCACCAGAGGGCCACCACCAATTGCCTGTGTCGGTCTGTTGTTGATGAGAGAGAGAAGGATATACTAGTCTTGGCGTATTCACAAATATGGATCCACAAACATCTTGTTCTTCATTATGCTGGGTGGTCCTTGTATCTCTTTAATGTGTGGTGCAAGGTGGTTGTTGTGGTTGGTNGAGGGGTTCTCCTGACCCAAAGTTCTATATGAATATCTCCCGACCTAAAGTTCTACAGCACACCCAAAGTTCTATAATACTCGTCCCCTTTCAAAGTTGAGGGGGAATGCCTCCGTGCCCATCAAATGTGTCCGGAGCCGCTCCATCCCCCAGCCGGAACCCCCCCAGAGACTGTATCTCACCCCGGAGAGTGGGGGTGGGGTGTTTGGGGGCGGGGGGAATTAATTCGGGCTAGTAAGCTGTGCACGACATTCCCTCCAACGCGAAATTGGATCTAGTCGGCGTGCGAGCCCCGCTGAAATTATTCTTTGTGTTTAGAGAGGAAATATGAATCTGCTTGTCTGTCTGTCTCCCAGTATGCGTCTCTCTCTCTCTTCCCCCACCCCTTCCCCCAGTTGGTGTGTGTGTGTGTGTGGTGTGTGTGTGTGTCCGTGTCCCCACACTGTTTTCAGTATGTGTTTGCGTTTACCTGTTTGCATGGACTTTTTTTCTTGTTCTACACAGTAAGTCATCTTTTTTTTAACGGTTGACTGCTTTTGTAATATTTTAGTTTGCCAAGTATGAAATGTAAAATCTATTGGCCAAGTAGTCAAGTCTATCTAAACCTCCTATCTCTTCCCGTATTACCTCTCTCCTTCTCACTACTGCCGCCACCTGCTACATCCTTACCTCCCTCCCCTCTTACCTTTCAAACCAGCCTTTACTTAGATCTTTCCTAAATCTAGAACTGGGTAAGTACTTTCCCTACAACAATGAGCTGATGGTTATGTTATTTCCCCCCAAATGCCCAGTTATTAGACCTTTCAGACCAGTTGGCATGAGGTACCTGGAGCTTTGCAATTACTTTATTCACTCTCGTATTCTTGAAGATATCCTCACAGTGTACCCAAAATTTGCCAGTGCAGGCTACTAAACATATGGCCTGTATGACTAACCATCCTGCGAGATGGGGACTTTTATTACCACTGCTGCCTTATTCAATCTTGTGTTGATGATATCCTCAAAATGTATCCGGAGTCTGCCAGTGCAGACTGCTTATCACATGCCTCTGTATGACTAACCATCCTGTGTGATGGGGATTTTTTTAGCATCACTCAGTTAGCTTTTTTGACACACTGTACTCCACTTCATATAGTCTAAGGTAGCTGCACTAATGCAGATGTCCCTCATGTACTAATAAAAAAAAAAGAGACATAAGAACGTGGCTGAAGATATGATGACCAAGCCACACATTAGAAAATGTACAAACGACTACGTTCCGGGCCGCCTTCGTAAGGTTTCCCAACATTAAGAAACTGTCGTACTAACGTGCCCTCTCCTAACCTACCAGAGGACCCAAAACAGTAAACGGAACAGTGTGTCAATTTCGCGGGTCACTACCATTAACAAGTACGGCGAATGTTGACCTTGGGTCAACATTCGTGGGTAGGGTAGGTAGAGTATGCGTCAAAATGCGTTTATTATTATTAACATCTTTATTGACAAAATTAATTACAATTTTGCCTAATCTGAGGATTTTGATAAAGTCTTATTAAAGTGAGGATAATGCTGGTATTCATTATCACGCAAGACAGAGGGTCATTCATAAGACAATAGGTCTAAACTGTAGGCTGAAGCACATATATATCATGGTTACAATCAATGTTTTAATGTATGGATATGTGAAAACAACTTTCTATTGTGCACTGCCACACAAGGGCAGGGATGGGTTCATAAGTGATGCAGCTCCTAATACAGCGTCAAAATGCGACGCTGTATTAAGAGGACGGGTTGCGTCTTGGACCATTATCGTGTAATGGTCCAGGACGGACCGAAACGTCATCGTTTCTCCATTTTCTGATGAATGGTTTGGTCTCAAGTGATAGCGAGCTTTATCAACTAATTACTCATGCAGCTTAATTATAGACCTCTCGTCACGGCCACAGTTACTTGCTCCACAACCGCAAATAACCAGAGGTAATTCATGAGACGTGTGTACTGTATATATAATGCCGGTGATTGTCCAGCCCGTTCATCATAAAAATGCAGGGGTTTGCCCTAGCCAAGTGCGTCAGAACCTAATGTAAAAATCTCCGCCGAGGTCTGATTAAGATCTTTTGATCCCTCTGTAATCCATTTTGCGTAAATTACGTAAAAAAATGTAAACGTTTGGTAAGAAAGATGGTTAGTCGGTGGCGCCCTCTGTGGCCCCAGAGTAGCAGTCCTTATTGGCTGATGATCGGGGTTGCCAGTCTCGGCCACCCTACTCTCGCCTAATAGGCCAAATTTTTACCGGAATCAACCAATACATTAGCAGCGCCACATATTAATACAAAGTTTAAGCTCTGTTAATAACGCTTTATATGCGTCGGCCTAGATAGGTTAGGCGGGTTGCTTGGGTGCGTACGTTTCTGGTTAGGCAAAACATTATTAGTATTATTAACATCTGTATTGACAAAAATTAATTGCAATTTTGCCTAATTGAGGCAAAACAGTTACATTTTTACGGCGTGGCGAATCAAGAGACCTGTTCGTCCACCATCGTTCCTCCAGTTGGCATTAGAAAAGCTGTTTTTAGACATAGTGAAAGTTGACATTTGTGGACGATACTTGACAAATCACCACTCACCAACTGTCCAAGATTCATCCCTAGAAATTCAAAGTGTAACAGCAAGGCTGACTTCTATCCCCACCGCCAATGGTGAAGTGTTGCGGCCCTCACGAGCGTGAGCGACCTGACCAGCGGGGTAGAGTGAACTGATATAACACTAACGAACCAGTTACCACCAGGTCAGTCTGGGCACTTTACCTTCACCCGGGGAGTGCCGCAGGTCACCCTGGGCCTTCCAGTGTGGCGCACACCGAGAGGCGACTTGAGAATGGTCCAGTACGGACCGAAACGTCGTCGTCCCTTCACCTTCTAGTGTGTGGTCTGGTCAATACCGAAAGGCTGTGGTGGGCAAGGCTGTGTGCGCATGCTTGCACTCGTTTGCACGCGCGCGCGCACACTCAATATTCCACCACTTCCTGATTAAACTCGAGCTTTGTAAAATGAATTAGGCGAGTACCAGAGAAGTACTCAATGGAGGATCCAAATATCCAACAGCAGGAAGAACGTCATAGTTGAGATGGAGGGAACAGGCCGAGCGAACAGCACACTGGACTTGTGATCCTGTGGTCCTGGGTTCGATCCCGGGCGCCGGATAGAAAAAATGGGCAGAGTTTCTTTCACCCTATGCCCCTGTTACCTAGCAGTAAAATAGGTACCTAGATGTTAGTCAGCTGTCACGGGGTGCTTCCTGGGGGTGGAGGCCTGGTCGAAGACCGGGCCGCGGGGACACTAAAGCCCCGAAATCTTCTCAAGATAACCTCAAGAAAAGGTTCAGAGCTGCACTCAACCCCAAAGACGAACTCTGCAATATTAACTGTGCATTCAAAGTCGGCATTTTGTTTACTAAATGAATATTAGACGTTAGAATTTTGTGTGAAATTAGGCCTAGGTTAGGTATTTAGAGTCAGTTAGCAATCACATGTATTTGCAGTACGTGGGCGAAGCCATTAGAGATAAGATTCGAACACAGGAAGTGATCGAAGCACTGTTTGAAAAAAAGTTCGAGTGCCATTAGCTCGTCCTCATAAACAAGGGCCAAATGCACGTTGATACCTTAGCTAAATTCCATGTTTATGACTACACAACCAGCATGGATCACCTGGAGGTTATGGGGGTTCAGCATGGGTCAGCTGGAGGTTGAGGAGGTTCAGCATAGGTCAGCTGGAGGTTGAGAGACTCAGCATGAGTCAGCTGGAGGTTGAGAGGCTCAGCATGAGTCAGCTGGAGGTTGAGAGGCTCAGCATGGATCAGCTGGAGGTTGAGAGGCTCAGCATGGGACAGCTAGAGGTTGAGAGGCTCAGCATGGGACAGCTAGAGGTTGAGAGGCTCAGCATGGGACAGCTAGAGGTTGAGAGGCTCAGCATGGGACAGCTAGAGGTTGAGAGGCTCAGCATGGGACAGCTAGAGGTTGAGAGGCTGAGCATGGGTCAGCTGGAGGTTGAGAGGCTCAGCATGGGACAGCTAGAGGTTGAGAGGCTCAGCATGAGTCAGCTGGAGGTTGAGAGGCTCAGCATGAGTCAGCTGGAGGTTGAGAGGCTCAGCATGGATCAGCTGGAGGTTGAGAGGCTCAGCATGAGACAGCTTGAGGTCGAGAGGCTTAATCAGGCGGGAAGAGGGCGAGAGAGAGAGAGAAGCCAATCACAGAGGACTACACGGTAGAGCCTGGCCACACTCCTGGGGGAAGCCCTATATTAAGCAGCCGGGATTGGCGGAGATTATGTCTAGGTTGACACAACGCATTTCTCTACTACAATTCATAACATTGCTGGTATTATTCTATTAGTTAACTGGTGTGGGTGTGTGTTGGTAGCTGTCTTTCTGGTAGACATTTGTTATTGAATATGACAAAAGGATGAGCTTAGTAATTGTAGCACGAAGCTTCTCTATTTTTCTTGTGTTTTATTCAGAAGGAAGTAGTTGAAAAATTAAGTCGCCAAAGTGCATTTTACAGTTTTATTATGGCCTGGCGCTAAGAGGGGCGTTTTGTTGACCCTTGTCAACATTATCGAAGGCAGAGTATAAGTGGTTACAGTTTTAACGCAGCCGAATATGTAAACGGGGCCCCACTGTAAAAAAAAGTGGGGCCATATGTAAGATAAGCCCACTGCAGCTTGCCAATCTCCTATATGTCAATGAAGGCTGAGGCCGTGTGTTGGATGTTCCGTCGTGTTCTCCAAGATCGTAGAGGTGTAACCTGGTGTTAGTTGCCTGAGGCTAGTTGGCTGGGATTGTTGTGTTATGCCTCGACAACGCCCAGTCTTCCATTGTCGCTGAATCTATCGATTATTTTGATGTTTATCAGGATATCTCTGGCGATGATCTGGTTATGTGCAGAGATTGTGTGTTCCTTAATAGGGCCTTGCTGTTTTTGCATTGGCAGGCGCCTTGAAAGAGGTTGGGATGTTGCCCTACCTATGTACTGAGATCGTTGGGGTTGATGATCATGTGTGACATATGTGGGCATATGACACATATGTCAAGTGGGTATATGAAAACATACACGAATGTCATCTCTTTCAAAGGGGGATTTTGTTTGGTGTCAGGAGAGTTTTTCAATATATATATATTTGTTACTCATACTTGATACAAATGGTTTTTTGACTATAATAAAAAGGATCATAAAAAAACAAAACTAATGTAAAAACAAACTTTGAATGACAATGGGTAACTTTCCTCGGTCATGGAATGCAGTGAATGCTGCCTCCTAACACCACATGGTACAGATATATTGATGATGGGTTTTGTTTATGGCCGAATACAAATAATATCATGCATTGTCGTCTCTGACGTCATACATATCCACCTATGACGTCATATACTGTATACCCACGCATGACGTCACACAGGCCAGGAGTGGCAGGAAATGCATGGAATCACTGTCGTTGGGAAGCGGTTAACCCCCCGCCACTAACTCAGAATAATATTAGCCGGTGCATATAGGAGGTCAAGATTATACAGCCTTATTTAACCCTTAATTTGCCTTATAAAGAGTAAGCCGCGATGACCGGGACGCGACTAGACATGTTAATACAGCGAAAGCCTTGTAATTAGTTTCATAAGTACGCCGGCCTGGTGTAATTACCGAGGATTTTCGTCTTACTATCGTAATGAATGTTGGGTGCTAAATAACGCTACACGGCCGGGATTATGGGGTAAATGCAGGTTGTTTAATACCGTGATTGGCCTGCCTCTCCTCCTGGATAATGCCATCCAAGTGAAGCGCATACGAACGGTGCGCATCTGACCTTATTTTTACCCGAATGGATATGCTAATTACACTTGTCACGACGAGCAGGGCAGAGAGTTTCCGGCGGAGTATAGTTAGTAAGGAGCATGAGTTGTAGCTGAACCTGTCTGAATGACTGTTGTTTCAGCAGATGGTTGTAGGCTGACTGTGTTGATCACGGGTGCCAGTCACTCCTGACACTGGTCAGTCCCTCCTGACACTGGTCAGTCACTCCTGACACTGGTCAGTCACTCCTGACGCTGGTCAGTCACTCCTAACGCTGGTCAGTCACTCCTGACACTGGTCAGTCACTCCTGACATTGGTCAGTCACTCCTGACACTGGTCAGTCCCTCCTGACACTGGTCAGTCACTCCTGACACTGGTCAGTCACTCCTGACACTGGTCAGTCACTCCTGACACTGGTCAGTCACTCCTGACGCCCTCTCCCCTGCCACTTGCATTTCGTCTTGAGTAATTTCACAGCATCTCAGTGGCCAGAACACTGGCTTAAGCCTCGGTATTAATGGGAGTAAACAACTTTAATGGACACTTTCCATTACAACTTTGACCATTAAGCAGGTGCTCAATGTAAAATATTGGAAAGTGATTCTGCACACAGATACATGGACACACGCGCGCGCGCGCGCGCGCACACACACACACACACACACACACACACACACACACACACACACACACACACACACACACACACACACACACACACACACACACACACAGACAGAAGGAACTTTCTCAGTGTCAGAGTAGTTAACGGATGGAATGCATTAGGCAGTGATGTGGTGGAGGCTGACTCCATACACAGTTTTAAATGTAGATATGATAGAGCCCAGTAGGCTCAGGAATCTGTACATCAGTTGATTGACAGTTGAGAGGCGGGACCAAAGAGCCAAAGCTCAACCCCCGCAAGCACAAATAGGTGAGTACAAATAGGTGAGTACACAGCTGTGTGTGTGTGTTGGGGGCCTGGTAGCCTGGTGGATATCGCGTAGGACTCGTAATTCTGTAGGGCGGGTTTGATTCCCGCACCAGGCAGAAACAAATGGGCAAAGTTTCTTTCACCCTGAATGCCCCTGTTACCTAGCAGTAAATAGGTACCTGGGGTTAGTCAGCTGTCACGGGCTGCTTCCTGGTGTGTGTGTGTGGTGTGGGGAAAAAAGTAGTTAGTAAACAGTTGATTGACAGTTGAGAGGCGGGCCGAAAGAGCAAAGCTCAACCCCCGCAAAACACAACTAGGTGAATACAACTAGGTGAATACACACACACACACAATCAACCCAAATAAATGAAAGGTAATGAAACTAGGTAGAGGAAATAGGAGGTCGAGTCACTGGATACCGAATGGGAGATGAAATCCTTCACGAAACGGACATAGAGAAAGATCTAGGAGTTTATAACAAGCCAGACCTGTCTCTTGAAGCCCACATGAAAAGAATAGCATCGGCGGCGTATGCGAGGCTGGCTAACATCAGAACTGACTTCAGAAACCTGTGTAAGGAATCTTTCAGAACCTTGTTACCACGTATGTAAGGCCAATCCTGGAGCATGCGGCCCCAGCATGGAGTCCGTACCTTGTCAAGCACAAAACGAAACTGGGAAAAAGTTAAGAGGTATGCCACTAGACTAGTCCCAGAACTAAGAGGCATGAGTTATGAGGAAAGGCTGCGTGAAATGCACCTCACGTCGCTGGAAGACAGAAGAGCTCGGGAAGACATGATCACTACTTGCAAAATTCTCAGGGGAATTGACAGGGTACACAAGGATGGATTATTTAACACAGGTGGTACACACACAAGGGGGAACACAGGTGGAAGTTGAGTACCCTAATGAGCCACAGAGACATTAGAAAGAACTTTCTCAGTGTCTGAGTAGTTAGTAAATGGAATGCACTAGGAGGAAGTGATGTGGTGGAGGCTGACTCCATACACAGTGTCTAATGTAGATATGATAAAGCCCAATGGGCTCAGGAACCTGTGCATAAATTGATTGACAGTTGAGAGGCGGGACCAAAGAGCCAGAGCTCAACCCCCCCAAGCACAACTAGGTGAGGACAACTAGGTGAGCACTCACAGGGTTAGCTAGACTAGAGAGAGTGGCGGGCGTGGCTGTCAGCCTCCGGGTGTGTGGCTACAGTGAGTGTTGCTGTAATCTTCCTGTCACATAAAAATACAAGTTTCCGTGTCTTGGTGGCTCAATATACCATAACGGCCTCCATCAGCAGGGCCGAGTCAACGTTATGTGCACCATTTAAATGGAAATAGTGAAAAGGCATTCACGTCTAATTGTATTCTACTGGTTGTGATCGCTGATCCAGCTTCTCAACCTTAAATTGATTGGGGTACGGGTTTCTGAGCATTTTATGCCACATCATATCTATGTTAGAAGCTGGGCATGTATTCTACTTTTTTTTTCTAAAAAAAGATTAAAAAACTAACTGAAGCACATATATGTCATGTGCTTCAGTTCCTGAAGAACTGAACTCGTTATTCCTATGAGTTCCTGAACTTTTTATGCCATATCATATCTATGTTAGACGCTATGCACGTATTCTACTTTTTTCTAAAAAAAAGGGATTAAAAAAACGAACTGAAGCACATATGGACACGACATCATGGTTACAATCAACTAAATTACACAGTATACACGTTTAAATTTACCAATTTGTAAATCCAACATTCTATTGTGCACTGCTACACAAGGGACAGGGATGGATTCATAAGAGATGCAGTTTATAAAATAAATAAAATTGTTATTCATCTTTAAAATGGACAATCAAATTTAGGAAATTATTAGGATATCGTCCAGTACTAGATTCAATGAAATAGTTACACAGTTGGTGTACAATATGCCCGGAGGTTTAAAATCTGCCTTTTTAGTTTATTCTCCGAGTTCTCTGTGCCATGACATCCCAGATTGAAATTTTCTATTTGCAATTAATTTTCCTTTCATTTTTTTTTTGAGATATATACAAGAGTTGTTACATTCTTGTACAGCCACTAGTACGCGTAGCGTTTCGGGCAGGTCCCTGGAATACGATCCCCGCCGCGAAGAATAGTTTTTCATCCAAGTACACATTTTACTGTTGCGTTAAACAGAGGCTACAGTTAAGGATTGCGCCCAGTAAATCCTCCCGGCCAGGATACGAACCCATGACATAGTGCTCGCGGACGCCAGGCGAGTGTTCTTACCACTACACCACGGAGACTATATACGCCAGCCTTCTACGTGAAGATCCTGCTCTGAACACTTCCTTACATTTCCACCAAAAGGACGATGAGTCACAATAACGTGGCTGAAGAAATGATGACCAAACATAGCTCAGAAGAGGAAATCGACAAGTTTCAGTCCGTCCTGGACAGTTGACACGACTTGACAATGGTTCAGGACGGACCGAAACGTCGTCACTTCAGATTTGTTATTTGGTCATCATTCCACCAGAAACT
>WNGS01005997.1:17838044-17854666 GCA_020271785.1 Procambarus virginalis | reverse complement strand
GCCAGACCTTCACCTTGTACTACCACAACGTGTCTACACCCCATCACATCCATCTCATTCACCCACATTTGGAGGTGTGGAACCTCACCCACTCCATCGGATACAAACCACACAGACCACACCACCCAACCAGTCCAGCCTGAATGCTTCTCGGCCAGCTCACAGCCTCCACAGCGTTAGTCGGGTTTTCTTCAGCCTTGTTGACTTAAAATGAAATAAATTTATTGAGGTTGATACACACAAAGGGATGAGGTAGCTCAAGCTATTCTCACCCCCGTTCAGTTCAACCAATAAACATATTACCTAACATTCTTTGTGATAAAATATACATTTCTTGCCCGGTTGATCACCGTTGTCTACGTGCACAGATAAATTATGAAAGGTAATGTAAAATATCGACCGCTGGTCTGATTAAGACATCAACCCTCTTGTGCTACCCCTCACGCGATGATTTACCTGCTGCATAATAAACTAGCAACAAATTATCTGACTGGGATGATTGGTGCCAATGGCCACGCCGTCACGGTGACAAGAGAAATTATCATAACTAATCTAATCGCCGAGACGTCTCATAGCACCAGGATACAGCGTCCCTGCGCTTCCTATCAACTACAACTAGGTTGTCCCAATTGCAGCCGGTTGTTTATCGCCCGTGCAACTGTTTTTCGCTCGGACACGCTGTCCCCCAACGCCAGCAGGCGCATGTACCCACACACTGCCTGTGTGGGTACAATTGGTCTCAGCCTTGTCTACGTTAACTCTATTTCCTTCCACCAGCAAAGTTACTCCAGGTAGTAGAGCAGCCTCCGCCTTCTGGCCAGCAGACCACCTCACCTCTGGCACAGTCTCAGTCACAGTGCTGTTGTTGTTGTTTAAGATCAGCTACTGGGAACAAAACGTTCCAAGCAGCACTGGCTATAGTGAGCCCGTAGTGGACTTACCTGGCACAGGAGCGGGCTGTAACTTCAGTCACTGTGTGTTTCTGCCTATCATGTACTCTCGTGTCTGATCCCACAGTCCCGCCTACAGTACTCGGGGGAGGGGGGGGGGTCTCTCGTCATTTCCGGTTAGTGGCTCCCCATCCTGATAATCTGAAGTGAAGGTTGTGGTGACCTAATGTGTGGAAAGTTCGGTGGTACCACGACAAATAATTTAGAGGAGATCTAATACTATTGTTGGCGCTGTTACACTTGTGAGGGATACTGTTACTTTTGAGAGAGCACGATGTGTTACACTGAAGGAGGGTGGGGGGCATGTCAGGTGTGAGACACTCAGATATTTGTTCTGTATGACCCTAAAGCTGTGGGGCATGTCAGGTGTGAGACACTCAGATGTTTGTTTTGTATGACAGTAAAGCTGTGGGGCATGTCAGGCGTCAGACAGTCAGATGTTTGTTCTGTATGACCCTGAAGCTGTGGGCAGCGTCTTGGTTATCGCAATAAAGAGACACGGAACAACATAAAGAACTATAAATGGCTTACGAAAATTCGAAACAATAATCTCCAGTCAGTCATTCTTGCATGCATCACCACCAGGAACCGTTCCTGTATTGGGAATTTCCGCTACGTACAACAAAACGCAAGCGCTTCGACAGTAATGGCTTCACTCGGCTGAAATAAAGGCAACATTAAAAAAAATTGTCGTTGAACAATCGCGCGATAAATTGAACGATGTCGTCCGGTAATGGTGTCGGCGGGACGCGAGCCAGCGTTCCGGTGCGGCAGGCTCCATAATTGGCATGCCACAACTCGGAGATTTGGTAGTTGTGGGCTCAACGGGCCAATGTTTTGATCGTGTTTTGCAGCGTTCCGATGCTCGCTCTCTCTGGGTAAACACGCAGCTGTGTGTTGGTAATGATAACATTACCGGCCTCCACATCCAGCAACAACAGCTGTGCTCTTCCTGATTTTATAATTCTTAGTCTCGGATTTACTCAAAGAATTCAGCAAGTGTGAAAAGATGAATAAATTAACATAATAAAAATATGGAATACAAATTTAAAATATTTAGCAAAGAAAAAAGCACTAAATAGATGAAATAATATAAAGTCAGTATTCGTAGACGACCACAGGGAAGAAACATAGTAACAAGGAGTAGAGAAGGGTAATAAATTCTGAGAAAAAACTAAAAAATAATTAGACAGCGATAAATAGCGTGGAGTGAGACGAGGCGCGAAGGCAGGTGAGAAATAATGTCTCATATGTAGCGACAACCGAGAGACAAGACGACAGTCTAAAGTTGAGTCAAGTATATGTAAACGAAACTTAATAGCGGAGGAGTACACGAAGACAGAAGTCTTACTAGGTACTTTATTGCGGTAACAAATATGGAAATCTTCTCGAGTTATTAGATCCCAAAAGGCTGCGCCATTTTCTATGTTAGCTCACAGAATACAAATGTGTCATATATTATAAACAGCAGAAACAAACACTGGATAAAAAGGATCACAATCGACTTGAGAATGGTCCAAGATGGACCGAAACGTCGTCGTCCCTTTACCTTCTAGTGTGTGGTCTGGGCAACTGGATAAAAACAAAATAAGACTTACTGGGGCCGCAATGACACTTGGTGATAGCGGAGTCGACTCACAACCGATTGGTCTTGTGTTCGACTCCCGGACAGGGCGAGATGTCTGGGCATGTTTCCATACACTTGATGTTACTGTTCAAATAGTAGTAAATATGTACCTGGGAGTATATGGATGTGATTAAGTGTAGCGGCAGGAAGGTATACAGAGTGTAGAGATATGGTCCGTGTACCGGGAGAAAGGTATACACAGTGTAGAGGTATGGTCCGTGTACCGGGAGGAAGGTATACACAGTGTAGAGATATGGTCCGTGTACCGGGAGGAAGGTATACACAGTGTAGAGATATGGTCCGTGTACCGGGAGGAAGGTATACACAGTGTAGAGATATGGTCCGTGTAGCAACAGGAAGGTATACACAGTTAGCGAAGATAACGATCACTATTGTAAAATATATTGCCAATTTTACTGAGAGGAGTTTTCAGGCAAATTTAGCGAGAAAATGTTTGATTTATTGGAGGCAAATTATAGCGTAGTGAGGGTGGGTGCTGGGGCCGTGCCTCACACACACCCACGTACAGGTCTTGTGCTGGGGCCGTGCCTCACACACACCCACGTACAGGTCTTGTGTTGGGGCCGTGCCTCACACACCCACGTACAGGTCTTGTGTTGGGGCCGTGCCTCACACACACCCACGTACAGGTCTTGTGCTAGGGCCGTGCCTCACACACACCCACGTACAGGTCTTGTGTTGGGGCCGTGCCTCACACACACCCACGTACAGGTCTTGTGTTGGGGCCGTGCCTCACACACACCCACGTACAGGACTTGTGTTGGGGCCGTGCCTCACACACACCCACGTACAGGTCTTGTGTTGGGGCCGTGCCTTACACACCCACGTACAGGACTTGTGTTGGGGCCGTGCCTTACACACCCACGTACAGGTCTTGTGTTGGGGCCGTGCCTCACACACCCACGTACAGGTGGTTACGAACTGATGCTCTCCAGTTGTGATGATGGAAATGGTACTCATGTAACACATTGTATTCCACAATATTTTATGAGTATTTACTACCATTATATAAGCTGTCGTTTATAGATTTTATTGACCAAGGTTTAATGTTTAGTAATGTAAGCAGAAAACTTTTAGGAAAAGCAAGTAACTGTTTAGCTAACCTAGGTTTGTGAGGAAACTTTTAACAAGGAAATATCAGTAAATAAATGATGGAACAGGCATGACTGATGGTGCTGGTGCTGCAACTTGTCCTCTGACGTCAAAATATAATGTACTATAATCATAGCGGTTCGCAAGATTGACGGGCTGTGTTTTTTATTCTATTTTGAGTCCTCGGTTAGGTTAGGTTCGGGCAATTTAGTACGTCATTTTTGTGACTGTGGCAACTTGAGAGGACGACCTGGGTGTTGGGTGGTGGTAGTAAAGTGTCCTGTGTGGGTGCTGACTAGTCAACCCGTCCTCTCCAGTTGTCACAACGTCATAAAAATGGTGTACTATTAGGTATTACTACACGCTACTTTTTTCGTGCTTCTCTTGACTTATTTGTAATAGTTTCCATTGGATTTCCTCTCTATTTGAATAAGCTGTTAGAAATAGCATGTGCCTGTCATTCTAGTCAAGTCCCCTTCAGTATCTTGAATGTTGTGTTTGTCTCTACTAGTTCTCTCTCCTAGTGTTCCTAGCTTTACCTACTTTATGCTGTTTTCATTGGTTAATTCACTTTAATTACTAGTATTCTAGAAATGATCTGGCCTGGGTAGGTTGTGTATAATTGTCATTCATTCCTGGTCTAGATTCCAAGAGAGCATTGTCATATTTTACAGCTTTGCGTATGCATCCAGCTTTATTCTGTTCTTCAGGCGTTAAATCTGGAATGATGTCCACGATTTATGTCTATAAAGCTTTACGCTGCATATCTTTAATAATGCACTTCAATTTCTTTCTCTATTTTTATTGATTTCATTACTGGGACTGAATTTTAGTACCCATTTATGTGCCCATGTGTTGTTGTTGTTATAGATTCAGCTACTCGGAACAAGTTCCAAGTAGCACGGGCTATGGTGAGCCCGTAACTTACCTGGCACAGGAGCGGGGCAAGAAGCACGGGCTATGGTTAGCCTCGTGGACGGGAGATGTCTCCCAAACCGTGTATATGTGCCCATGTTTTCAACTTTTAAATACTTCTGTAGGGTATAGGTGCAGATTTTCATCTGTCCATAACCTGTCCGTCAGATTTTGTCTGCTATCACGCCTCTTCCTCAACTTCTCTTCACCTCACTGTCAGACACTCCCCCCAGCCCCCGCTCCCACCTGCACATCCTCCTACCTGCACTCTCCACTATCACCTGATTTACGGCGCTGCCTTAATTCTTGGGCTTGTTTGCCGGGAGTTATGGCGTGGGCTTGATAAGTTGCTTGTGCTTGTGTTATCTCCGGCGTGAGTGACGATCTGGTGAGCGGGTCGCCGCTGGGGCTCGGCTGGCTCGCGGCTAGATAGAAAGCTGCTTGAATTCAAGTTTTTGTTTTGTTTAATTCATGTTTGTGTTTTTGTATTCGTGTGTTGGCTTGTATATCTGCCACTGTGTGGTCACCTGTTTGTTTGTTTTTATTGTGTTCGTGAGCTTATCCGGTTGTGATTATGGGTGTTGAGCTTTAGCTCATGAACCCCATGTTTTCCAGCCGTAGGTGAGCTAATGCACGATCAACATGTCAACAATCCTTCAATCATATCTACTTTTTTCTACTCCTTCGTCTAGTTGATACAATTTTCCAACTACAGTGTAACGTTGTGCTTCGGCGTGTGCGTTTCTGCGTCTGCCTTAACTTGCTCGTACACAGCTGTGTTTGGTGGATAGACCTCCAGTTGGTGGTTCGTAGTACATGTATGGATGCTTGAGGAAGGCCTCGAGCTGGTCGGCCGAGCGGACAGCACGCTGGACTTGTGATCCTGTGGTCCCGGGTTCGATCTCAGGCACCGGCGAGAAGCAATGGGCAGAGTTTGTTTCACCCTATGCCCCTGTTACCTAACAGTAAAATAGGTACCTTGGTGTTAGTCAGCTGTCAGGGGCAGCTTCCTGGGGGTGGAGGCCTGGTCGAGGACCGGGCCGCGGGGACATTAAAGCCCCGAAATCATCTCAAGATAACCTCTCCGTGTAACCGGTCCAGACACCGCTGCTGCTGTCGTCTCTCTCTCTCTCTCTCTGATCCTCCCCTCACGATTTTCTTGGTTTTATCTTGAGATGATTTCGGGGGATAGTGTCCCTGCGGCCCGGTCCTCGACCAGGCCTCCACCTCCAGGAAGCAGCCCGTGACAGCTGACTAACTCCCAGGTACCTGTTTACTGCTATGTAACAGGGCGTCAAGGTGAAAGAAACGAGGCCCCATCCTATGGGCCACTGCATTATGCTACACGATGGAGGCGCCATGGCAAATACATCACTGGGCAATCCGGTACTCCATTATCTGTCACCAGGTGGATGTCAACACTTTTTTCTTTGTATCATGAGATGGGGCTGGAAGGGCAGACGTTGGGGAGGGGGGGGGGAAGAGGAGGACATGTAAGTTTAAGATTTTATGTTTGGATTTAAGCCAGGGACCAGATACTGAACCGGGGGATATGACACAGGTGTTCCGTCGCCTCGCGGTACATCTAAACCAAGAGTTTACTCCTGGACTCCAGCACCGCTCCTTTGCCAGGTAAGTTCGCTACGGGCTCGCCATGGCCCGTGCTACTTGCCCCGCTCCTGTGCCAGGTAAGTTACGGGCTCACCATAGCCCGTGCTACTTGGAACTTGTTCCGAGTAGCTGAATCTATAACAACAACAACATCCTGGACTCCAGAGGTCACGACCTCTCCGTAGGTGCAGTTGCACCTCCACAGATCTCCACAGATGGCTCCAAAGGCCCACTACTTACGGGCTATTCATGCCCGTGCCACCTTTTGGTGGCTTAATCTTCATCAATCAATCAATCCTGGACTCCATAGAGGTCACGACCTCTACACAGGGTGCAGTCGCACCTCCACAATCTCCAGTATCAGCTAATGATACTGGTGATGGCTCAAAAGGGCCACCACTTACGGGCTATTCATGCCCGTGCCACCTTTTGGATGGCTTAATCTTCGTCAATCAATCAATCCTGGACTCTTAAGGGTTATTTATGCCCGTACCACCTCTTGGGTGGGTTAATCTGTTCCCAGATTAACTTTGCTCGTGACTCTGTTCACAAGCAAAGTATACTTGCTGGTTAATCAGTAAGCTTTTTTAGTGGTCTTGGTAATCTTCCAGATGTTGATGGGGTCTTGAGCCCAACACGAAGCTAAACTGGAAGCGGGTAGGTTACTGTGTGTCACGTAAATGTCAGATTTCGACGTCACATGGGCCAGAAACAAAATAATAAAACTAGATCTTTTGCAATGGTATTGGCAGAGTCTGCTTTTACTAAACGATGGGAAGTGGCAGCTTTCTCAGTAGTTGGGAGTCATTACTATTCAATGCCTGTATCCTGGGCTATTGTAACTTTGACATCGTGTCCGGGACCAGCAGGATTCATCAAGCATTTACATATCCAGTTACGAAACCTGTAAATCTTTCCCGAATGATGAGGGCTTAGTATCTTTTAATGAACAGCTTACAAGCTTCGAACTTCGTAACACTTAGTTATTGTTATAGACAACGTCGCAGCACATAGTGCCTCATGAACTGTTAAATGCAAACTAAGCCACCATGCTTGAGGAAAGATGTACAGGTTTCGCAAATGAACACGTAAATACTTGATGAACTCTGGCTCGGATCGCTATATTTGTTGTAAAGGCTGCCACTCAGAACCATCCCGGCACGCTCGCGGAGTGCCCATTCACATTAATATTGATTATACATATTTATCAATTTTCCTCCCCCGTTAATATGGATACTGGCAGACCGCGTTGAAGAAGATGACCAGACCACACACTAGAAGGTGAAGGGACGACGACAATCGACTTGAGAATGGTCCAGGACGGACCGAAACGTCGTCGTCCCTTCACCTTGTAGTGTGTGTGGTCTGGTGAACATACTTCAGCCACGTTATTGTGACTCACCGCCTGCACGATGATGGAGGTAGGGGGAAAGCCCTTGTAAGTCTGGGTAATTAAAGGCAGCAGTGATTTATTTTAAGGTACATCAATGATTATTGTGTATTGTAGCATTAAGGTACGTCGTATGTCTGAGACGTGTTGACCATAGTGTTAACGATGTTAATTATAGTTGGCATCATATTGTTCATCAGTGTCAACTTTGCATATATTATTGCAATCATCGATGTAATTAGTATTATCATCATTGTATGGTGGCAATCGTCATCACTAACGGTGTCACCACCATCACCATCACCCTCAGCAGCATCACCATTACCCTCATCACCCTCACCATCACCCTCACCATCATTATTACCGAGTATGTGCGCCAGCAGCAAGCCGCGCCAGGACATGAAAGCATGAAGGAGAAGCCATTACCAAATGGGTCGAGGAGGAGGAGGAAGAGGAGGAAAAGGAGGTAAAGAGTAGAGGAAGAAGTCGCTGAAGGTCCTGTGTCGTGTACCCACACACGAGGCCCGGCGAGACTCCTCCATTACCCTGATGATGTAGTCTTACAGCGGCCAATGACTTCTTGGCTTCCACCCCCCTCAGTCTTGGCTTCCACCCCCCTAAGTCTTGGCTTCCACCCCCTCAGTCTTGGCTTCCACCTCCCTCAGTCTTGGCTTCCACCCCCTCAGTCTTGGCTTCCACCCCCTCAGTCTTGGCTTCCACCCCCTCAGTCTTGGCTTCCACCCCCTCAGTCTTGGCTTCCACCCCCTCAGTCTTGGCTTCCACCCCCCTCAGTCTTGGCTTCCACCCCCCCTCAGTCTTGGCTTCCACCCCCCTCAGTCTTGGCTTCCACCCCCCTCAGTCTTGGCTTCCACCCCCTCAGTCTTGGCTTCCACCCCCCCTCAGTCTTGGCTTCCACCCCCCTCAGTCTTGGCTTCCACCCCCTCAGTCTTGGCTTCCACTCCCCTCAGTTTTGGCTTCCACCCCCCTCAGTCTTGGCTTCCCCCCCCTCAGTCTTGGCTTCCACCCCCCTCAGTCTTGGCTTCCACCCCCCCTCAGTCTTGGCTTCCACCCCCCTCAGTCTTGGCTTCCACCCCCTCAGTCTTGGCTTCCACCCCCCTCAGTCTTGGCTTCCACCCCCCCTCAGTCTTGGCTTCCACCCCCCTCAGTCTTGACTTCCACCCCCTCAGTCTTGGCTTCCACCCCCCTCAGTCTTGGCTTCCACCCCCCTCAGTCTTGCCTTCCACCCCCCTCAGTCTTGCCTTCCACCCCCCTCAGTCTTGGCTTCCACCCCTCAGTCTTGGCTTCCACCCCCTCAGTCTTGACTTCCACCTCCTCAGCCTCAACCCACCCACTGCCATAACTAATAATACAATACTCAAATATTTTTCCATGCTTGGGGAAAATCTGGCACACGGTCAAGTCTCTGTGCTTGTTAGTATGAGTGAGTGAGTGAGTGAGTGAGTGAGTGAGTGAGTGAGTGAGTGAGTGAGTGAGTGAGTGAGTGAGTGAGTGAGTGAGTGTCTCTTCCTCCCCCTCATATGCGAGCTTATTCTTCGAACATATAATTTCCGGGTGTCGGGTGACGTAAATTAATTTGCTGTGTTAATTTTCAATTATGCTAGCGACCAATTAGTAATACGCAATACAGATTTGTAAACAATATAGTAAGAGAATTGTGGCAAGCACAGGAAGCACGAGAGAACTGTATTCACCTAGTTGTGCTTGCGGGGGATTGAACTTTGGCTCTTTGGTCCCACCGTCAATCACCTGATGTACAGATTCCTGAGCCTACTGGGCTCTATCATATCTACATTTGAAACTGTGTATGAAGTCCGCCTTCACCACATTACTGCCTAGTGCATTCCATCTGTTAACTGCTGACAATGAAAAAAGTCTTACATTGTTATGGTTCATTTGGGTACTAAATTTCCACCTATGTCCCCGTGTTTGCGTACAAACCGTGCTAAATGGTTTACTCTTATCAACTGTCAGTTCCCCTGAGAATTTTATAGGTAGTGATCATATCTTCCCCAACTTTTCTGTCTTCCAATGTCGTGAGGTTTAGTTCCAGTAATCTTTCCTCGTAGCTCATACACCCTCAGCTCAAGAACTAGCTTGATTGCATACCTCTGAACCTTTTCTAACTTCGTTGTGTGTTTGACTAGATGTGGACTCCAGGCTGGAGCCGCATACCCCAGTATTGGTCTGACATTCGAGGTAAAACAAGTTTCTGAAGGGAGTAGTTATGTGGCAAGCATCGGAGGCGGGAGGGAGCTGCCACCTGGAGCCGCTCATGGCTCGTGTTGTGTGGACCATATAAGCAGTCTTCAGCACATTATTCACAGACCTGAGATTCCTTATGCTTTCTCTCTCTGTTTTCCAGGTGAGTGAAGATGGAAGCTGGAAACCAGAAAACAGGTATAGTACATGTGTAGATGTTCCTTATACTCTTGAGTGCACGAAGCCAAAGAATTTTTCACGAGCACATGTTGACTGTCTGGACGAGCACAAGTTGAGGAGCGCTGTGCCTTCGACTGCAACAATAAGTCAGGGCGAAAAGTGTCTGGTATAGGCAGATAACCATGTCTGCTGCCCTACACAGACAGTCGTCTCTCTCCTCTGTCTCTCTCTGGCGGTCCTGTTCACTTAGCAGTAAATGGGTACCTGGGAGTTAGATAGCTGCTACGGGCTGCTTTATGGATGTATTCACCTAGTTGTGTTTGCGGGGGTTGAGCTCTGATCTTTCGGCCCGCCTCTGAACTGTCAATCAATCAGAGCTAATAGCTCGATTTTGCAGACACAAATTGTAAATACACACACACACACCCAACAGTTTCAAAGCGTTATATGACAAAGAGTGCTGGGAAGACGAGACACCACGAGCGTAGCTCTCATCCTGTAACTACACTTAGGTAATTACACTTAGGTAATTACACTTAGGTAATTACACACACACACACACACACACACACACACACACACACACACACACACACACACACACACACACACACACACATTTGTGTATAATGCGCGTACGTTCGTTCGTTCAGATGTTTCACGCTCGTAGTTTGAAAGGTTAATAGTCCCTTATTTCACGTTTGGTTTATTGTTGCACATCATGAGTTTGTNGCCAGCCAGCCACCCTTGTAGCCAGCCAGTCACCCTTGTAGCCAGCCAGCCACCCTTGTAGCCAGCCAGCCACCCTTGTAGCCAGCCAGCCATCCTTGTAGCCAGCCAGTCACCCTTGTAGCCAGCCAGCCACCCTTGTAGCCAGCCAGCCACCCTTGTAGCCAGCCAGTCACCCTTGTAGCCAGCCAGCCATCCTTGTAGCCAGCCACCCTTGTAGCCAGCCAGCCACCCTTGTAGCCAGCCAGTCACCCTTGTAGCCAGCCAGCCACCCTTGTAGCCAGCCAGCCATCCTTGTAGCCAGCCAGTCACCCTTGTAGCCAGCCAGCCACCCTTGTAGCCAGCCAGCCACCCTTGTAGCCAGCCAGCCACCCTTGTAGCCAGCCAGCCATCCTTGTAGCCAGCCACCCTTGTAGCCAGCCAGCCACCCTTGTAGCCAGCCAGCCACCCTTGTAGCCAGCCACCCAGCCTTGTAGCCAGCCAGCCACCCTTGTAGCCAGCCAGCCATCCTTGTAGCCAGCCAGCCACCCTTGTAGCCAGCCAGCCATCCTTGTAGCCAGCCAGTCACCCTTGTAGCCAGCCAGCCATCCTTGTAGCCAGCCAGCCACCTTTGTAGCCAGCCAGCCACCCTTGTAGCCAGCCAGCCATCCTTGTAGCCAGCCAGCCACCCTTGTAGCCAGCCAGCCATCCTTGTAGCCAGCCAGCCACCCTTGTAGCCAGCCAGCCACCCTTGTAGCCAGCCAGCCAGCCATCCTTGTAGCCAGCCAGCCATCCTTGTAGCCAGCCAGCCACCCTTGTAGCCAGCCAGCCACCCTTGTAGCCAGCCAGCCACCCTTGTAGCCAGCCAGCCACCCTTGTAGCCAGCCAGCCACCCTTGTAGCCAGCCAGCCACCCTTGTAGCCAGCCAGCCACCCTTGTAGCCAGCCAGCCACCCTTGTAGCCAGCCAGCCATCCAGCTAATCAACTAGTTATCCTTTCAACAATCAACCTCCAACTGAGTGTTAGCTGGCTGTTGATAGTTACTTTGATATATATATATATATATATATATATATATATATATATATATATATATATATATATATATATATATATATATGAATGAAAACTACATTCGCATATAGTCCTGGGGACCATTCAGGCTTGTTCGCATATATATATATATATATATATATATATATATATATATATATATATATATATATATATATTTATATATATAACATTATTAATAATAATAATATTAACATTAAAATAACATCTTTTCTTCTTAAAGTTGAGCATATTAAAACAAAAGCAGTAATAGTGAAGTATAATAAGGTGCAACTCGTACTGAACATAATTATAAACCATGCGAGCGTCTCACGCCTTATGAGAGAGAGTTCATTCCACGGTGGAAATGAATGCAACTCGCTCCGTGTCGGGGAGGGAAGGTCGAGTGAGGTTATCCCGCACTGGAAAACCTACCCAGTCCACGGGGCTTGAGGAAAATAATTGTTGTAATTCAAGGCAATCACACGGTAAATAGCATTTTGAAAACGTATTCACCATTGTTGATAGTCTCACAAGAAACCTTGTCCTCGAGTCATGCTTAAGGGGAGGATCAACGTTGTGTTTTGGAGACGGCCACAGCCTCGACCCCACTACTACACGCCAGGGATCGAAGCCACCATGGCTTGAGACCCTTAACATAGACTTAACTATTATTTTTCCACGAGGGAGTAACGTTGCGTTAGTTGCAGGCTCTTTGACACAGCCTCCACAGTAACTCTTCCCTGCTCAGGTCTCGACCCTCCTCCAACTAGTGTGTGTGTGTGTGTGTGTGTGTGTGTGTGTGTGTGGAAAGGGTGGGGGAGGGAGGGGTATAGAGGAGAGGGACGTCTTCCAAAGTTTTTTGCTTGAGATGGCTGGTTAGCTTTATTGGAAGATCATGGTATAGGTTCTGGAGATATTACCTCGTTGCGACGCCTCGTTGTCAAGTGGAACATGTGGCCCTCGGAAATTCTATAATGAAGTAATAACGTGTTGGCTTGTGAGTCGCCGCGGTAAATGAAAACACGACCTTGATTTCCCAAATGGCAGGTTTGCCCAGCACGTCAACCTGCGCCGACACGCTGCTTGCTCGCAACATGTCAACCTCTTCACTTTGTTATTTTTCAATCTTTAACTCAGTCGAGTAATATGTTCTATTAATATTTTCGTTTGGTGTCAAGGCTTTAGTGATATTATACACCATGTGTGTATGTTTTAAGTGATACACGGTGAGTGACACACAACGAAACCATAAGAATGTCATGTATTTATGAAAAAGAAAATATTGAGACTACATAATGGGATCAAATTAGTGTCCCTAGAGTATCAGTGATTGTTAAACACATTAGGTTCACCGCCATATTGAAGTGGTGCACATGAGGGTGATGGACGGACACTATAAACACTTCAGGTTATATTCATTCGAGAGCTGATACCACTAATCAACATTCAAATGATTTTAACATCGAGTGTCCCATCGTTTGATGGTTTACCTTTGATTTGAGGAGAGATCAGACCCGGTAGATAACCATTAAATGATGACAGGCACCGATTACCTTACCCTATTCTTCATCACTCTTCGATTAAGGACTATTTAATCATAGGGGGTGAGGGGAACCCCCAACTTATAACTGTCTTATAACAAAGTTTACATTTACCTTTATGGGAGCCGGTCGGCCGAGCGGACAGCATGCGGGACTTGTGATCCTGTGGTCCCGGGTTCGATCCCAGGCGCCGGCGAGAAACAATGGGCAGAGTTTCTTTCACCCTATGCCCCTGTTACCTAGCAGTAAAATACGTACCTGGGTGTTAGTCAGCTGTCACAGGGTGCTTCCTAAGGGTGGAGGCCTGGTCGAGGACCGGGCCGCGGGGACACTAAACCCCCGAAATCATCTCAAGATAACCTCAAGATTACCTTATTACGTAGGCCTATAATATAATTTGCATTTGTTATTCAAAGTAAAGACATTTCAAATTTTAAAGAAGCATCAATAAGAATCTACATAAACATAAACTTTCTCCGTTTAAATTCAACAAGATTACATCCTGTTTGACTATGAATGTCTAATTATTCTCATTAAAACACTAAATTATATTAGCAAAATCTCAAGGTGAAATTAGTATATCGATTCCTACGTTACTTTTGACAATAATCAACACAAATAATTAGGTATACACTTGTATACAAATGATATAGTTATGTCGAGGCTTGAGCCTAGTCACAACACGGGCATAGATATAACTTCTGGACTCCACCTTAGTAAGTCCACTATGGGCTCATAATAGCTTGTACTATTTGCGCCGCTCCTGTGCCAGGTGAGTTACGGGCTCACCATAGCCCGTGCTACTTGGAACTTGTTCCGAGTAGCTGAATGCATAACAACAACAACTCATCAGTTTGAAGCACAAGTACGACAGTGGACACAAATATTGAGACAGATCTTGCTCCTGTGTCAGGTAAGTCCACTACGGGCTTACCATAGTCCGTGCTACTTTTAGAACTTTTGTTCTAAGTAGCTAAATCTAAAACAACAACAACAACAAATATTGAGCCAGATCGTGGTGATCGTAGACACTCATAGGTGAGTACTCGCTCAGACTCCTGCACGCACGCACACATGCAGCAAAAAAGACAATTGAATACAAAGAAATTTGTGTGTTCAGCGCTGGTTTTTGTGGCCGAGTACAAGCTTCAATAATCTGCTTAATTTTAAAATTACACTCCCAGAGTCAGAGTTTTCAACGGGGTTTTCAATATAAAAAAAAAAATCTACGATTCTTCCAAGTGGATTGTCTTCTAATATCGGGCAAGGTCAGGCACGCCTTCTTGACTCCATCCCCTACTCTCCATCCTGTCTTCTCCCCCTCCCCTCTCCAGCTCTCTCATTCACTTCTTTCTTCTCCCCCTCCCTTTTCCCGTCTCTCTGTCTCTCAGTCTCTCTCTCTCTCTCTCTCTCTCTCTCTCTCTCTCTCTCTCTCTCTCTCTCTCTCTCTCTCTCTCTCTCTCTCTCTCTCTCTCTCTCTCTCTCTCCTCTCCACAGAATCCCTTTCCTTCAAAACGTGTTTCACTGCGGACCGCGTAATAACAGCGAAAGGACACTGGAACTAAAGTGGATCTTCGCCTCTATTACAATGATATTGGAGATTTGTGGCGGGAGGAACGTACAGTTGCCATTATATGCACACGACTTCCACCAACCCCTTGTTTCTTACAAGGGGGGGGGGGGGGGTGTTCTGTGGTGGGGGGGGTGTTCTGTGGGGGGGGGGGGGTGTTCTGTGGGGGGGGGGGACAACACGTCGACAGCCGGAGTCAAGGGATCAAGAACCGCCAGGTGTACCCAAGCTGATTAGCGAGCCAGATTCTCCCCTTGATGGCTCGCTAATAACCCATAATTACACCCCGGAAATATAATTATGATTAGCTGCATGTCGATTAAGATGGAGATGGCTTTTTGTTTCACCTTTTTACGGCGGGCGACGGATAAGATTTTAAAAGGTGGTGAAATGAGAGAGAAAGGTGGGGCCGTTTTGTGTATTCACCTAGTTGTGTTTGCTGGGGTTTGAGCTCTGCTCTTTCGGTCCGCCTCTCAACTGTGAGCGTCGTATGTGTTGTGGTGGGCTGGCTGACCCACTCTTGTTCTATTTCTTGTTCTTCCTATTGCTGTTATTCCTATTGACCAGACCACACACTAGAAGGTGAAGGGACGATGACGTTTCGGTCCGTCCTGGACCATTCTCAAGTCGATTGAATGGTCCAGGACGGACCGAAACGTCGTCGTCCCATCACCTTCTAGTGTGTGGTCTGGTCAACATACTTTAGCCACGTTATTGTGACTCATCGCCTGCTTATTCCTATTCTTAGTCTTTCTCATTTTAGTGTATTTTGTCTTGTTTCTACTTCCCCCTTGTAATACTATTATAGTTTCTTGTAACTCTATATGCAATTTTGTTTTTAAACCCAAAAATTTGGTTTAAAAATTCTTTTAGATCGGTGCTCAGATGACTCCTCTGAGGAGTGAAGATGGATGGAAATCATTCCACTAATATGTTTGGCAGACAAATATTCTAATTGCTAGATGACGGAGGTAATAGTCTGCGTGAGGTATTACTTCACGCTAATAGTGATTCAGCCTAATTTAATGGTTAGAGGGCGTAAGTAATGATGATTAAGGTGGTAGGGCAAGCGGTGGTGGGCCGCCTATGGCTAGTGGTGACGGAATGCATCTCAAGTTTAACGCAGTTCCAAGGAATGATATTTAACCTTGGCATGACGGCTGAGTGGACAACGCTCGGGATTCGTAGTCCTAAGGTTCCGGGTTCGATCACCGGCGGAAGCGGAAACAAATAGGCAGTGTTTCTTTTCACCCTGATGCCCCTCTTCACCTAGCAGTAAATAGGTACCTGGGAGTCTGACAGCTGCTATGGCTGCTTCCTGCGGATGTGTAATAAAAGGAAGCCTGGTCAAGGACCGGGCCGCGAGGACGCTAAGCCCGGAAACCATCTCAAGATAACGTCAAGATAACCTGGAGTAAAGGTGTCCTGCTCCTGCTGTACAAGTGAAGGTTGCCCTTGTGGAAAAAGCAGATTCACTGTACTGGAAGCAATAGATGCTGTTACAATCAGGTGGTTTTGCTGATCCAAATAATTCTATAATGAAAAGTTCACTCGCATGGAAACGCCAGGTTACACTACTGGAAACCCACAGATCTGAAGTTCAGTACTATAAGTAAATGCCAAGACAGTAAAGTAAATATACAGTACATATTAATGTACTGTATATTCATATACAATACATTTATTTACATTACTGTATAAATGTAAATATAAGTACAGCAAATATCCTGAATTTGTTTTT
>WNGS01005997.1:17807339-17837044 GCA_020271785.1 Procambarus virginalis | reverse complement strand
ATTGATGATTGATGAAGATTAAGCCACTCAAGAGATGACACGGGCATGAATAGCCCTAAGGATGTTTTACACTAATTAATTTATTATGAACCTCATAAGGTGAGTGGTAGCATCTGTAGACTATATAACACACACACTTATATATATATATATAATATTATATATATATATATATATATATATATATTATTATATATAATATATTATATGTTATACATTAGCTTTTATTTTTTATATTTTTGAGGAGCACTTAAAATTGTCGAGGCCAGGGGTCCGGGGCGCTGATGGACTGGGGATGTAATTGCACCACGCCATGACTGGGTAGCCAAATTAACTGTGCGCGCTCTCATTCACTGTTTCATATCACGAGTGCAGCTCTTCACATGGCATCATTATATTTTGGCTGCACCGCACTAATAGTAAAGCAAATATTACATGTTAGCTCGGATTGGGAACTGGAATAAATGATTCCAAAAATGAGATTGATATTCATGTTCAGTTCAAATAATATTAACGATAGAGTTCCACAATTATTGCATAGAAATTGTAACTCGATCTGACGGTGTATTTGCGTTAACTGCAACGATACTGGTGACAATATTTTTGTCTACATCTACCTTAGCCAAATAGTTATGGTAAATTCTATCATCTCTTAATTCTGAAGGATTTCTCAAGTTCCTCATTGCAACTTTTATCAACAGGCATCTGTAAGTGGACTTTGAGTCTTCAAGTCACTGGTATATGCCTCAATTTTTTGTATCTTTTCGTTTTCTTGAAGTATTTATATTTCATCATTAATGTCAAGGATGAAATAATCAATATGAAGGCGTCTACAGGTTAACATGAAATATCTCAAATACCCAACATAAATATCCATTTATAAATTGCTTCGACTGGTAATTGATAGCTCCAAGTACACAAGCATTAAGAAATTACTTATTGTATAAAAGACAATATTCTACGAGCAGCTGGAAGAACATATAAACACACAAGTTCAAATCATTATTACAGGGCGAGACAGACGAGTTAACATAGTATTTTAACCTAACCTTTCTCCCCCTTGCTTCTGACATGTGTTTCATACGTGTGAGAGGCTTGCCGATCTGAAAAGAGGGGGAGGGGGAGAGGTACGAAGAAAAGTACTAGGAGCAGTTCATATAACAATTATTTAATTTATATTGACAATCTAGATTGAAGCTTATTCAAGACAAAGTTGTCAAGATGGCGAAGGCCTCCCTCGTTCCTTCCCCTGGTCTTAGTGCCCGGGTTCTCCCCCACCTCCTTGTTATTACTAAACTTGTGGTGTCGGGACCTGCCGTTTGGAGTTCTGAACACATTGTTCAGAACTGCTTACACAAGGTGTTTGATGTGTGCAGTGCTGGGAGTGTCAGGCTGCAGCGCGGTGTAGTAATGATTTGTCAGGTGGCGGCCAAATCTTTGCCTCTCAGGGAGGAGATTTTACCGCACTGGACGGTGTACAAGCCATGGCGAGCTGCGCTGAAGCATCGAATAATATAATTAATAATAGACAACAGACTCGGTCCATTTTGCTAGGAATATTTAATCTTAATTGTTCGTCATTTGATCGAAATGGTTATCCGGACCAGTTGATGAGCGAACAGCAGAGTTGATACACATTGGCCCAACCGGCCCTTGAGTGGCAGGAGCGAGGGGCGGTGATACATCATGGTCGTGGCATATAAATGAACCAGCTTGGGTCTATTAATTACCGTAAAGCTGAGCGAGATCTGCGGTAATGCTGGAGCTAATATCGTCCCCGGCAGGCCCCGGGACAATTATTCAACCAAACTGACACGAGCCCCGTGCCGTGGGAGGCTCGCCTATTTGTACCTGCAAGATCGAGCATTTAGCTCTTTGATCCCCGCTTCCCTACAATGTGAACATGATCCTACGATTCAGAAGAGCAGACCTGTAGAAAGAAAGATTTTTGTCATAAAAGCATTATCATAAATACGGGAAAGGGTATTCTATTATGGTAGAATTTTATGATAAGATGGAAGCTTTCAACTGAACGTCAAAATGAACCAGAGATACACAAAAAAATACTTCCTTACTCTGAGAGTAGTCAGTAGAATGCACTGAGAATAAGTTGATTTAGAGGCAGTTGAAGAGGAAAATTCTACTGGGTATGCGAGTCAGCTACGACAGGAAGACAGGCATGCAGGCGGGTGGGCAGGCAGGGAGGCAGGCAGGAGGCAGACAGGCAGGTGAGAGTTGTGAGGTCATCCTGGATCATCCTCTACCCTTGAAAAACCTGACTAGCATTGCTCCCCTTCGTTTGATATGCATTTATATATTCTTAAGAAAAATCTTATCATTGTCTTGCATACAAATTATACAAGTAAGTTATTTTATATATTGATGAACCAGTTAAAAAATATTATATTGGAATACATTGTTGGCAGGCTGTGCTCTACTGATGAATTTTGTAGTTCTTTAACCATTTCATACTTTCCATTTGTTTGACAAAAAATGACAAAGGATTTGATGATGTTTGAATAATATAAATGTTGAAATATTTTAAATAGCTATGTAAAGTGTAAATCCTAAATTAAAAACTTGTGTTAATTATTAATCGAGGAAATTCGATTTTTTTTATAAAATCAGGTATGGCATCAATTACAATTATAAGCGGTGGCGCAGCGAGGAGTCAGAGGTGACTTGACCTGGCCTGGCCTGACCGGACCTGACCTGATCCCTTATGTCTCTCTGAATTTACAATCCTGATTAATACCCTCTTTGCCTTCACTCAGAATGAACTTAAATCCATTCTTTTTCTGCTTGTCAGGATTTGTTTTCCCTTTATGGGCCACTAATACCCCCCTCACTCTATTTAGGCGATTAGGCTGCTGGAGATGTATTACGTCGTCTTGGAAGACAGAAATCCCAGTGGTGGAGAAAGGTACACACTGGAGAAATAGCTTGACCCTCCTTCCTGACCCCTGACCCCCCTCGCCCCTGACCCCCCCTCGCCCCTGACCCCCCCTCGCCCCTGACCCCCCCTCGCCCCTGACCCCCTTGCTCCCAACCCCCTCCCCCCATTCGCACGGCCATTATCTGTCTGGACGTAATCTAATTGGAAATTAATCCTCTTACTGGTTTCTTCTTCGTCGTTGTTAATTATCTCTTCTCTTATTATGGTTACAGTATTTTATGGGCTAGTTTGTTCAGTGGTTTTCTGAGCGTTTTGGCGATGTCTCATTTTTTGGTCAAGTGAGAGGGTGTAGTATGGGGGGGGGGGGAGATGGAAAGGGTCGGAGATGAAGAAAGGGGTATGGAGGAGGTTGGGAAGAGATATACATAGAATTGGATCGAAGGGGAAAGAGGAGAGAGACCCGGACAAAGCCGGGTAGCCCCATTGCATTATGTATAACACTAATTATATTTAATAATTATATAGTATAATTATAACTATAAGCAATAATTATAATGATTAAGAATAATTTTTTATAAATGATGTCTCAAAAGTCTGAAACAAATAGCTGTTCTGAATATATCTTTTTTTCCTCTACTTTCAGGTAGTTTAGAGTGATGACGATGTCCGGGAATGTGAGTCAAGTTAGTGAGGCAGAGCAGCAGACAGCCTGGTGGTATGAGGTATCTGGCGCTTTGCAATTACTTCATCCACTCCCCTATTCTGGAACATATCCTCATAATGCATCCACAATTTGCCAGTACAGTTAGTGTTTGGGTGTGGGACGAGTCGAGGTCAAAGTATACCTCTCGCAGTGTAAGTTAGGCTGGAAGACGCAGCCGGTGGAGTTGGCTCCACGGTCCCACAAGCCGGTGGAGTTGACTCCACGGTCCCTCAAGCTGGTGGAGTTGGCTCCACGATCCCACAAGCTGGTGGAGTTGGCTCCACGATCCCACAAGCTGGTGGAGTTGACTCCACGGTCCCACAAGCTGGTGGAGTTGACTCCACGGTCCCACAAGCTGGTGGAGTTGGCTCCACGATCCCACAAGCTGGTGGAGTTGGCTCCACGGTCCCACAAGCCGGTGGAGTTAGCTACACGGTCCCACAAGCTGGTGGAGTTGGCTCCACGATCCCACAAGCTGGTGGAGTTGGCTCCACGATCCCACAAGCCGGTGGAGTTGGCTCCACGGTCCCACAAGCCGGTGGAGTTAGCTACACGGTCCCACAAGCTGGTGGAGTTGGCTCCACGATCCCACAAGCCGGTGGAGTTGGCGCCACGGTCCCACAAGCCGGTGGAGTTAGCTCCACGGTCCCACAAGCTGGTGGAGTTGGCTCCACGGTCCCACAAGCGGTGGAGTTGACTCCACGGTCCCACAAGCCAGCCTCGTCCTCACCAGTTGCCTCCACGTCACAAAAATGGTACACTAAATTTCCCGAACCAACCTAACCGATGGACCTTCGAATAGAAAACGTGCCAGCCCGTCAATTTTTTGTTGAGAGCCGCTATGATTTATAGTACACCATATTTTGACGTTGCGGGATTTTATCGTCGAAATACAATGTGTTATTGAGAGAACAGATTGTTACCATCCCGTCTTTTGTGGTGCCGGGTTTTGAGCCCAGAGAAGCGGGGTTTTGTGACACTGTGTAACTCTTCATATTGTCTGGGGAAGCTGCATGAATGACCATACATCAGTGTTAATAAAACAAAAAACGAGAGTGGACTCTGAGCCAGATCGGTACTGAGGTCAGAGCAAGTGTGGGTAGACGGACCAAGTATCACTTGTGGTGCCATGGCCAAGCTTCTTGCAGAATTAAATATGTTCAGAGAGCTTGAGAGTGATCCCTCGGGGTCATTTTCTACCAACGAGAGGCATATGCACTAAGGGTCAGTTTAGCTAAATGTGCTCTGAAATAGGTATTATATATTTCCACTGTTTTTAGCAACTTGAAACCATAATTGGACCCCAGTGCTTTTAATGAGGCAATTGAAGAACTCGGCCATATATTGCATATCTCACTATTGTTATTTGTATAGTGTATATTGAGGGGGCTCGTCCGTGATTGATTGATTAATTGATGAAGATTAAGCCACCACAAGAAGTGGCACGAGCATGAGTAGCCCCGTAGGTGGTAGATGTTTGGAGTGAATGTGATCTTTGGTCGTGTAACATCTTGAAGTGTCTCTGGGCCTGGATTGTCCCTCGTCCGTGATGACACACACACACACCAAGTGTATCATTTAGACAAAAAGTACGCGAGGGATTATTTGTATTTGTATATCTAGAGACTGTGTGGATAGGGGTGAGCGGGAAAGTAGAATCTTGGAACCTAATTACTACTATTACTATTATTACAATTATTATTGTTTTCTTATTTATCGTAGTCACTTTTAAGAATAGGTTCTAGGTTTTCGTTTCCGGTACTGTTTTGTTTAGCGATTATAGTATTTGCGGTGCTGTTTTATACCTAGCATTTATAATTTCTATATTTTTAATTTTTAATTTTCGAAATAGTACACCCGATATGTTCGTGACTTTTCTCCTTTTGAATTCAGTTGTTATCGTAAAGGTTCCTCCAATGGCTACCTTCTCTTCCTCGTACCATCTCGCTTGTCCTTCCCTCGTCCTTCCTTCCCTCCAATTTCCTCATCTTAGCCCCTCATCCCTCCTCTTGCGCTTCCCCTTCTTCCTCCTAGGGGAACTCCATCATAATTGCCCGGGCTAGAAGCAGATCAATCAGGGGAGGAAGTGGAGCAGAGGGGAGCGAGATTGACTAATTTGTGTCTCATGTTTCTGACGAAGGGATCTCCACGCGCCTCCCCCCTGAAGCTCTGACCAAGGAGTCGTGACGCCCCTTCTCTCCGCTGGGTGCGTGGCTCCTGGAGGCTCGGGCGAAGGGTCTCCACGTGCCTTGCCCCTGAAGCTCTGACCAAGGAGTCGTGACGCCCCTCCCTCCGCTGGGAGCGTGGCTCCTAGATGCTCAGGCGAAGAGTCTCCAGGCGTCTTCTCTTCAGGTGTGTGGCTGATGGGTGAGGCAGCAGAAAATAGCCTCGGTTGGAACTGATTGGACTGAAAGGCACTAACGGTAGAGGACGTGGCTGAACAGTAAGCACAAACTGTTAATATTTGGTCGAGTTGTGTTGAGAGAGGCATTGCTGTAGTGATGGGAGGACAGTTGTGTCAAGGTGAGGAGCACTCCAGCCCTGGTGCTCATGTTGGTGAGCACCTCACCATGAGTCCCTCACTGTGAGGTGCTCATGTTGGTGAGCACCTCACCATGAGTCCCTCACTGTGAGGGATCAGGGTTGCTGGGTGCCAGTGCTCACCAGCGGCTTCATTACAACCAAGGGGCTAGCGAACCCTTCATTAACTGTCACTTCTTAGTAGTGTTCGTGTTTACTGTTGCGCGACACAACCTTGCAGACTGCCTCGCTTGTTGCAGAGTCAACGTTCGATCCTCAATGCATTGACCCAGGTGGTTTAGCATAGTTTTTCCACTCCGTGCTAGATTCCAAATTGATCCAGCGCTTTTCCCTGATAAATTGCCTTGCTTTTCCTCCCATGAGTCAAATCATATCAGTTACATTTCGGGAGCAAGAATATGTTTCTTAAGCTTTATATTATTTAAAGGGCTGTGGAACTCTAGCTCATAAGTAATGCTACTTGCAGATTATAAGTAAAGTTTTCTTGGTTCTGTAGGTTTAATTCCTTGCGTCAACACCAAGGTAAACTGAATTGTGTTGCAAATATTGACGATGAATGATATTGCCCGTCGCCTCCTTCCTCCGCTTGTGTGCTCACTCCACTCTTAATATTATATATCATAACCATTACTATTAGCAGCAGCAACATAATCAAAATTTATATTATATTTATACATTAAATGGTTTGTGGGTGAGTTTTAATGGGTCATTAAAACCTTTCCATACTAAGCACAAGAAACTGAGGTCACGTGACGTCTGTGTTATACATTGCAATAATTGCATTCCTTGCAGATAGATGGGATGATTACGAGTCTCCAGTGATCGTAAACATTAAGAATAATACAGGGTTAAACTTCTTGTAAATTTAATGGTGTAATTAGATGTTAAACTTGACGTTGATGCGGACCCTGGCGGCTGGTCAGAGTCCTGCTGTTATGATATGTTACAGTTGGCGTCCCTCTGTTGGTGGGGCTTGATGTGGGAGGCTTAGCTTGTCTATGATGGTGAGGGTTGTTGTGGGAGACTTAGTCTATCTATGAGGGTTGACATGGGAGACTTAGTCTATCTATGAGGGTTGACGTGGGAGACTTAGTCTATCTATGAGGGTTGACATGGGAGACTTAGTCTATCTATGAGGGTTGACATAGATGACTTAGTCTATCTATGAGGGTTGACGTGGGAGACTTAACTTGTCTATGATGGTGAGGGTTGACATGGGGCACCCAGTAAGAACATACAGCATTACTCTAGGTGAACTCACACACTAAATTACATACGTATTTGCACACACATACTTCACAAAATCTGGCACCTTAGATCACGTGAAGGCAGGAACTATCAGGGAGAAAGCGCCAAGCCATTAAGACTATATAGCACTGGGAAGGAGTCAGGATAAGGATTTGGGATGGGACGGGGGAAAGGAATAATGCCCAACCACTTGGACGGTCGGGGATTGAACACCGACCTGCATGAAGCGACACTGTTACAATTTTAGTTTAATTGTAGTCGGTAAATGGAAGCAATTAGACAAGTAGGTTAGACAAGACAACCTGATCAATCTCTGATGAGAGGTCTAGGGGCACCCCGTAGTCAGAGGACCTCGAGCTTGAATGATCATCTGTGAGTCCCAAACCACACACACCAGAAGATGGAGAGTGGACGGCGTTTCGGTCCGTCCTGGACCATTATAAAGTCGATTATCATAATCGACTTGATAATGGTCCAGGAAACATCGTCGTCTCTTCATCTTCTGGTGTGTGGGGTTTGGTCATCATGTGGTTTGATACAGTACTCGCAAGCCGAGGTCGCTACTTTTAAAACACAAATTGGGGTAAGGTTCTTGTGGAGACAGGAAGTCCGGAGGACGTAAACTCAACCCGCTGGAGGCGCGCATAGTTGAGCTAGTGGTACAGTAAGTGCTGGTCGGCCATTACGCCAGATTTCACATTTTTTGGTAACTTTAATATTTTGTGCAGTAACGCCATAACTGAACATTTTTATCGGGAAGTTTTCTCTTTACAGTTGCTTTGTCAATTGGAGTAGAGATTGTTAGGAAGGTCTATGTTGTTATAGATTCAGCTACTCGGAACAAGTTCCAAGTAGCACGGGCTATGGTGAGCCCGTAACTTAACTGGCACAGGAGCTGGGCAAGAAGCACGGGCTATGGTTAGCCTCGTGGACAGGAGATGTCTCCTGTGAGGAAGGTCTACTCCAGTTGTTCCTAACGTGGTGTTAATACTGTGTGTGCTCACCTCTACACATGTTGGCCCCTTTAACATAGCGGGACACGGAGGCTCCTGGCAGCGTATTTAAAAATTGTAATTGATCTTCATCATTGTGACTGTTAACTCACCTCTTCAGCACATACTGTAGTTAACTTGAGGTTATTTTGAGATGATTTCGGGGGCTTAGCGTCCCCGCGGCCCGGTCCTCGACCAGGCCTCCTTTACGTTACACATCCCCAGGAAGCAGCCCGTAGCAGCTGTCTAACTCCCAGGTACCAATTTACTGCTAGGAAACAGGGGGCATTAGGGTGAAAGAAACTTGTTGCCCATTTGTCTCCGCCTCCACCGGAGATCGAACCCGGAGCCTCAGGACTACGAATCCGAAGCGCTGTTCACTCAGCTGTCAGGCGCCCTGAGTTACTCAACACTTGTGACATGAACATAGCTCTTCAACACTTTGTAATATATCTCTTCACCAAGTCAATCTGGCCAGAGCTAACGAGTGTGTGGCAATGTGCCCTTGTACTAATTATCTGCAAAGTGCAACATAACTTGTGTGGATGGTGGAGTGTGGCGGCTTTGGTGTGCACACCACCGCTAAGTGCTGGTGCTATGGTCCATTAAACGCTCATCCAACCCTCCCTCACTATTCATGAGCGTCTGATTAAGCATGCAAGTCCTCCGCTCTCGATACGGCGCCCTGACCCCGATGGGGCGGAGGCTGGTGGGCCGACCCTGAGTCTTATGAGCGAGTTGGACCAACGCGGGCTCCGGCACACACACACACACACACACACACACACACACACACACACACACACACACACACACACACACACACACACACACGGCCCCCGGCACAAACACACAGCCTCTGGCACACATACACAACGTCCAAAGCATTATCCATTCCCCGGTATCTTTACGTTGTAACAAATCTTTAAAAATGTTATAGTTACGCTTCAAGCGGCCAAAACATGGCCGAGTAACGTTAAATCAACGTAGTATCATCGTTGTCAACGTTGATTCAATGTTATATTAGCGTTGTTTGCCCCCCCCCCGGCAAACCTATCGAGACCAATGCATAGAAAACGTAAATATTACGACATTTAAATTTCTAATAATACGATATTTAAATGTCTAGTGTCTCATTTTTAACAGATTGGTCGATTCCGTCAAGAATACGACATAGGAGGTTGATTGTTGTTGTTGTTGTTATAGATTCAGCTACTCGGAACAAGTTCCAAGTAGCACGGGCTATGGTGAGCCCGTAACTTACCTGGCACAGGAGCTGGACAAGTAGCACGGGCTATGGTGAGCCCGTAACTTACCTGGTACAGGAGCTGGGCAAGTAGCACGGGCTATGGTTAGCCTCGTGGACAGGAGATGTCTCCCGTGTAGGAGGTGAGAGAACAAGGTTGATAATATATACCTTCGTCATAAGAGAACAGGGGGGGGGGTAATTAGACCGCCTCCCCCCTTCCCTTGTGGGCATTGCAGATAGTCCAATCACATGCTAGTAATTGTATAATTATCGCCTGACCTTGTGCTGTAATTGTTAGCCAGGACAGTTGTATGTAAGTAATTAGCATAGTCTTCCTTGTCATGATAACTTTGACATCGTACATTTGCACTCTTGAGCTCTACTCGTTATCATTTTAACTTTGTTTTATGAAACGGAACTTACGAAACGGATATTCCAGGAATAACCGTAGTCATCTTCAAGAGGAAACTAGATTGTTTCCTTCAAGGAGTGCCGGACCAACCGGGCTGTGGTGGTTATGTGGGCCTGCGGGCCGCTNAGAAAGGTAATCACCAGCTCTTTACGAGGTATTGAACCTTGTGAGTTATGGAAGGTGCCTCGGGTACTTTAGGGGGGCCCCATGAAGAACAGGGCCCGTAAACCACGAAATTTTTTGCCTCGGGAGTAAAAATTAATGAGCAGGTATATATCCGCGCTCCCAGAGCAGTATGAAAGGACGCAGCCCTCCGCTCTGGCGTGTTGGGTAATACTAATAATGGCGCCCCCCTCTGCCCACACGACTCGGCCTCCTCCTCGTAACGAATTCGTGTGAGTGAGTGATGAGTGTCTAGGCTGAAAGTTCGTGATTGGCTACAGTGTTGACTTGGAGGGTGAAGTGAGGGCTGGTGACCTGGAGGACCAGGTGAGGCTCGCTTAAATGGCGAGATAAGCGGGTAGTCCCTTGTGGTACCTTTGGCTAAGTGCTTTTAATACCCACTTGTAACCGGGTTGTTTCACGAGCGGTTAGTGATGGTGACGGAGCTCTGGGTCTGTACCGGAGATTACACTCCTCACCCGAGGGTGTCCTGATCCACGCTCAGGTCTCGTTGACATTGTCTGGGTGTGTGTTGAGACACACGTCTGGTCTGGGGTGTGTGAGACACACGTCTGGTCTGGGTATGTGAGACACGTCTGGTCTGGGTATGTTGAGACACACGTCTGGTCTGGGTGTTTGAGAGACACGTCTGGTCTGAGTTTGTTGTAACACATACTTATATGAGTCAGAGTTTCAGAAGTTTGTTTCTGACTGACAGGTTTCTTGAGATTTTATAATAATGTATCCGGCATGACCATGTTAGCACAACCCGTCCTCCTCCTAGAGCGTTGCATTTTGACGTATACTCTACCCAAGACCAAAAATTGTCGTACTAGAGAGGGTAGCGGCTCACGAAATTGACATACTGTCCCGTTTTCTGTTTGGGTCTTCTGTTAGATTAGGATAAGGGCTATACGTCGTGTTTTTAACGGATTGGTCGATTTGATTCAAAGAGCGACGTTTATTAAGTAAAAGGACGGACTGTCGGAACCGCATTGTCCACCGTATGTTATCTACGGGTTATACAAGGTCCAGTTTAGAGGGACCTCTGACAAACCACCGGATTCCTGTCCCAGTTGAGGCCTCTAGGGGAGAGAGTGGGGCTCTCGGGTAAATTCAGGTAAAGGATTGCCTTAACATTGTGAAAGGATGTGTGTGTGTGAGAGAGCAGGGCGAGAGATGTAGCTAGATAGCAACAGCAACAGCCCTCGCAGCAACAGACACAGCAACAACAGCAGCAGCCGCAGAAGCAACAGCAACAGCCCTCGCAGCAACAGACACAGCAACAACAGCAGCAGCCGCAGAAGCAACAGCAACAGCAGCAACAGCACTCGCAGCAACAAACACAGCAGCAATAGCAGCAGCAGTCGCAGCAACAGCACTCGCAGCGACATACACAACATCAGCAGCAGCAGCAGCAGCACTCGCAGCAACAGACAGCAGCAACAGCAATAGTATCATAGAACGGCTGGTATGTGAGGTAAGGAATACCGAGCGTGGAGGCTGTGGTGTGCACACCAGGCAGAGCGTCCCCTCGAGGATGGGGAGGGCTCGAGTCGGACTTGAGCACCGAGTATTTTTTCTCCATGGCCGGGGGTGTGGAGCCTTGCTGGACTCTAAGAATGGCTAGCAATTAAGATCCTTTAGTTCGTTCTCGTTACGTTGGTCTAATGTGGTCCTGCGACTTCTTACGGGAAGCACTTCCGGTGTTAGATTAGTTTTATGGCGCTTTCTTGGCGATGTGGGAATTGTTGTGTAAGTTGGAATAATGCCTTGGCTGTCTGCGGAGCAAAGTTCACGTTACGGGTGTGGTGTGGTGCGCAAGGTGTGCTGTGGTGGTGTGGTGTGGTGGGCAGGGTGTGTGGTGTGGTGGGCAGGGTGTGTGGTGTGTGGGCAGGGTGTGTGGTGTGGTGGGCAGGGTGGTGTGGTGTGGTGGGCAGGGTGTGGTGTGGTGGGCAGGGTGTGTGGTGTGGTGGGCAGGGTGTGTGGTGTGGTGGGCAGGGTGGTGTGGTGTGGTGGGCAGGGTGTGGTGTGGTGGGCAGGGTGTGTGGCATGTTGGTGTGGTGTGGTGGGCAGGGTGTGGTGTGGTGGTGTGGTGGTGTGGTGGGCAGGGTGTGTGGCGTGGTGGTGTGGTGTGGTGGGCAGGGTGTGGTGTGGTGGGCAGGGTGTGTGGTATGGTGGTGTGGTGTGGTGGGCAGGGTGTGTGGCATTGTGGTGTGGTGTGGTGGGCAGGGTGTGTGGCATGGTGGTGTGGTGTGGTGGGCAGGGTGTGTGGTGTGGTGGGCAGGGTGTGTGGCATACTCGTGTGGTGTGGTGGGCAGGGTGTGTGATTTGTTGCAGCATACAATCCTCCAGTTTGAGTACTCACACTACACTGAGGACAGATGAGCATGGTTCGAGAAACTCAACAAATTATCTACATGCCTGGTGCAGAGTGGATGGGCTGGCCGTCTATGGCTACTTCAAAGTCCAGTGGGGGTTAGGGTGGTATCTGGCATGTGATTTGATATTGGCATCACATTCACGAAGAATTCGTTTAATTATTGATCTTCAGTGTGTTTAGGTGTTCAATGAAAACAGAAACGTATTGTATCCTCACTGTGTCACTTATTTCATTGTTGTTATCCATGAAAGTACCATCTGCTTTGTGCAGGGGGCCCAATGTTAGATATAGGGTTTTGTTCTAGATTTTACATATGTGGGAAAAAAGGATTTGGGATTCATCTGTATTTCACTTGCAGCTTTTTGCTCTCTTTGTCTCTCTTGGATTTTATAATTCTTGTAGCTTCAGCTCGATCGTTTCTGTTTCTCTATTTGGAATATGATTTGGTATTTGTTTTCTTCGACTATAAAGGGAATGCTGTTCTCTTTGTTATTTGCATCTTTCTCCTTTTTTTCTTAGTGGTATGTGGCTTGAATATATTTGTAGTGCTGTTATGCCTGTTTTCTCAAAGCAATGATTTAGGTTTGTATTTTCTTTTTATTTTTCCCATCTTATTTCTGTGAGGTCTTAGTTTTTTAGTTCCCAGTTAAACTGTTTATTAAAATTGAATTTGTTGAATTCTCCTGCTCTTGGATTTGAAGCTATTTGCATGTTTGTCTGAATTTCAAGATGGTTGTGATCTGAGTCTGTTAACAGGTATTTATAATATTATGTTCCTCACCAATTCCTGAGTGAATTCGACACTGTGAAAGTAAGGTCTTGGATGTTTTCTTTTGTAATTCTGCTGTGTTTTTGGTTTAAGACAAATCTGTCACACATTCGCAAGAGGTCATTTATGTGTGACTGTCCATTTAGTCTGCTTCCTGGGATTCTCTCAGATATGACCGTATTTACCACATTCTTCCATTTTAGGTGTCGTAGGTTGAAATCCCCACGCAAGATGATGATCGGGGCTGGGATTGTGAGGGTTTTCTAAGCAGTATTCTATTTTCATTAGTTGGTCTTTAAAATGTTGAGAATTTACCTCTGGTGACTTGTACACAAGAACAACCACCACATTTGGGAACATAATATGTAATTTCTAAACTCATACAAGTAATAGGAATATACAAAATGATATATATTGATAGCATTTGAGGCGGGCGCTGGCTGTGTGGTATGAGAGAGACGATGCCGGTTGTTGGAAGTCGAAACTTTAACCCGGAAATTAGTAGCGATGGGAGATGATGAAGCAGAAGATGAGTTTCGGGAGCTCTCCAGTCTGCTTTCTCCAACCAGCCTCCTACCAACCCTCTCCATTTGTAATCCAACCCTTTCCTTCCACCCCCCCCACCTCCTGCATTGACTCACTACCCAGTTCCTGGTGGCCCAAGAGCTTGGATCTACTCGATGAAAACCAAGCCTCGCAATACATAAATTCAAGACGAAATACAGACTAGAACCCTCCCCTCTTTCCGCTCAGAACACTTAAACAGAGCATCAAAACATGTGAATGCTACACAATGTTCATCAATATATGTTGAAATACACGAAACAAACGGGGAACAAACACACAAAGATTGTGAAGAGACTGAAGGCCTTCTTCGCTCCTGTGACGTATGTCTTTAATTTGCATCGTCGTCCCTCGTCCCAATATTGTTCATTTGAAGCAGGCTTCACTTTGTAAATTAGTGTGTGTGTGTGGGGGGCGGCGAGTTCTCATTTGTCTATGGTGGAATTAGGTCCAGCTCTCCAGACCCGCCTCTTACCTGTGGATCATCTGGTGCAGTGACTCTCGAACTTTTTGTGCTTTGGTATGTTGTAAGAGTCATTACACAGGATCATTCCTCTTACAACATACCTGACTTCCTAGCACGACTCACCTACCAATATACCTCACCTGCTAGCACCTTTGTTTTACCAGCAAATCTGAACGGCCAGCATGACTAACTACGTTATGATACAACTCACAATACCGAAAGACAGGTTAACAAGTCTCCGGGGAGCCAATCAGGTAACCCCCCCTCAGACCTCCCCCCCCACACCGTTCCAATTAGCGAAACTGTAAGGGGGTGAGACCTTTCCTTGCTCGTTTCCTGTACTCATTCTTCTTTTCTGACGAATCTTGATAGTGCTACTTAAAGCCCCAGTAATCTTTCCCTCTGGCTTTCTGAGCGACACTTTTGTATAAGATTGCTATGCAATGCTCTCCGGAGCGATGCCCTCCGGTGCGATGCCCTCCGGTGCGATGCCACCACCACCGTTGTCACCTTTCCCCTCACCAAGCTCTGACTCTTGTCGGAAGAAGACAAGCCCGTAGAAAAAAACTTGACAGACGGGGACAGGCAGCACAATCAATATACTGTATTTCCCCTCGTCTCCCCCTCCCCCTCCCACGACTTGGAAGCCGTAAAGAGGTAAGGAGAGGTTGTGGAAGGGGGGCAGGGGAAGGGGGGGCAGGGGGAAGGGAGGGGAGGGGAGGGGGAGGGGGGGTAAAAATACACAAGGAATCTAATGGAAGAGAGTAACGGGGAGCAGTCACGCGGACACACATGCACACACTCTTGTGGAGAATGCGTGTAAATAAATAAAATAGCCGTGTACCCTTTCATGAGCAAGAGTGAACAAACACACGCACGTGCACACCAACACTTATAACCAACACACAAAATTAAACACACACAAGCGTGCATACCCGCGCGCGTGCACGCACGCACGCACGCGCGCGAACACACACACACACACACACACACACACACACACACACACACACACACACACACACACACACACACACACACACACACACATATATAAACATTCATGTGGGTGTAATGGGAAAAAACACTAACATAGGTAAAAAAAAATACCTAACAGACAGAAGTCAGAGAGCAACAGTAAGGGGCGAGAAGTGGGGCTGGCGTAGGTTAAGCGGAGTACCTCACGGAGCGGCGCTGGGACCCATGCTATTCTTCATTTATGTAAATGACCTGTCTGCAGGAGTCAAGTCTTATGTGTCGATGTTTGCAGACGATCAAACACTAATGCGAAAATTGTGACAGATGAGTAACGATCCAGTTCCGAGTAACTGAATCTAAAACATAATAATCGTAGCCAACGCACCCCCTTGTGACGTCATATGAACTCTGGCAAGGAACCAATCAGGAATAAGAGTATGAAGATGCTCTTTTTTTGGGTGAACTTATCAAGAGGATCGTTGCAGCTGGTAGATCAGAAAATTTGAGTTGCAAAAGACTACAGCTATTCTACGTCAGACTACAATTATTCTACGTCAGACTACAATTATTCTACATCAGACTACAATTATTCTACGTCAGACTACAATTATTCTACGACTACAATTATTCTACGTCAGACTACAATTATTCTACGTCAGACTACAATTATTCTACGTCAGACTACAATTATTCTACGTCAGACTACAATTATTCTACGTCAGACTACAATTATTCTACGTCAGACTACAATTATTCTACGTCAGACTACAATTATTCTACGTCAGACTACAATTATAATACGTCAGACTACAATTATTATACGTCAGACTACAATTATTCTACGTGACGATAATTCTGCTCGACGAATGTTTTTAGACTGATAGTTTACACGAGTGAGGTTGTCAGGTTGTCTGGAGGGGGGAGCCGGCAGCCACGCCTGTGATGGATGTTAGAATGTAACGTGGGCGAGAGTTGTTTATGGTGGTGAGTGATTGTGATGGATGGATGGACACGGTGGTGTGGTGGGGGCCTCCAGGTCTTGGGTGTCTAGATACCTGGAATTGTCTTCCTCTTCTTCTGATGTAGATTACATTTTGGTCTCCTATCTCTCTTCCCCCCCCCCCCCCCGTTCCTATCTTTATTATCTGACATTTATTGGGTTGAACTCTATTAATCTACCTGGAATGCGCTACAGTCCTCAGTTTTTACATTTCTCATTAGTTTTAAATCGTCAACAAACATCGACGTTAACTAATTCATTCCCCTGAGTCGTTATTCGCATAATTAAATAATTTATATTTACAAGAGTAGCAGGATCTTTGTAAACACCCATTATAAACGTTTCTTCACCTCACATTCCTCACCATCATTGTGAAAGTTTCTCCACCTCTCAGGATCATTTGTCACCATCATTGTGAAAGTTTCTCCACCTCACATTCCTCACCATCATTGTGAAGTTTCTCCACCTCTCAGGATCATTCGTCACCATCATTGTGAAAGTTTCTCCACCTCACATTCGTCACCATCATTGTGAAAGTTTCTCCACCTCACATTCGTCACCATCATTGTGAAAGTTTCTCCACCTCACATTCGTCACCATCATTGTGAAAGTTTCTCCATCTCACATTCGTCACCATCATTGTGAAAGTTTCTCCACCTCACATTCCTCACCATCATTGTGAAAGTTTCTCCACCTCACAGGATCATCATCATCAACATTCACTGTAAACTGTTGAGAATTATGCGCAGGAAAATAGTTCTCGTTGTTGTTTTTCGCTTGAGTTCTGTGTGTCATCATCAACAAAACCGTTGTATGTATGAAATATATCCTTGTTTTGTATAAATGCATTTAAAAATGTGTGTATACAAAATTAGTTAATCATTCCTATTCATATTTGGGATGAATTTTGAGCATAAACTTTGTGGCCAAAGAGTTTTAAATTGTGTCCAATGGAAATTCTCTTTCAAATGATTTCTCTCTCTCTCTCTCTCTCGCTCTCCTCTCCTCTCTCTCTCTCTCTCTCTCTCTCTCCTCTCTCTCTCTCTTCTCTCTCTCCTCTCTCTCTCTCTCTCTCTCTCTCGCTCTCTCGTGTGTGTGTGTGTGCGCGGGTGTGCAGACAAGCTTGGTAAAGCTACCAAGTTTGTATACCACAAGCTTGGTAAACAATAATAGTTTAGCAGGACATTTAAACTGTATAAATATTTACATTACTGATATTAGAGCATAATCCATATCGCGGGTGTGGTGCGCCGAGGCTAGTTGTATACCTCACCAGGCCAAGGCAGCAAGCGGGCTCCCGTATTATTACCTTGACGGTGCCAAGTTACGAAGTCAGTCTGTGAACGGAGGGTAATGTGGTGTTGATTTTACATGCGAGAGGATAGGGGTGGAGTGATGGATGGGGCAGCACCACCCCCACGGCCAGTACCAGCCCCACAGCCAGCACCAGTCCCCAGCCAGCACCAGCCCCCACAGCCAGCACTCTACCTCTGTGCTGCCCCAATCATCCTCCACTCTGCTCACTTCCCCAACAATTGTACTCGTATTTAGTTTCAAGCAACTGTGTCTAGAGTGGGGGCGTTTAATTAGCAGCGCCAATCATCCTGTGAGTGGACAACATGTGCCTCAGCCCCTAACAGGTAACCATCTGGTTTGTTAATACCATATAACTTGTACCCAGACTCAGCTGAGTGTCCCTTAACTCTGCTGAACATATTATCAGATTATCCTCAAGCTTACCTTGTGTTGTGGATGCAAAATAGGGATAACATTTAAAGACAACCTCTATGATAACACAGTTATTTGAGTAAGAAACATTGCAGTGTTTACGAGGGTGCAAATAGTTGTGAGTACCTGTATGTCTTAGTTAGGCGAAGTCTGTCAGCTGGTGTATGCAGCGATGTTTAACGATTAATTGATGATTGATGAAGATTAAGCCACTCAAGAGATGACACGGGCATGAATAGCCCATAAGGATGTTTTACACTAATTAATTTATTATGAACCTCATAAGGTGAGTGGTAGCATCTGTAGACTATATAACACACACACACATTATATATATATATATATATATATATATATATATATATATATATATATATATATATATATATATATATATATATATGTTATACATTAGCTTTTATTTTTTATATTTTTGAGGAAGCACTTAAAAATTGTCGAGGCCAGGGGAGTCCGGGGCGCTGAGGGACGTGGGGATGTAATTGCACCACGCCATGACTGGGTAGCCAAATTAAACTGTGCGCGCTCTCATTCACTGTTTCATATCACGAGTGCAGCTCTTCACATGGCATCATTATATTTTGGCTGCACCGCACTAATAGTAAGAGCAAATATTACATGTTAGCTCGGATTGGGAACTGGAATAAATGATTCCAAAAATGAGATTGATATTCATGTTCAGTTCAAATAATATTTAACGATAGAGGTTCCACAATTATTGCATAGAAATTGTAACTCGATTTGACGGTGTATTTGCGTTAACTGCAACGATACTGGTGACAATATTTTTGTCTACATCTACCTTAGCCAAATAGTTATGGTAAATTCTATCATCTCTTAATTCTGAAGGATTTCTCAAGTTTCTCATTGCAACTTTTATCAACAGGCATCTGTAAGTGGACTTTGAGTCTTCAAGTCACTGGTATATGCCTCAATTTCTTATATCTTTTCGGTTTTCTTGAAGTATTTATATTTCATCATTAATGTCAAGGATGAAATAATCAATATGAAGGCGTCTACAGGGTAGGAACATGAAATATCTCAAATACCCAACATAAAATATCCATTTATAAATTGCTTCGACTGGTAATTGATAGCTCCAAGTACACAAGCATTAAGAAATTACTTATTGTATAAAAAGACAATATTCTACGAGCAGCTGGAAGAACATATAAACACACAAGTTCAAATCATTATTACAGGGCGAGACAGACGAGTTAACATAGTAGTTTAACCTAACCTTTTCTCACCCCTTGCTTCTGACATGTGTTTCATACGTGTGAGAGGCTTGCACGATCTGAAAAGAGGGGGAGGGGGGAGAGGTACGAAGAAAAGTACTAGGAGCAGTTCATATAACAATTATTTAATTTATATTGACAATCCAGATTGAAGCTTATTCAAGACAAAGTTGTCAAGATGGCGAAGGCCTCCCTCGTTCCTTCCCCTGGTCTTAGTGCCCGGGTTCTCCCCCACCTCCTTGTTATTACTAAACTTGTGGTGTCGGGACCTGACGTTTGGAGTTCTGAACACATTGTTCAGAACTGCTTACACAAGTGTGTTTGATGTGTGCAGTGCTGGGAGTGTCAGATGCAGCGCGGTGAAGTAATGATTCGTCAGGTGGCGGCCAAATCTTTGCCTCTCAGGGAGGAGATTTTACCGCACTGAACGGTGTACAAGCCATGGCGAGCTGCGCTGAAGCATCGAATAATATAATTAATAATAGACAACAGACTCGGTCCATTTTGCTAGGAATATTTAATCTTAATTGTTCGTCATTTGATCGAAATGGTCATCCGGACCAGTTGATGAGCGAACAGCAGAGTTGATACACATTGGCCCAACCGGCCCTTGAGTGGCAGGAGCGAGGGGCGGTGATACATCATGGTCGTGGCATATAAATGAACCAGCTTGGGTCTATTAATTACCGTAAAGCTGAGCGAGATCTGCGGTAATGCTGGAGCTAATATCGTCCCCGGCAGGCCCCGGGACAATTATTCAACCAAACTGACACGAGCCCCTCGTGCCGTGGGAGGCTCGCCTATTTGTACCTGCAAGATCGAGCATTTAGCTCTTTGATCCCAGCTTCCCTACAATGTGAACATGATCTTACGATTCAGAAGAGCAGACCTGTAGAAAGAAGAGTTTTGTCATAAAAGCATTATCATAAATACGGGAAAGGTGTATTCTATTATGGTAGAATTTTATGATAAGATGGAAGCTTTCAACTGAACGTCAAAATGAACCAGAGATACACAAAAAAATACTTCCTTACTCTGAGAGTAGTCAGTAGAATGCACTGAGAATAAACTGATTTAGAGGCAGTTGAAGAGGAAAATTCTACTGGGTATGCGAGTCAGCTACGGCAGGAAGACAAGCATGCAGGCGGGTGGGCAGGCAGGCAGGCAGGCAGGCAGGGAGGCAGGCAGGCAGGCGGGCAGACAGGCAGGTGAGAGTTGTGAGGTCATCCTGGATCATCCTCTTCCCTTGAAAAACCTGACTAGCATTGCTCCCCTTCGTTTGATATGCATTTTATATTCTTAAGAAAAATCTTATCATTGTCTTGCATACAAATTATACAAGTAAGTTATTTTATATATTGATGAACCAGTTAAAAATATTATATTGGAATACATTGTTGGCAGGCTGTGCTCTACTGATGAATTTTGTAGTTCTTTAACCATTTCATACTTTCCATTTGTTTGACAAAAAATGACAAAGGATTTGATGACATTTGAATAATATATAAATGTTGAAATATTTTAAATAGCTATGTAAAGTGTAAATCCTAAATTAAAAACTTGTGTTAATTATTAATCGAGGAAATTCGATTTTTTTTTGATAAAATCAGGTATGGCATCAATTACAATTATAAGCGGTGGCGCGGCGAGGAGTCAGAGGTGACTTGACCTGGCCTGGCCTGACCGGACCTGACCTGATCCCTTATGTCTCTCTGAATTTACAATCCTGATTAATACCCTCTTTGCCTTCACTCAGAATGAACTTAAATCCATTCTTTTTCTGCTTGTCAGGATTTGTTTTCCCTTTTATGGGCCACTAATACCCCCTCACTCTATTTAGGCGATTAGGCTGCTGGAGATGTATTACGTCGTCTTGGAAGACAGAAATCTCAGTGGTGGAGAAAGGTACACACTGGAGAAATAGCTTGACCCTCCTTCCTGACCCCTGACCCCCCCTCGCCCTGACTCCCCCTCGCCCCTGACCCCCTTGCTCCCAACCCCCTCGCCTCCCCATTGGCACGGCCATTATCTGTCTGGACGTAATCTAATTGGAAATTAATCCTCTTACTGGTTTCTTCTTCGTCGTTGTTAATTATCTCTTCTGTTATTATGGTTACAGTATTTATGGGCTAGTTTGTTCAGTGGTTTTTTGAGCGTTTTGGCGATGTCTCATTTTTGGTCAAGTGAGAGGGTGTAGTATGGGGGGGGGGGAGATGGAAAGGGTCGGAGATGAAGAAGAGGGGTATGGAGGAGGTTGGGAAGAGATATACATAGAATTGGATCGAAGGGGAAAGAGGAGAGAGACCCGGACAAAGCCGGGTAGCCCCATTGCATGATGTATAATACTAATTATATTTAATAATTAAATAGTATAATTATAACTATAAGCAATAATTATAATGAATATGAATAATTTTTTTATAAATGATGTCTCAAAAGTCTGCAACAAATAGCTGTTCTGATATATCTTTTTTTTCTTCTATTTTCAGGTAATTTAGAGTGATGACGATGTCCGGGAATGTGAGGCAGAACAGCAGACAGCCTGGTAATATGAGGTATCTGGCGCTTTGCATTTACTTCATCCACTCCCCTATTCTGGAGCATATCCTCATAACGCATCCACAATTTGCCAGTACAGTTAGTGTTTGGGTGTGGGACGAGTCGAGGTCAGAGTATACCTCTCGCAGTGTAAGTTAGGCTGGAAGACGCAGCTGGTGGAGTTGGCTCCACGGTCCCACAAGCCGGTGGAGTTGACTCCACGGTCCCACAAGCTGGTGGAGTTGGCTCCACGGTCCCACAAGCCGGTGGAGTTGGCTCCACGATCCCACAAGCTGGTGGAGTTGGCTCCACGATCCCACAAGCTGGTGGAGTTGGCTCCACGATCCCACAAGCTGGTGGAGTTGGCTCCACGATCCCACAAGCCGGTGGAGTTGGCTCCACGGTCCCACAAGCCGGTGGAGTTGGCTCCACGGTCCCACAAGCCGGTGGAGTTGGCTCCACGGTCCCACAAGCTGGTGGAGTTGGCTCCACGGTCCCACAAGCTGGTGGAGTTGGCTCCACGGTTCCACAAGCCGGTGGAGTTGGCTCCACGGTCCCACAAGCTGGTGGAGTTGGCTCCACGGTCCCACAAGCTGGTGGAGTTGGCTCCACGGTCCCACAAGCCGGTGGAGTTGGCTCCACGGTCCCACAAGCCAGTGGAGTTGGCTCCACGGTCCCACAAGCCGGTGGAGTTGGCTCCACGGTCCCACAAGCTGGTGGAGTTGGCTCCACGGTCCCACAAGCCGGTGGAGTTAGCTACACGGTCCCACAAGCCGGAGGAGTTGGCTCCACGGTCCCACAAGCCGGAGGAGTTGGCTCCACGGTCCCACAAGCCGGTGGAGTTAGCTACACGGTCCCACAAGCCGGTGGAGTTGGCTCCACGGTCCCACAAGCCGGTGGAGTTAGCTACACGGTCCCACAAGCCGGTGGAGTTAGCTACACGGTCCCACAAGCCGGTGGAGTTGTCTCCACGGTCCCACAAGCCGGTGGAGTTGGCTCCACGGTCCCACAAGCCGGTGGAGTTGGCTCCACGGTCCCACAAGCCGGTGGAGTTGGCTCCACGGTCCCACAAGCTGGTGGAGTTGGCTCCACGGTCCCACAAGCCGGTGGAGTTGGCTCCACGGTCCCACAAGCCGGTGGAGTTGGCTCCACGGTCCCACAAGCTGGTGGAGTTGGCTCCACGGTCCCACAAGCCGGTGGAGTTGGCTCCACGGTCCCACAAGCCAGCCTCGTCCTCACCAGTTGCCTCCACGTCACAAAAATGGTACACTAAATTTCCCGAACCAACCTAACCGATGGACCTTCGAATAGAAAACGTGCCAGCCCGTCAATTTTTTGTTGAGAGCCGCTATGATTTATAGTACACCATATTTTGACGTTGCGGGATTTTATCGTCGAAATACAATGTGTTATTCGAGAGAACAGATTGTTACCATCCCGTCTTTTGTGGTGCCGGGTTTTGAGCCCAGAGAAGCGGGGTTTTGTGACACTGTGTAACTCTTCATATTGTCTGGGGAAGCTGCATGAATGACCATACATCAGTGTTAATAAAACAAAAAACGAGAGTGGACTCTGAGCCAGATCGGTACTGAGGTCAGAGCAAGTGTGGGTAGACGGACCAAGTATCACTTGTGGTGCCATGGCCAAGCTTCTTGCAGAATTAAATATGTTCAGAGAGCTTGATAGTGATCCCTCGGGGTCATTTTCTACCAACGAGAGGCACATGCACTAAGGGTCAGTTTAGCTAAATGTGCTCTGAAATAGGTATTATATATTTCCACTGTTTTTAGCATCTTGAAACCATAATTGGACCCCAGTGCTTTTAATGAGGCAATTGAAGAACTCGGCCATATATTGCATATCTCACTATTGTTATTTGTATAGTGTATATTGAGGGGGCTCGTCCGTGATTGATTGATTAATTGATGAAGATTAAGCCACCACAAGAAGTGGCACGGGCATGAGTAGCCCCGTAGGTGGTAGATGTTTGGAGTGAATGTGATCTTTGGTCGTGTAACATCTTGAAGTGTCTCTGGGCCTGGATTGTCCCTCGTCCGTGATGACACACACACACACACCAAGTGTATCATTTAGACAAAAAGTACGCGACGGATTATTTGTATTTGTATATCTAGAGACTGTGTGGATAGGGGTGAGCGGGAGAGTAGAATCTTGGAACCTAATTACTACTATTACTATTATTTCAATTATTATTGTTTTGTTATTTATCGTAATCAATTTTTAAGAATAGGTTCTACGTTTTCGTTTCCGGTACTGTTTTGTTTAGCGATTATAGTATTTGCGGTGCTGTTTTATAACTAGCATTTATAATTTCTATATTTTTAATTTTTAATTTTCGAAATAGTACACCCGATATGTTCGTGACTTTTCTCCTTTTGAATTCAGTTGTTATCGTAAAGGTTCCTCCAATGGCTACCTTCTCTTCCTCGTACCATCTCGCTTGTCCTTCCCTCGTCCTTCCTTCCCTCCAATTTCCTCATCTTAGCCCCTCATCCCTCCTCTTGCGCTTCCCCTTCTTCCTCCTAGGGGAACTCCATCATAATTGCCCGGGCTAGAAGCAGATCAATCAGGGGAGGAAGTGGAGCAGAGGGGAGCGAGATTGACTAATTTGTGTCTCATGTTTCTGACGAAGGGATCTCCACGCGCCTCCCCCCTGAAGCTCTGACCAAGGAGTCGTGACGCCCCTTCTCTCCGCTGGGTGCGTGGCTCCTGGAGGCTCGGGCGAAGGGTCTCCACGTGCCTTGCCCCTGAAGCTCTGACCAAGGAGTCGTGACGCCCCTCCCTCCGCTGGGAGCGTGGCTCCTAGATGCTCGGGCGAAGAGTCTCCAGGCGTCTTCTCTTCAGGTGTGTGGCTGATGGGTGAGGCAGCAGAAAATAGCCTCGGTTGGAACTGATTGGACTGAAAGGCACTAACGGTAGAGGACGTGGCTGAACAGTAAGCACAAACTGTTAATATTTGGTCGAGTTGTGTTGAGAGAGGCATTGCTGTAGTGAAGGGAGGACAGTTGTGTCAAGGTGAGGAGCACTCCAGCCCTGAGCACCTCACCATGAGTCCCTCACTGTGAGGGATCAGGGTTGCTGGGTGCCAGTGCTCACCAGCGGCTTCATTACAACCAAGGGGCTAGCGAACCCTTCATTAACTGTCACTTCTTAGTAGTGTTCGTGTTTACTGTTGCGCGACACAACCTTGCAGGCTGCCTCGCTTGTTGCAGAGTCAACGTTCGATCCTCAATGCAATGACCCAGGTGGTTTAGCATAGTTTTTCCACTCCGTGCTAGATTCTCTGACCTCAGTCTGATCTTATATCTCCTTCAAGTAAGATATATCCAAATTGATCCAGCGCTTTTCCCTGATAAATTGCCTTGCTTTTCCTCCCATGAGTCAAATCATATCAGTTACATTTTGGGAGCAAGAATATGTTTCTTAAGCTTTATATTATTTAAAGGGCTGTGGAACTCTAGCTCATAAGTAATGCTACTTGCAGATTATACGTAAAGTTTTCTTGGTTCTGTAGGTTTAATTCCTTGCGTCAACACCAAGGTAAACTGAATTGTGTTGCAAATATTGACGATGAATGATATTGCCCGTCGCCTCCTTCCTCCGTTTGTGTGCTCACTCCACTCTTAATATTATATATCATAACCATTACTATTAGCAGCAGCAACATAATCAAAATGTATATTATATTTATACATTAAATGGTTTGTGGGTGAGTTTTAATGAGTCATTAAAAACCTCTCCATACTGAGCACAAGAACCTGAGGTCACGTGACGTCTGTGTTATACATTGCAATAATTGCATTCCTTGCAGATAGATGGGATGATTACGAGTCTCCAGTGATCGTAAACAGTAAGAATAATACAGGGTTAAACTTCTTGTAAATTTAATGGTGTAATTAGATGTTAAACTTGACGTTGATGCGGACCCTGGCGGCTGGTCAGAGTCCTGCTGTTATGATATGTTACAGTTGGCGTGGCGTCCCTCTGTTGGTGGGGCTTGATGTGGGAGGCTTAGCTTGTCTATGATGGTGAGGGTTGTTGTGGGAGACTTTCTGTCTATGAGGGTTGACATGGGAGACTTAGTCTATCTATGAGGGTTGACGTGGGAGACTTAGTCTATCTATGAGGGTTGACGTGGGAGACTTAGTCTATCTATGAGGGTTGACATGGGAGACTTAGTTTATCTATGAGCGTTGACGTGGGAGACTTAGTCCATCTATGAGGGTTGACGTGGGAGACTTAGTCTATCTATGAGGGTTGACATGGGAGACTTAGTCTATCTATGAGGGTTGACGTGGGAGACTTAACTTGTCTATGATGGTGAGGGTTGACATGGGGCACCCAGTAAGAACATACAGGATTATTTTAGGTGAACTCACACACTAAATTGCATACGTATTTGCATACACATACTTCACAAATTCTGGCACCTTAAATCACGCGAGAAACTGTTCCTTTAGTTTAATTGTAGTTGGTAAATGGAAACAATTAGACAAGTAGGTAATCACAAAAACACTGATCCAAGTATGCAGAATAACCACATGTGAAAAATAGAGAATGCTTAACGCGTTTTCGGCTAATTCGCCTTCATCAGAGCAAAGTAGAATCTTCATTCCGTGTTGAGAGTTGTGTTGAGAATCTTCAAAGAAGAATCGTCATTCTACTTTGCTCTGATGAAGGCGAATTAGCCGAAAACGCGTTAAGCATTCTCTATTTTTCACATGTGGTTATTCTGCATATATATATATATATATATATATATATATATATATATATATATATATACTGTATATATATATACAGGTGACATGTAGGTTGGTGTCATTGCATTGGAAAGCCTTCATCCAGGAGTTGAAACTTGACACTGCAAGCACAAATAAGCTAGTTAAAATAGATGAGTACACACACTTGTACATTATTTTCTCCTCATTATTCAGTGACATTTTGGGGGGAGGCAAGTGAGTCAATGATGAATTATAGTTCAACCTGATCAATCTCTGATGAGAGGCCTAGGGGCACCCCGTAGTCAGAGGACCACGAGCTTGAATGATCATCTGTGATTCCCAAACCACACACACACCAGAAGATGGAGAGTCGACGGCGTTTCGGTCCGTCCTGGACCATTATAAAGTCGATTATCATAATCGACTTGATAATGGTCCAGGAAACATCGTCGTCTCTTCATCTTCTGGTGTGTGGGGTTTAGTCATCATGTGGTTTGATACAGTACTCGCAAGCCGAGGTCGCTACTTTTAAAACACAAATTGGGTAAGGTTCTTGTGGAGACAGGAAGTCCGGAGGACGTAAACTCACCCGCTGGAGGCGCGCATAGTTGAGCTAGTGGTACAGTAAGTGCTGGTCGGCCATTACGCCAGATTTCACATTTTTTGGTAACTTTAATATTTTGTGCAGTAACACCATAACTGAACATTTTTATCGGGAAGTTTTTTCTCTTTACAGTTGGTTTGTCAATTGGAGTAGAGATTGTTAGCAAGGTCTATGTTGTTATAGATTCAGCTACTCGGAACAAGTTCCAAGTAGCACGGGCTATGGTGAGCCCGTAACTTAACTGGCACAGGAGCTGGGCAAGAAGCACGGGCTATGGTTAGCCTCGTGGACAGGAGATGTCTCCTGTGAGGAAGGTCTACTCCAGTTGTTCCTAACGTGGTGTTAATACTGTGTGTGCTCACCTCTACACATGTTGGCCCCTTTAACATAGCGGGACACGTAGGCTCCTGGAAGCGTATTTAAAAATTGTAATTGATCTTCATCATTGTGACTGTTAACTCACCTCTTCAGCACATACTGTAGTTAACTTGAGGTTATTTTGAGATGATTTCGGGGGCTTAGCGTCCCCGCGGCCCGGTCCTCGACCAGGCCTCCTTTACGTTACACATCCCCAGGAAGCAGCCCGAAGCAGCTGTCTAACTCCCAGGTACCTATTTACTGCTAGGTAACAGGGGGCATTAGGGTGAAAGAAACTTGTTGCCCATTTGTCTCCGCCTCCACCGGAGATCGAACCCGGAGCCTCAGGACTACGAGTCCGAAGCGCTGTCCACTCAGCTGTCAGGCGCCCTGAGTTACTCAACACTTGTGACATGAACATAGCTCTTCAACACTTTGTAATATATCTCTTCACCAAGTCAATCTGGCCAGAGCTAACGAGTGTGTGGCAATGTGCCCTTGTGCTAATTATCTGCAAAGTGCAACATAACTTGTGTGAATGGTGGAGTGTGGCGGCTTTGGTGTGCACACCACCGCTAAGTGCTGGTGCTATGGTCCATTAAACGCTCATCCAACCCTCCCTCACTATTCATGAGCGTCTGATTAAGCATGCAAGTCCTCCGCTCTCGATACGGCGCCCTGACCCCGATGGGGCGGAGGCTGGTGGGCCGACCCTGAGTCTTATGAGCGAGTTGGACCAACGCGGGCTCCGGCACACACACACACACACACACACACACACACACACACACACACACACACACACACACACACACACACACACACACACACACACACACACACACACACACACACACACAACGTCCAAAGCATTATCCATTCCCCGGTATCTTTACGTTGTAACAAATCTTTAAAAATGTTATAGTTACGCTTCAAGCGGCCAAAACATGGCCGAGTAACATTAAATCAACGTAGTATCATCGTTGTCAACGTTGATTCAATGTTATATTAGCGTTGTTTGCCCCCCCCCCCGGCAAACCTATCGAGACCAATGCATAGAAAACGTAAATATTACGACATTTAAATTTCTAATAATACGATATTTAAATGTCTAGTGTCTCATTTTTAACAGATTGGTCGATTCCGTCAAGAATGCGACATAGGAGGTTGATTGTTGTTGTTGTTGTTGTTATAGATTCAGCTACTCGGAACAAGTTCCAAGAAGCACGGGCTATGGTGAGCCCGTAACTTACCTGGCACAGGAGCTGGGCAAGTAGCACGGGCTATGGTGAGCCCGTAACTTACCTGGCACAGGAGCTGGGCAAGTAGCACGGGCTATGGTGAGCCCGTAACTTACCTGGCACAGGAGCTGGGCAAGTAGCACGGGCTATGGTGAGCCTCGTGGACAGGAGATGTCTCCTGTGTAGGAGGTTGAGAGAACAGGTTGATATATATATATATACCTTCGTCATAAAGAGAAACAGGGGGGGGGGTAATTAGACCGCCTCCCCCCTTCCCTTGTGGGTATTGCAGATAGTCCAATCACATGCTAGTAATTGTATAATTATCGCCTGACCGTGTGCTGTAATTGTTAGCCAGGACAGTTGTATGTAGTAATTAGCATAGTCTTCCTTGTCATGATAACTATGACATCGTACATTTGCACTCTTGAGCTCTACTCGTTATCATTTTAACTTTGTATTTTAACTTTGTCTTGTGAAACGGAACTTACGAAACGGAATATTCCAAGAATAACCGTGGACATCTTCAAGAGGAAACTAGATTGTTTCCTTCAAGGAGTGCCGGACCAACCGGGCTGTGGTGGTTATGTGGGCCTGCGGGGCCGCTCCAAGCAACAGCCTGTGGACCAAACTCTCACAAGTCAAGTCTGGCCTCGGGCCGGACTTGGGAGTAGAAGAACCCCCAGAACCCCATCAACCAGGTATCAACCAGGAACTCTTACAAAATGTTCATATGATATATTCAGTATTTCTAATTCACTGTCCTCATAATTCAGCATTGTTCTCATCAGGCCGTGAATGTCTGCGCCGGAGCCCCCGGGATGTGGGGCTCCGGCGCAGACTTATATTTATAGTTTCACGGTTTAAAATTGT
>WNGS01005997.1:17780840-17792771 GCA_020271785.1 Procambarus virginalis | reverse complement strand
ATTTTTCTTCAATTTCTGCGTTGAAAGGCATTACTCCTAAGAGCGCCTTCTGTTTTTTTCTCCCCACTTCATCCGTCAAGAGATCCTGTATCTGTACCAGGGGGCTGTAATTTAGTAATCCCAACCGATACCCTCGGTATTGACAGTAAGGGTTTTTATGAGAGTTTCCCCATATTTTGTAAGCATTTGGCTAATCTCTCTCTCTCTCTCCTCTCTCTCTCTCTCTCTCTCTCTCTCTCTCCTGCTCTTCTCTCATCTCCTCATCTCTCTCTCGCTCTCTCGTCTCTCTCTCTCTCTCTCTCTCTCTCCATCTCTCTATGTTCTTCCTCTTCATTTATATGTCCCTGACATCCTTTCTACTGCTTGGCCATCTGTTGGCCCACCGTAGCAGGGGGGGGGGGCACCGTGGGCCCACCGTAGCAGTGGAAGGGGGGGGGGGTTACATGGGGCCCCGTAGCGGGTGGAGGGGGGGGGGTAACCCGGTGGGGCCACTCACATGCTTGCAGGGGGCCGAGCCGGACGCCACCAGGCACTCTGCTCCTGCAATTTATGAGTTCATTAATCACGCGTCTCTTGATGTGTTCCCCTCACCGTCGCGCCACCACCCCCACCGTCACCACCACCACGCACCGTTTACCCACACCACCACCCGCCCACCACCACCACCCCTGCCAACCACAACACCCCCGCTCAGCCACCACCACGTCACGCCCGCCACACTCCCACCACCACCACCGTCACACCACCCCACCGTCACCACCAACCACCGTCACCAACCACCACCTGTCACCACCACCGTTACAGCAGGTGTCTGGTGCACCAACAGGCCAACAAGTATCACTAGCAAGCAGTAATAGATACGAACAGTTCGAACTCAGCAGTGCTCTTGTTAGGGATGGTTCTGGAGCGATGCTCAAAGCCTTTTGCTCGCCCACTGTTACTCGTAAGTCTTAGTTACTCGTAAGTCTTAGTTCCTTCTAAGTCTTGGTTACTCTTACAGTTACTAAATCGTTAGGCAGCGTGATGAATGTTTGTCTCGCATGTTGGTCAGCAAAATTACTGTCCAATGTGTTGATGCAACTACTATCTTACTATTAATCTCCGTTAACACTATTATTGGGTTTGTAACTCTTCACTGGTTAGATAATGCTTTCCATGTGGCTGTTGGGCACATCTCTCAAATTGCTGACATTTCCTCTCATCTTCTAGGAACCTGTAAGCCTACGACGTATTCTGCGTACATATAGCGCTTAGCAATAACTTGTTGCAAACACCGTAGCGAAAGAACACTGGGAAATGGAAGGAGTCAGCAGTGCCCAACAGCAGCAGCAGCAGCAGCTGTTCTCTCGGTCTCCCTCCCTTCTTCCTTACCGTTCACGGTGCACGTCGTTAATGATTGGAAAACGATTATTTCTAATTGTACCTGAGCAATAACAGAGGCTGTCGATGGACAGTTAGAAGCCCCTCAATGTTATTGATTCAAGTTCCTGGCGATTGCGACTATTTGTTAAAGAGGTAACAGGAAGGAGAGACACATTTGTATGGAAGAGAGAGAGGAGAAAAAAAATGAGGAGAGAACTGTAGGAGGAGGAGGAAGGGTGTAGGAAAAATGGTGGTGGGATATGAATGATTGTGGGAAAGAAAGAAAACCAGAGGACGATTCTTTGGGAAGTTAAAGGTGTAGTAGAAAGTAAAATATATAAGAAAACACACATGGTAGTCATAGACAAGGGGAGACCGGCGTATCCATGTGAGGTAGTCCAGTGACGCTCACGTCCTGGTTAATATTCTACAAATTAAAAAAGGTTAGATTCTTATTGCCTCGGTCCATTTTGATTCCACATTTGTTGAGGTTCGCTTGTGCCCTATTTTGAGGCCCTCGGGATGGAGGGTGTATTGGTGATCGTAAATAGATTATTGAAGAGGGCAGGGAGGGAGCGAGGGGGGAGGTGGGAGGGCGTACTGAGTTACTCAGCCTAGTATTTTTAGAGTACCAGCCATAGTGAGCGAGAAGTTATTGGTGTGGAATATGGGCCTGGCGAGCCTCACTCAGAAGAAAGGTGCATTCACACCGAATAGTAGATTACCTCAAGAGACCAGCCAAATGGGGACTTAAGACGTGCTGAATAATCCAGATAGAGGCGGAGAAATTAATTCACTCGAGAAAAGGCATATTCTTTTCAAGAATTATAGGGACGTAAAGCGGGACCCTAAGTTAAGGGATTAGTCTTGAAGCGAGTGAAAGGGGGATGTGGTGAAGTATTGAGAGAGAAGATTCTTTGGAAACTGGCTCGCTACTGTAGAATATGGAAGGACAAAGTCCTCAACACATTACCGGGGCACTAATTGGTTTTACCGTGTTCTCTTCTCCCTCTCCGAGCTCCCTCATCACTGTCACCTATCAGAGCACCTCCGAATAGGGAATCCTAAAGTGGACAAGGAAGACGTATTGGGAGGGGGATAACGAAATATAATGTCTGTTGAGGTGTAGCATATTTTTTCGTTTTCCGTTGGGGGGGAGGGTTAGTATGCAAGATGAAGATGTCACGTGAAGGAGAAAAGTTTGGGAATGTGAAATCATAAGGTACGGAAATTCACCAGCGATGATGGACAACTAAGCCGTATCAACTGATGGTCATATAGCTTGACATACATATTAGGCTATCTCCTTGCCGAACACTGTGTGGTGGCAGCTAAGTCTAAGATCGTTGCTCTCTTGTCATGGAGCTGTGATGTGTGTGAGGTCTTCACATGTATTTCTGCATATATGGATGTCTGAAGATGAATACTGTGTAGCACGCTATCATATATATACCACACTGATCTTCACACATTTTGATGTTCTGTTTAAAGGTACTTCATATTTTATTTTTTGCTATCTTATTTCATCTATATTTTTTTCCCTCCCTCGCTCCCCCTCTCTTTCCCCGTCCCTCGAGGTAAAGGAGTGAGACAGGTTGAAGCTGTGTATTGTGAAGGGCAAAGGATTCAGCGATGATTGTTTTTAGTTGTGAATATAAGGTACTGGTGGCGGGTCACAGCTGGGCCCCAGGTGCGGTTGATAGCTGGGCCCAGGTGGCGGTTGATAGCTGGGCCCAGGTGGCGGTTGATAGCTGGGCCCAGTGGCGGTTTGATAGCTGGGCCCAGGTGGCGGTTCACAGCTAGGACCCCAGGTGGCGGTTCACAGCTGGGCCCCAGGTGGCGGTTCACAGCTGGCCCAGGTGGCGGTTCACAGCTAGGCCCCAGGTGGCGGTTTACAGCTAGACCCCAGGTGGCGGTTCACAGCTGGCCCCAGGTGGCGGTTCACAGCTGGACCCCAGCTTTGCGGTTCATTTATAAATAATGGTGGAATAATGTTGTGGTTCCCCGTTCAGACTCACTCGCTTATGGTGACACAATGGTGTCATGTACGATAACCATACCTCGACAGCTAATACCACCCACCCGTCCAGTACCATACTCTGCACCTTTACTCAAGTCTGGGTACATATTACCGAAATCTTTACCATTGAATACGAAAGAACGAGAGTGTAGCTGGACATTATCGCCCATTGTGAGCCATATTGTAAACATCATTTTCCGAGGCGTGGGTAAGACTGATACCAACCAGGTATCAACTGAGATTGCGGTTTGCGGAGACGTATCAACTGAGGTATCAAGACTGATACCAACCTGATATCAACCAGGTTATCCTACCGTCTAGTATCATTTCAATTCATTATCCCACAAGTGTTGTTAAGCATACTTTTGTGTTCCCTGTCCGCAAACATAATCTTTTTTCTTTATGTTTTTATCTCGTATCTGTGCTCGGTCGTTTGAGCGCCACTTTGTTCGAGAGCGATACGACGGTGCTTTAAGGTAAAGTTTGATGTAGCTCTTGTAGATTTGTTCTCTGGGTCAATTCATCCATTGTTGCAGATTTGAAGTTGACTAAACATGTCTACATGTTGGATGTTTGTGTTGCTGGATGGACGGAAAACATACATTACTAAGGTTGGTGGGAGGTGTTTGTGATGGTGACGAGAGGGAGTGTGGGTTGTGAGGGAGGGTCGGTTCAGCGTAGTCCAGAATAGGAAGGGAGTGGCCTTGCTGTAGGGGGTAAACCAGAGTGAAAGGTCTTAGTCTTCACTAAATTAGGAGAAAGAACAGCAGCCGTCACTTGACGAGTGAGGGCAGTCGTTATATTGGGGTTATGCAAATGCTAGAGAACGGCTGTGTGTGTGTGTGGTGTGTGTGTGGTGTGTGTGTGTGTGTGCGTGCGTGCGTGGAAGCAGGGAGACGAGGTGTAATATACGGGGCCGCATATACCCCGCGAGGCTGTGAAGACCATCACACGTGTTAATGGTAAGCGATGAAGGCGGTCGAGAGAGGTGGAATTTAGCAGTGTAGAGGCGGGAGGAGAGGCAGATAGCGACCTGAGTTAGTGGATGGGGGGCTAGCGTAGGGGATGAGTGTCGGAGGAACCGTGTTGGATGAGGCGGTAGGGCGGGCCAAGTCTTGGTGGAGAGTAACGAGGAAGTTGTGTCTAGGTGCAAGGCTGGAGAATGTGGCGGTCGTCCCGGTGACGGAACGCACCAGGGACGGCTGATAGCCCAAGGGGAGAGGGGAAATATGGAGATCTGGAAATGAAATCGCGGGGCAAAATGGGAAGGGGGGGGGGGGTCGTTGGGTGGTAGAGGGAATGAGTAAGGTCTGACGGAGCTGCCTCACAGAGGGGCAGGAAGTGTTGTTTATGGTCTCTCTTTGTCACTCATTACCATGATTTGCTGGAAGTGTTAATGCCAGTGGTAATGCCAGGGGTAATGCCAGGGGTAATGCCAGTGGTAATGCTAGGGGTAATGATTGTTTGACCTTGAAGGCTGGCCCCGGGCCGGCTGCTGCGGGCCATACCTGGCCACCCGTCGCACCTGTCTCCTCAACTGCAAGTAAATGTGAGATTGCACATATTTTTAGAGAGTTTAATTCACTCTTTTATGCATGTATAAGATTACACTTTGGTCGTGACTTAACTGGAAAATAAATTCTATATAGGATTTATTATTGCTCAGACATGATAAATCAGAATATCATGCTCAGTGGTATTGTGAGATCTAGAAGTATGTGAACTACGTTGTAGTGTATTAGTAACTTTACATCTAATGCCTGTGGTCCTACTGCAACTGGAAATATGGAAAACTTCCAAAAACTATGAACGCAGTATTTGTATTACAATCTTACGTAGAGGACAGACCATCTTGGACAACTAATATTTTATGAATTAGGGGTCTGCTTTTAAGGCGACCGGACGCAATTTAGATATGCATAGGACAAAAATCCAAATATGAAATCGGTCGGCTCAATGAGTGCATATTGTAGTGTGTTATTCAACCAGAAGTTTCTCCACCGTGTGTCAGACCAGCCACAGGGGAAGAGGGGGAGGAAAAGAGCGCAGGTTTCTCTCCCCCCGTTTGTAAAATCCGTGTTAGCTCAGCCACTCTGAATGAGTGTAAGATTCTCTCCTGTGCGCGGAGCCTGATCAAAGCCTTTAAAGGCCCTATATAAGCCCTGAAAAGATTATTGGTTCTCCACACTCCCCTGCGTACGCTCATTCGACCTTCTCACCTATATCATTAAATTCAAATTATTAAAATAAACACCTACCACGCCCGAAAAAATCTCGACTATCCAACTACTTCGCCTAACGCATTCAATATAATGATCACAGCTTCATTACTTCATTTGCAACCATATACTAGTCATGTTGCAGAGCTCTGTGAACAATCTTGATTTCCTCAGTTTGTCCAATAAATCTCGCGTCGGTGTGTTCACTAAGGGAAAAAGATCATCGTGCCGAGTTTTCTAAAATATCGAGGAAGCCGCTGGTCCGCTCGATCACATTTAGAATGAAGATAGGCTTTTCCCCCCAGGCCATGGCTCTTCTCGCGCCCCGCCACCATTATCCTCTCTCACCAACTCCCACACTCCACACATTTGATTTTCTTGCCAAACATATTGCCAGCCAGTCACCCTTGTTGCCAGCCAGCCATCCTTGTAGCCAGCCAGTCACCCTTGTAGCCAGCCATCCTTGTAGCCAGCCAGCCACCCTTGTAGCCAGCCAGCCACCCTTGTAGCCAGCCAGTCACCCTTGTAGCCAGCCAGCCACCCTTGTAGCCAGCCAGTCACCCTTGTAGCCAGCCAGTCACCCTTGTAGCCAGCCAGTCACCCTTGTAGCCAGCCAGCCATCCTTGTAGCCAGCCAGCCACCCTTGTAGCCAGCCAGCCATCCAGCTAATCAACTAGTATCCTTTCAACAATCAACCTCCAACTGAGTGTTAGCTGGCTGTTGATAGTTACTTTGATATATATATATATATATATTATATATATTATATATATATATATATTATATATATAACATTATTAATAATAATAATATTAACATTAAAATAACATCTTTTCTTCTTAAAGTTGAGCATATTAAAACAAAGCAGTAATAGTAAAAGCACGTATTGAGAACTATGTCTCTTCAACGCAAGCAGAGCTAACTGCTATTGTTATGGCGTTAAGATTCCTAGAACGAAACACTAATGGTGCAGTGATTTGCACCGATTCAAAAGCAGCAATACAAAGCCTAAGTAAAAATCGGGCAGAAAGTCTTGCGATAGTCGCTGAAATCAAGAGAGCTGTGAGGATACTAACCAATCAGGGAAGAGTCGTTAAGTTTCTGTAGATCCCCTCCCATGTTGGAATATGTGGGAATGAATGAGCAGATGTGCTGGCTGCTGAAGGTGACCATATTGAATTCTTCATACTCAAGATTCTTCCACAGATTAGAGGGTATTATAGAGAATTAGAGGTATTATCAGGCAACATCACCGTGACAAGGTAATTGAGGAAAGGAGAGTAGAGGCACAATTCAGTGAATCTGTACGATGGTGCAACATGGTTGAAGCTGGCTATCTCAATCATTATGGACGAAGAGGAGGTGGCCGCGGGAGAGAATCAGTAATAGCAAGAATCCGTCTTAGATACAAATATCCATGGAGATTCGGAAAGGAAACAACAGTTGAGCAGCGGAGTTGCAGAATCTGTGATGAGAGTGACGGACACCGCCTTGACCACTGTCTACGTGAATGTGAACCCCTGAGAGACATTAGAAATATGTGTAGAATAGTAAACCACACATTATTTGAGTTAGGAAAACACTATTTGTCAAATATAGATAGTGTTCTTAAAAGATTCCCCCATTTTGCACCCGCTAGATAACGTAAGATTTTAAGGGTTGACAATTGTTAATCTTCTTGTTTGAGGAGCTGTTCACTTGAGACAGTTAAGCAAGTCCCAGCTGTGTCTGGGTACAAGTGACAGGATGAACAACCCAGCGAGTTTTCTTCCTATTGGAGAGTGTTGTACATGCTACTATGGCGGTGTGTCCACTCACAGGATGAGTGACGCTGCCCAATAAACTCGCCCCTCGGGGAAAAAATTATAAAAAAAGGAAGTCGCTCTCCATGCTTTCTTTCCTGACTACTGAATTCAATGGTCTCCAAACATTGACCCAATCTTTTCTTAAATGTTTGTTTTCTACTTACCATAACAATATTTGAAATGGAATGCAATTGCAGTTTATTCTAGTGCAATATATGTTGGCGACGACGTCCACTGTCCCATTTATATTGCATTAGAAAGACCAACAGAGAGACGGTGATACAGGGGGATAAACAAAATGAGACGGCAGCAGGAGGGAGGACGGGGCCTGAGGGAGAGAGGGCTTAAAGAGGGATACTTTATTGAGGCAGTTGGCAGTGGGTCGTTAATAAAGGTGGTCAGAGAGAGCAGCTGGGCTGGGCAGCCGATGGAAGAGTCTAAGAGCCTGAAAGAGGGAGACTCAGGTCGAGGGCGTGTGCGTGGATTTCCATGAAGGAATTTAGGCAGTATCAACATGTGATACGTTGGCTTGAACTGTAGAGGGAATAACCTCTCTATATTCTCAATATTAATGATTTTTTTTAAATTCCGGTGTGAATTAAAATTAAAAATAAAAGTGAAATCCTGTATTCTGTTCTAGCAACCTTAAAAAGCTGTACAAAATAATACATATCATATATACAAAACATTAGGAAAAAGTATAAAGAAAAAATTTTAAATTTAAAATATAAACAATCTAAAAGTCGTCCTCAGACTCGCCCCCCCCCCCCACACATACACATAGATCGCTAAACACCACGTACGTAAGACGGCTGCATAGTATGCGGCTCATCCTCTAGCCCCATTTAAAAAACTAAACGATTCAGAAGTTTACAAAGAAACTCGTTCCAGAATTGTGAGGGATGGGATATGAAGAGAGACTGAAGGAGCTAAACCTGACACTACAAAAGAGGAGAGGGGAGACATGATAGAGACGTATAAAGTACTTGGAGGGACAGAATGGAAAAGGATGAAATGTTCACACTAAATACCAATAGAAGAAGGCATGTTAACACCAGGCAAGGACAGCAGATTGGCAAGAAGGCAAGGCACCAATGTTAGAAGGCATGAATGGAAGCTTGAGACTTAGACGAATCTTATAATTGTTAGAAAGTTTTTTCCTTTTAGTCGAACAATAATAGAAACATGGAACGAACTAAAGGATCAAGTTGTAGAAGTAAACTACAATCATAATTTTAAACGCAAATATGATAGGAAAATGGGTCGACCAGGAGTCATTTATGAACCAACTGGTGGCTAGAAAAGCTGGGTCCAAGAGCAGATGCTCGATCCTGCAGGCACAAATAGGCGAGTACACACACACACACACACACACACACACACACACACACACACACACACACACACACACACACACACACACACACACACACACGCACACGCATATTTCTCGTTCTTTATCTCCCCAGGACTTTGCGAACTCCGCCTGAATAATGTGACGAAAATTTATTATTAGGACCGAGGACGAGATTGTTTTTATCAAACCCCTTCAGTTTACCTATTCCCAGTCTACACCTCCCCCTCCCACCCCTGGTCTACACCTCCCCCTCCCACCCCTGGTCTGTGCCTCAATTCTCCTCTTAACTAGTGTATATATCTCCCCTCACCACCAATCTGCTGTCTACCATTCAACCTCTCTCTTACCTACATGTCTACCTTTCCTTCAATATTTGTTTACCTCCTCCTCCTCCTCCTTGTGTATCAACCCCTCATCCATCCCCCACTGTTCTTATCCACGTCGTCATCCACGCATTACCCCCATCTTTACACAGCTCCACCACCACCTTGACCTCCACGCACCGCCACCATCGTCACACCCGACCAAAGAGCTAGAGCTCAACCCCCGCGAGCACAATTAGTTAAGTACAAGCCGGTGTCAGTATAGTGCTACAGTTCAGCACTAGTCTCACGAAACATTTGTGTTAAGTAAGTGTGTGTGGTAGTTGATAGGTAGGTAGTTGATAGGTAGTTGATAGGATAGGTAAGTGTGTGTGGTGTTGATAGGCTCGACAGTTCCCTTCTCAACGTGACAAAGTTCCGTCTTCTCATTGACTAGCTAAAATATACAACTTTCTGGCATAGTTTCATTCACGAGTAACTCTCCATTCATCCCTTTTCCCCATCTCCCTTACCTTCCCCATTCACCCATGCCCTCTCTTACTACCTGGTCTTCTACCTATTTTGCCCCCTTACCCACATAATCCTCCCCCACGAAGCTCCTGTCCCCCACTCGCTCACTGTCATGGGGGAACTCTTCACCCCATTATGGCCGGGGTGGCGGGGCGTTCATTAATTATCTGCGTGCGTGAGGCGCGGTCTGCGGCTACCCCCAAATTGGACACGTTGTGATTAATGAACCTGAAAATACGCAACTCAAACAGGCTAAAATCGACGTTCAAACAACAGGGAGAAAGGAAGGTAAAAATTTTCATTTGGTTTCGTAATGTAATGTGTGTGAAACAATGAGTACTCGCCTTTATGTAATCACCTAGATATGCTGATAGAGCCGAGCGTCAGCTCTTAAACTCCGCCACTTTTGGTGGACGGTAGAGCGACGGTCTCGCTTCCTGCAGGTCGGCGTTCAATCCCAGACCGTCCAAGTGGTTGGGCACCATTCCTTCCCCCCCGTCCCATCACAAATCCTTATCCTGACCCCTTCCAAGTGCTATATATTCGGAATGGCTTGGCGTTTTCCCCAGATAATCCCTCCCTTTCCTCCTAAGCTCCGCATTTAGAAATATTTGTAGTTTCGTGTAATAATTGTTTTCAAATTGTCTCTTTATTTACATTTTAAATTGTGCATTTAAACAAATTAAATCAAGTTACCAGCTTAAAGACATCCTGAAAACTTTCATTAAGTACTTCGCATATTTCCTTATCATTTTCTGTTTCCCAGACTCTTGTGAAGCCTGATCAAGTAGACATCCATAGAGTTCTTCGTCCAGATGAAGCTACGGAGCAGTTAAGTAGGTCACTGGCTTCTCCTTCCGTCTCCTAGTTCTGATGTACTCTTCTCTCTTGTGCATTGTGGTACCCTTCAGTTCTGTTTCTTCTATATCTGACAAACACTGGAATGATACTCTTCTTGGTTCAAAAATGTTTTCTTTTCTACTTGTGTATTACCCCTTGTATCTTAGACATTATGATCATATCCCTGCGATATCTCATCTCCTCTAAGTGTTGAAATTTGTATTTTAGGAATGGTATGAATCTTCATTCAGCTTTGAGTTTACTCATTGTGGTTCATTATGTGATGATATCTAATCTTTAACGCCTTCTTTTCCTGTCTATAGGCTTCATTGCTATTATATAATTAAATGGTCACTGGGCCCCGTCGTTATTTGATGCTGAATTCTCTTAATGTTAGCATAATTCTTAGTGAAGATCTGCTCTTGTTATGACGATTAATTCTCCTTATTGTTTCCTTCTTGGAAACAATAAGGAGAATTAATCGATTAACCTTCAATTATTGAATTGAATTAATTGAATTAATTCAATTAACCTTCTTGTCATGTGCGAGGAAGTTACCTGTTGTCAGTTTTGCCAGCTTCCTGTGTCACTTGTTCCCTCTCGAGGCTATTGTTTCCCAGTTAGTTAGCAATGGAGGCCACTGCAACCACTGCCTAACAATTTTGTGTACTTTTCTAGTTGTGTGTACTCACCTAGTACATGCATATGTGTGTGTATACACACATGCATACACACAATGTGGGGTAACAACAGTGTGTGTGTGTGTGTGTGTGTGTGTGTGTGTGTGTGTGTGTGTGTGTGTGTGTGTGTGTGTGTGTGTGGAGCTTCAACTTTGTGGTGTTACCTTTTCATCAGTGCATCATGTGTTGCATGATGGTGTGTGAACGCGTGCGTGTTGATGCTAGCGTTCATGTAAGAATTTTTTTAACTGTATATATTCACTTGTTTACGAATCAAACTATGTAATATTTACTCTCCAACAATTTAACACACACCAACCACGCGCAGGTGAGTACACAAATATTATATTATATATATATATATATATTATTATATATGTATATATATATATATATATATATATATATATTATAATATATATATATATATATAATGTGCAAAATATATATGTTTTCTAGAGAACAATTATTAAATAAACTCCACAAGGTCACATTTCTGTAAGTATATAATTATTTTCATAGTATAACACATTATACGAGCATGTTTTTTATATTAAAATGCCGAGAAAATTATATAAGCCAGACTTCAAACTGCCTCAAAAAAATATTGTTATTATGTTTCAGCAAAAGAAAAAAATATATACAGAATGGAATTCTATGTGAAAAGGAGCCATGTAGTGCAGGTGGAGAGAGCAGCGGGTGACGGCATGGGGGATCGCAGGCTGCTAACAGGACACGGAGGACGCCCGAGTCTGACTGGAAATAGCAAACCGTTACCAGAAAACCATGTAAATGAAACCTTGCAAGCTCTTGTG
>WNGS01005997.1:17753066-17767597 GCA_020271785.1 Procambarus virginalis | reverse complement strand
ATATATATATATATATTAATATATGATGTGTATATATCCAGTGTAATAATATATATAGGGAGAATAAGCCACACTAACGTGGCTGAAAATAACCCTACTCACATGTATGGAAATAAACGTCGTCATTTTCATTTCTTTTCATGTGTAAATTATTTGTAATGTATATAATTATATGTAATTACTTAATTGTTTTATTTTTGCTGAAATATTGCTTTTGCTGTAATAGTTCGAGACGAGCTTATTCATTTAATATCTATCAATATTCACGCTTTGTGTTTTTATAAAATTTTCAATTGAATTAGTGTATTAAATGCATTTTAAGTTTATATGCATGAGTTTATTTATATTTTAATTGTTTTGTTATCTTTTAATTAATATATTTTTTCAAGAATTTAAAATGTAGCATTTACCCTGTGTGCCAAATATAGTGTGAAGAATATAACATTTTAATGAATGAATGAATGTGTGAGTGAGAGTGAGAGAGAGAGAGTGAGAGTGAGAGTGAGAGTGAGAGAGAGAGAGAGAGAGAGAGAGAGAGAGAGAGAGTGAGAGAGAGAGAGAGAGAGAGAGAATGAGAATTTCAGGCTAACTCTAACTTGTGCTACTTGGAAATTTCTTTCAGTGTAGCTAAATCTAAAAACCAAAACAAAAACAACGAAAGATAACAGGGAGAAGGTGCGCGCGCGCGCGTCCACACAGGAGCGTGCACGTCTGTACCTGCTGCGGTCCGTTTCAATTTAGTTGGCGCATTGTGGCCTTTGTGTGGCCTGCTGGCTTTTCTATTGTATTTTTGTCCACCATGTAACTTTTTTTGTAAATAACAATTGGCACGACTAAATTTTGAGTAACCATGATTATATATATATATATATATATATATATATATATATATATATATATACCATCACGGAAAGATGGAGGGTTCAATGGATTGGAAGGAGTCATTAGTCTAGGCGTATGTACAAAACCGTACTTAATGCTATACGCATAATATCATTCAAATTATGTTTTAATATACTGTGTATCAAATTATACAGAAGTTCAGTTATACAATATGCACATCAGTGTGCTGAACCTAGGGTGAGGGAGTTGGTAATTGTAGGTGTTCATGGCATTCCACGCAGCCGTCATTGGAGAGCACACCACACAGGCGTGAGACGTGTTTAGAAGCACATGGCGTGCTGTAAAAGATGGTAACTGTGATAAATAATGTGGTAAAACTCGTCCAGACTAATGAGTACACATTACCCAAGAAGCCAGAACACCGTCGAGACGTGCTGGGCATACCAGGCAGGGGCCCCTTAGTGGGGGTCTCTGGGGTGGTGACGGGCCCCTTAGTGGGGATCCCTGGGGTGGTGACGGGCCCTTAGTGGGGATCCCTGGGGTGGTGACGGGCCCCTTAGTGGGGGTCCCTTGGGTGGTGACGGGCCCGAGGGGGGTCACCACCACCACCACCACCAGGGCCTCCCACTCACCGGCCAGCATCTCCTGAGAGAGTTACCTGTAGTTTACATGTGGCCAGTTCTGAGAGTCTGTTCAGCCCGGCCTGAGGTCTTGCTTCCCTACTTGTAGTTTGATCACTGTAGGTCAACATGTCCACCACAAATTGGCTGATCCGATACTTGTGGGAACGTGTCAAATTAACTCTGTTTAAGAGTATCCTTTGTGTCTTTAATACGTTTTTATTATATAGACACCGAGGCGGTAATTCCAAGGAAAAGTGCTTTTTCTGTTGAGGGAGAGGAAGATAGCCAGAGTCACACTACCCACAGAAATCACAATAGCGTGATGCATCAAATGAACAAATCCACAAGGACCGTGACGAGGATTCGAACGTGCGTTCGAGAGCATCCCTGTTTTGTTCATAGCCAGAGTCAATAATTATTACTCGACTTAATCTAACCAAACCGTTGTTTAAAGGCTTTATTGAAAAGAGAATGATAAGTCATATCATTGTCCATCATATTTGCTACATACATTTCTCAAGCACAAACACACAACCCTCCCTGGATGCAATCCATAGCAGCTGTCTAACTCCCGCATACTTATTTACGGTTAGGTGGACAGAGGCATCATGTGAAAGAAACTGCCCAATTGTTTGTGCCTCGGCCGGGGATAGAACCCAGGGCCCAGTGGACTAGGACTCCCGAGTATGAAAGTTAGTGTTACTGTTATTAAAATATTAAGCTAGCATTTATTAGGCTAAATCATTGTGTCTTCCCCCAGAGACAGGACAGATGAAGGTGTGAACTGAAGGCCACTCTAAATGTATTTTTTTAAGACAGGTGGGCACAACAAATAAACAAATCCACAAGGGCCGTGACGAGGATTCGAACCTGCGTCCGGGAGCATCCCAGACACTGCCTTAATCGACTGAGCTTGTTCATTTGATGCATCACATTAGTGTGATCTGTGTGTGTAGTGGGCACAACTTGTGATGCTATTAAAAAAACAAACAACAAACTTCCTATCATTCCCATTTAAATAAATGTGTAAACAGTGAAGAATCAAGAAATAACTATTTAATACAAGAAAACATGACACTTTTATCAGTAGTGTAAACTTTCCAATATACATCATGCGTATTTCTTCTCGATACCTCGAGAGCGTGAAGTTGGGCCGTTGTCAACCGGTTATCGTCTGGGCTGTCAATACGGGCCCGAGCGCGCGCGCACGCGTCGTCAGCAGCAGCTCGCCTGTCTCGCCAGGAGATATTAGGTAAACACGACGCGTCTCGTATGCATCAAAGGCAGGATTCGTTAAGGCCGAGTGAATCCTTCAGACATATATTGTGGCTTGTGTAAATGCTTTATGCCGGTGTTTCGTTACAAAGGGATTAACATCATCAATTTCACGTCGGATATTTTTCACAATCTTGTGTGTTATCCACGGAGGCAGGGATCCAGTATCCTTATGAATGAGTATAGGTTCAGCTGTGAGATATTGTAGTTTGAGGATCAGGTGTTCGGAACTACGGGGTTCAGGTTCTGAACAGAATATGTGCCTCTGTAACCCTTTCCACCACCGCTCGCGGAATGGGCATGGGGTGCATAATAAAGAAATGAAAAGATTGAAAAATGGTGTGCGGGGGCGCGCGACAACCCCCACACCAAGCTTACCGTAATATTTTAAAAACTTACAGTCTCTGCCTCGCATCTTAAGCTTTAAGCCTCGTCTTGTATCAGTGTTTAGGAAGATTCTCAGGAGTGCGACGCTGAGATTGTTTGAGGTAGTTTGTTTGAGCGCCTGACAGCTGAGTGGACAGCGCTTCGGATTCGTTGTCCTGAGGTTCCGGGTTCGATCCCCGGTGGAGGCGGAGACAAATGGGCAAAATGTTTCTTTCACTCTGATGCCCCTGTTACCTAGCAGTAAATAGGTACCTGGGAGTTAGACAGCTGCTGCAGGCTGCTTCCTGGGGGGTGTAACAAAAAGGAGGCCTGGTCGAGGACCGGGCCGCGGGGACGCTAAGCCCCGAAATCATCTCAAGATAATACCCACCTCTGGCTGAGGTTCACGGCCTGTGAGGTAGTATCCACCTCACAGTTCACAGCCTCATGCTTACTGTTTCATCATTGTATCTGATTTGTTCTCAACCTTTATCTCTCTCTCGTCTCCCATTGCTACAGGAATACAAGGTCCATAGAGCAAAACGCACTTGCCACTCGGGCGTGAATCAAAATATACCATAATGGACAAGATAGGCCGTGCGCTTGTAGTGATGTTCGTCACCATTCACTAGTGGGACCCTCACACTTCTTGATATATGCTGGTTACCATTGGACAAATGTATGGCCACGTCTGTGGTAAAATAATTTATTAAACAAATTATACGGCAAGTTTTTCTGTAGTTTCTCTTGTCTGCGTTGCCACAGTCGTTTCTTGCTCTCCCGCTCTTTAATTTTCCTTTTTAATCTTCGTATTCATCATCTCCTGTTTCTTCTTTTTTTGTATTTACTATTCTTCGCTTTGCATCCTCCTCCTCTTTCTTTTAGCCTCCTCCAGGCAGAAATCTGTAGCATTCCTTTCAGCAGACATTTCCTTCATCTTTTCGGCTTAGTGCACATCATTTGAATTTTTTTTCTTGTCTGGGATTATCTTTTTTTTTTTTATTTTCCGTGCTCAAACTATTTTCGTCCAGTGCCGGGTTGGGCTTTAAATTCTTTCCAGGCTCGGGTTTTTAATTTTTTTTTACAAAGGTAGGATTTTACCCTTTTTTGTCATGCTGAATCTTTCCTGCTAATGCTGGGAGTATCTATCTTTCCTGCCATGCTGGGAGTATCTATCTTTCCTGCCATGCTGGGAGTATCTATCTTTCCTTGCCATGCTGTGATTTATCTTGGAATATATTAAATGTTCAATTAATGCTGCATTTAACATGATATGATTAAATCTGAACAAGTTTTCTATACTGGGATTTATTCTTGTTTACGCTACGATATTTTATTGTATACCATGCTATGAAAATTTCTTGTATATCATATTATGGTTTAATCATGTTTACGAGGCTGGAACTGAACTTCATTTCTCATTATTCGGAGTAAAGCTTTTGTGTGGTTGCTGTTTAGCCTTGTTTTGGTGGCGGGTCAAAGCTGCTTGTTGAGGTTAATTATCAGATTAGTGGCGTAATTTATTGTTTTGGCGTATTTTTGTTACCATTAGGCGAAAACAATTAGTAAAGTAAAGTAATAGTTTCAAATAATGTTATGGATTTGCGGAGCGGGTTCCTTGGGGTCGGTAGGGGGGTGGTGGAGGGGAGGACCTCCTACCTCTCTCTCTCTCTCTCTCTCTCTCTCTCTCTCTCTCTCTCTCTCTCTCTCTCTCTCTCTCTCTCTCTCTCTCTCTCTTCTCTCTCTCTCTCTGTCTCTCTCTCCTCTCTCTCTCTCTCTCTCTCTCTCTCTCTCGACCCCGCACCTGGCTCTTTCTTCTCCAGTATTCTATTCTTTGGAACTGAATGTTTCCAATTTCCCCGCTCCCTCCACCTTTCCCCTCCTTCCCTGCTTCTCCCTACCTCCCTCCCTGCTTTCTCCTCCCCCTCCCTCCAACCTCCCTGCTTTTCCCTCCTACTCCCACCCCCTCTCACCTCCCACAAGAGTTCAAGAGTCCAGCTACAATCATCACTTTTTTTTTATCTACTTTCTGCCTTTTCGTTTATCCATCTGTCCTGCCTAATGTGTGTATTTCATAGTTATCTCTTCAATATCTCTTTCTCCACACCTTCAATACATTAATTGTCAGTATGTGTCTTTATTTCTCCTTAAATTTGCTCTTCCTTTTCGTTTAACATTTCTCCTCCGTCTTGTCTCTTGCTCGTCCTCTGACCGTGTCCCCAACTGCCATCTGCTATTCCACTTTCCTCGCGCTGAAAAAATTATTTCTCGTCCTTTCTTGCTTCTTTGCGTCTTTTCTCAGTCCCCTTCCCCACCATCTCCACACCATTCTCTCCATCACTCTCCTTCTCCCCTAATTCCCCTCTTCTCCCTCCCACCAGACATAGATTAGATTATATTTGTTTCTTTTCAACCAAAGACGTGACCATCCCTTTATAATGCCAACCAGCTTATAGTGTATACATTTTCCCCAGTCCTCCGAGGACTGGGGAAACGTGTCCTGCCCATTGGTAGGACATTATTTTTTTTAAATACGTGTTAGGTACTTGATACATATGCCAGAGTATACTGACTTTGCATCGATTTCACCTCACTTTTATTCTTGTGCAATTGATGTTCTCAGGCGGATTTGTAATGTTGGAGGTTTTTTTAGTGATGAACAATAAACCCGCGTATGATGATCTGTTCCCACATATAGTTCCAAGAGTAGAGGAGGCATATCCACTCTTTAACTGGCGAGTAATATGGGCAAACCTTCATGTTAAATTTATTGCCCCAAAACAACGTGAACTATGGCTATATGGCTATATTCATGAGACCCTTCCTACTAATGATAGGTTGTTGATGTTGGGCATTAAGGACAACAATTGGTGTGTGACCAATGTACTGAAATTGAGAATAATATGCATATATTTTATTTCTGTAAGCGGAAAGTTGTTCTTGTAAACTGGATTAGAGACACTCTTAAAGCTTTATGTGGACCAAACATTAGAGTGAATTTAATGAGGTTTTTAATGTTTCATATTGACATAAATTTCAAGAAAATTAAGAATACAATAATTATGTTGCTTTATGATTATATTTTGTGTGTGTGGATAGGCAGGAAGGAGGGTAACTGTGTGGGGATAGGCAGGCAGGAGGGTTACTGTGTGTGGATAGTCAGGCAGGAGGGTTACTGTGGGGATAGGCAGGCAGGAGGGTTACTGTGTGGGGATAGGCAGGCAGGAGGGTTACTGTGTGGGGATAGGCAGACAGGAGGGTTACTGTGTGGGGATAGGCAGACAGGAGGGTTACTGTGTGGGGATAGGCAGGCAGGAGGGTTACTGTGTGGGGATAGGCAGGCAGGAGGGTTACTGTGTGGGGATAGGCAGGAAGGAGGGTAACTGTGTGGGGATAGGCAGGCAGGAGGGTTACTGTGTGTGGATATCAGGCAGGAGGTTACTGTGTGGGGATAGGCAGGCAGGAGGGTTACTGTGTGGGGATAGGCAGGCAGGAGGTTACTGTGTGTGGATAGGCAGGCAGGAGGGTTACTGTGTGGGGATAGGCAGGCTGGAGGGTTACTGTGTGGGGATAGGCAGGCAGGAGGGTTACTGTGTGGGGATAGGCAGGCAGGAGGGTTACTGTGTGGGGATAGGCAGACAGGAGGGTTACTGTGTGTGGATAGGCAGACAGGAGGGTTACTGTGTGGGGATAGGCAGGCAGGAGGGTTACTGTGTGTGGATAGGCAGGCAGGAGGGTTACTGTGTGTGGATAGGCAGACTGGAGGGTTACTGTGTGGGGATAGGCAGGCAGGAGGGTTACTGTGTGGGGATAGGCAGGCAGGAGGGTTACTGTGTGGGGATAGGCAGGCAGGAGGGTTACTGTGTGTGGATAGAACAGCTTGAAGGTGTTCTCTCTTAGGTCTCTAAATGCCGTTCTATTGTTTACCAGCCTCCCATAAAGTGCCAATGTTGTCATGGCTGTGTGTGTCTCTGGTGTCGGTGTTGGAAGTCTAACTCGCATCTTTTTTTCTTTCCGACTCATTTAGTTGTCATTACGTTATGATATAGATTCCTTCTCTCATACTCTCATGTTCATTACCTCACATATCTTGCGGTTGAAGTCTTAACAAGCCTTTTGTCTGAACTCTCTTGAAGATTGTTTAGGTCTTCCTGTAACTTTCTGCAGTCTTTCTCGGGTCTTATGCCAATTATTTGCATTGAGTCGTCCGCAAACATTGACACGTGTGAACTCTCTCCCTCAGGTAGTCCAGTCGTACTAATTAAGAACAGACAAGACCGGGCCTTGGCGGGCTCTACTTGTCACGTCCTGGAAGCTCGCCACCACCTCCCTGTCTGTGACCTTGTCTCTTGTCGTTGAGGTGGAGACGGCGGTGGCCGGTGATACCCTGGTCCAGATGGGCCAGGGCTGCTAGAGGGCGGTGCTCGTCCACTATTAGACGAGATGGATCACGCTGTGTATTGGTTAATGGTCGTTTTATCTTTATGGCGGCCGCTTGTTCACCTCATTGGGCGTAGTCTTTTTTTATTTTTTATTTAGGCGTTGATTTATCTCTCTCATTTGGGACTCTTCAGTGATGTGCTTTTTGTTAGCTTAAATCCAACACCACAAACTTTTTCGCGATTTGTTTTTAAATTCTCTGTAATTTATTCGATTATTTTGTTACCGTTTGAGGGAGACGTGGCAAAGTGTACTGTTATTTATCTCACACACACACACACACACACACACACACACACACACACACACACACACACACACACACACACCACACACACACACACACACACACACACATACACACACACAGGCTCTGTCCGGGAGCACGCCCTAGATCCTGGAGCCCGTCCTAGGTCCTGGGGAGCCCGTCCTAGGTCCTGGGGGGCGCCCATGATCCTCGACCCCGTCCTAGATCCTGGGGGGGGGGGGCTCCCTGGATCCTGGAGCCCGTCCTAGGTTCTGGGGGACGCCATGGGTCCTGGGGGGCGCCCTGGGTCCTGGACCCCGTCCTGAGTCCTGGGGGGCGCCCTGGATCCTGGACCCAGCTTTGAACCCTGTCTTAGAGCATAACATTTCCTTCCCCTTGTCAGTATGGGAGGAATCTAATAAGGGACTCGCCACACTGCGAGTCTCGGCTTCGGTTCACTGTGCATGTGTAGTGTCGCACTGTGCACGGGGTCGCACTGTGCAAGAGGTCGCACTGTGCACGGGGTCGCACTGTGCACGGGGTCGCACTGTGCACGGGGTCGCACTGTGCACGGGGTCGCCGCGTACTTAAGATCACTACGCCAAGTTACTTTTCTTCTGGAGCTCCTGCACTTTTAGTGGCTGAGGAACGAGGTTAGGATGCCGGAGATAAGGTACTCGGCTAGTTGTGCTTCCAGGAGTTGAGCTTTAGATCCTTGGCCCCGCGCCTCAACCATCAATCCACTGGTGTACAGGAGAAGGGGGGTCGGACAGAGGCGACAGCCTTCAGCTATATTGTTCATAGCATATTTGTGAATTTTTTTTTGGCGACCATTGAACACGAAATTATTTTTTCATTTATTTGGAATTTATTTACACGGTTTAATGCTCATTCTTCCAATATTGTAAAGGAAAATAGTCAGAAATCGTTTGATTTCAGAACATTTTCGGAACGGAAATTGAAATTGGAAACAGATCGACTTTTAAGTATTGGTAGAGGTGCGTGGGGGGGGGGGGGGGCAAGAATTCTTTAGCATAAATTGGTGGCTGGCAGAGTCGTGGAGCCTCGACTTCCACGGGTTGGTGCGTGATAAGAACACAAGAATAAAGGGAACTGCAATTTTTCCAGGTCTTTCCTGAATCCAAACTTGTTCAACTTATATTTAATATTTTTCGTTCTATTTTGTGTTGATATATTAATATCATATTTATACCCTCTGTTATACCCTATTTAATCCTACCTCCCGTGTTTAAATTGTTTATATATATATATATATATATATATATATATATATATATATATATATATATATATATATATATATATATATATATATAATATGGTAAACAAGAGAGGTCCCAGGACAGCCTTGCGGCACTCTGCTTATAGTCCCACACTCGGATATTGCTGTTATCTTCGCTCCTCGAAATAACCAAACCGTAATCCAACTTGGTATGGGGGAAAAGTGGGTATTATACTATTTGCCTTTATCTCTGTAATGTGCTTCTTGTGAGGCACAATATGAAAGGCTTTGCAATAATAATCTTTGGTCGAGAACAACTTTGCAGCAATTCGATCAGTTACGTTTTAAGGAACTTCATATCGAGTTGAGCTATCGTGCAGAGAGAGTGAGAAAGAGAAAGAGAGAGGGAGAGAGAGAGAGAGAGAGAGAGAGAGAGAGAGAGAGAGAGAGAGAGAGAGAGAGAGAGAGAGAACGTAATTTTAATGAATCTCAAATTCTTCAATTAGATGAGTACGAGTGATACAGGTGGCGACGTATAAGACGTAATTTGGCTGCAGACATACACCATTAAGTACCATACATGATGATATTTATTATTCAAGGAAGTGTACATTAGCATTACACATTAATGCTGAGCAAAGCTGAAAACGTAGAAGAACGCGCCGGAAAAACCCTGCTTTAATTAAACATCACAGATTCTGAATTTTAATTACTCGGTGGAAAAATAGTCATATATGATACTTTTGTTGATTGTTTTTAAAGGTCCCTCAAGCTGAGTGGCAGCGTAGGACTGGTCATGGATAGGGTTGGTACGGGTGTTGGAGAGAGGGGGTTATAACACTCACCAGCATAATAATAATTGAAACAACACAAGGCTTATTAGCCCATACGAAGCATCATATATTTATATCCCCCAAGACTGATTCATATACATGTTTAACCTACCTCGAAACAGAAGCAACAGCCTAGTGGACCAAACACTCACAAGTCAAGCCTGGCCTCGGGCCGGGCTTGGGGAGTAGAAGAACTATCAGAACCCCATCAACCAGATATCAACCAGGTAACCAGGCCAGTGATCCAACACCTTTTCATGTTATCCAGCCACCCGTGTCACAAATCGACAATCCCCGCTTTCAAACCAGTATATACCCAGGTCTCATCTGAATCCTATCTTAACCAATTTATATCCACTGTTTGTGTTTTTGTTCAGACATGTTCAAACGTCATCCATATCCCGTGTGTTGTAATTTTCATCCTTTACATAATCATGACACTCCTTATTTACATTTTCTAAAAAGATAGAGAAAGTTTTTTTAAGCTATCGTCATAAGAAGATCTCTAACTCAGGGGTTAACTCATTTGTCTCTGTACGCGTTCAAGTGACTATATATCCGCTATATAGTACAACAACTAAAGCTGAACTGCATAATTTAAACATAGGTGTCGTCCACACAGAAACCACAATAACGCGATGTATCAAATCCACAAGGCCTTGATGCGGGGTTCGAACCCGTATCACATACCACGACATCGTAACAAAAATGGCAACCTGGAGTGCTACTGCCCTCACGAGGATCCCGAGGCTTGCAATTTTTGGTTGCAATTGATTTGACCATGTCGTGGTAAAGTTGACTAGAACGCGTCTGGGAATATCCCGTGCATAGGCTCGAACCCTCAAGGCCCTTGTGGAATTGTTCACAGTGTCATGCTGCTAACACTCCTATCAATAATGCCAGTGTCCTATTTATTTTATTGTATAAATTAATGTTTTTTTACTCCTTAGAGTTCACATTCTTGGATTCGTTTATTTAGGTGCACAGTAGTCGTATTTATTGCATGCTGTTTGCAAGCACCACTAAGTCCTGCCTTCTTCCCATCCACAAATAAAGTAGAAACTTATTACTATTGCACCTTTTGTAGTCTAATTTATGCAAACTTGATGCACGTCCTCTAATTTTATCTGTAGTCTGAGAAATTATATCTTCACTCTAATTGTTCATATCGTGATGCATTTGAATGTAGTTAACATAACTCGCTTTCCATATTTCTACAATTCTTCAAATCTTGTGGATCTCTATTTACACAGCTCGTGTCTTGTTGTGGTCCCTGTACACGTTTGGTAGCAGGTGTCGACGCTCTTTCTAACGTGTTATGATCCTGCGGCGGTGGAAACCTCACCACTGCTGCATGTTCCAACTTTCGTGTGACGAATATTACGAGTAACCTTTTCAGTATTTTACTTTAATAAAATTAAATGGGAGTCTGAGGCTGGCCAAAACTGCACAAGAGCTTGCAAGGTTTCATTTACATGTTTTCTGTAACGGTTTGCTATTTCCAGTCAGACTCGGGGTCCTCCGTGTCCTGTTAGCAGCCTGCGATCCCCCATGCCGTCACCCGCTGCTCTCTCCACCTCACTACAGGCTCCTTTTCACATAGAATTCCATTCTGTATATATTTTTTCTTTTGCTGAAACATAATAACAATATTTTTTNCGCCCCACTCCTCCCTCCTCTCACACTGGCCGCCCCATTCCTCCCTCTCACACTGGCCGCCCCCTCCTCTCTCACACTCGCCGCCCCATTCCTCCCTTCTCTCACACTGGCCGCCCCACTCCTCCCTCTCACACTCGCCGCCCCCCCTCCTCCCTCCTTTTATAAGTTATATATTATATGTTGTGGTTAGTTATATAATTGTGACTTGTTATATAGCGTAGAGTAACTTTTTAAAAGATAGAGGGGGTTTTATGTGCATGAAATTTCATATTTACATATTTCCTTGCATGTTTACAAATTTATTTGCTCCTCTTAATATCATAATCCAGGTATATGTGAAGCTAATTAATAAATAGAAGTCATTACTGTCGCGAAAATTTCATTTTATTAAATTGCAAAAAATGTGTTTTAAGTCGAGAGCGTTAATAAATTTAGTGAAGGATAATTTTGCAAGTTATGATCATACCTTAATACGTTTTTGCGAGGCTGTAATAACTTTTTGTTCTTAACGAGAACAATATTGCACTGCGTGGGGATACTGCAAGCTTCAGACATTACATATAATGTCTATGAATGGCTGCAGTTTGGTAGTTGAATTTGCCTCGTGTCTGATAGACTTACGAATGAAGCATGATAATTTGGGTTGTTTTTATGACCCCCCTTAATAACATGGGGGCAGGATGGGGACGGGCGTCAGCCTTATGTGTCCATCTGAAAGCATTATAGATTTTTTTTATAACTTGATAAAGGTTTGGGGGACTCGATTTAAAAGTAGAATGAGTGCATGTGGACTAGCATGGTACATAGGTGTCCCATGGAAGTTTAATTGGGGAAATATTCTGGCAGCCAATGTGGACTTGTTCTTTCAGTCTTGTGCACGACCCTTTCCCACGAGCTGGGCTTTCAGATTGTGCCTCTCATGAATCAGATATATATGGTATTTAATAGTGTGTGTTGGGACAATTTTTGCACACTGTTGGCTTCAGTTTTTTAATTTTGGGTCGCTACTACTCAAAAGTGGCCGTTTTGATCAGTCTCACAATGAAGTCTCACAATGGGATGTTTTCTAACATCCCTAAGGAAGCCCTTGAATTAGGAGTTTTGCTTGCATTCTGTACGCTGCTGTTACATAATCCAAGGAGCAGTATTTGTTAGGTCATCGTAGTGTTGTCTTGGCATTGTGTTGTCTGGCGGGGTTGTAACAGGGAGACAATACTAGAACACTCCTCCTCCTCTTCTTCTCTATTATAACCACAGTGATGAAATCTGTTATATGGTGTTCTCGTCTCCTGCTCTGATATCTTTAAAGCTCCGACTTTCTTGTATTAGTAATGCCACGTATCATTTGAGAAAATGTAATGTGTTATTATACCTGATATATTCACTGTATTATTGTTACTAAGAATGGTGTTTAGAAACCCGTATGTCAGAACACGACCATGTTTGGGAAGACATCCGTGGGGTACACGAAAGAGCTAGGATATATCTTAATTAATTTGTTTAGGTAGGTATACTAACTGTACATTGTGTATGATATACCGAAGGTGCTGTGTACTGTGGACACGTAAGATTTATAATGTGTCCACGATACACATTTATTGTTTATTTCTCTTGACACGTGCCTATTGACTATGGCATGACTGCAGACAATATTCACACAACACACGTTGGATGTGGGCTCCAGTGTTATGTATTCAAATGTCTGTGTATGCCTTGGTTACGGGTACACATCTCCGTACTCAGACTCTAATGTATTGTGAATGCGTTTTAGAATGCATGTTGATGTGTCGGCGTTTAATTCTTGCCTGGTGTTCAAAATGCTAGCATGATTGAGCAGTCCTGCAAAGCAAGACGGACACGGGCCTGATTGACATTCTTGCTAGTGTTTACCTCTTCAGTATCGATGGATGATAAAAAACAGTTCTTAAGTCATTGTCGAGCGGCGGCGGGCCCGGCCTGTGCGTCGCTGCTCCTTACATCTGGTGAACTAGACGTCCATCGATCCGTCCCATACGGGTCCCACCGCCCCCTGGGGGACTCCCGGCCCTTGGGTAGGGGTTATTTATATCCCATTTATGAGATAAGGGCAAATAGAAATGCCTTTGTGAAACGTGAATGACGTCAGTCGGTCGTTGAGAAACGGGGGTTCCCTCTTGGATATTATTATTTTTTTTTCTACCATAGTCTTCAACTGGGGTCGGTCTTGTCTTGTTGTGCCATATTTTCCTGTACTGGATTGACTTAACGCACGCCACCTTCTGGTAGAGCGTTTGCCAGTGTCCACTTTTTGTGGCGGTGTTTTGTGTACTGTCTGGGCATCTCTTGTTTCGGTTTCGCTTCAGCACTAGGTCAGCCCTGAAGAATATTGGCAAAATCATCCCTCGCAAAGAAAATAGACTTTCGGGGAAATACGATTGGCTTGTATTAATTACCTTTATAATGAATTTAGTTTTTGTTCATACTAAAACCATAATATTAATGCAATACAAAAGGTCACTGAGGTGCAAAATATGTTTGAGCCACGTCATCTTCATCACAGAGAAAACAGGAGCTCATATGAACTTAAGAAGACCGTAGGTCATATAGAAGAGTTATCACTTGGTCTCTCCTTTGATGCAGATAATCATGTGAATCCTGCTGTCTCAGTCTTCCTAGAATTATGTTGTTTTATTGAGGCGTAAATGTCAAGGATGACATTGAGATCAAGGTTGATATTGAGACGGGGAGAGTTGTCATATAGGGCCCCATGCACTCTCGTTTCAACCTGTCTTCTTACCAAATACAGTGCATTTTTTACGAAATCCACCGGTTCATTAATATTGCAACAGTTAGTTTAGTTCATTTATTATGCACCCATACCCATCCCGTGGGCGGTAGTGGAAAGGGTTACAGAGGCACATAATGGCTCAGGGACGACCCCACAATTCATTTAGCTCAGCAAGTTACAATCTTGATGATTTTTTATTGCAACAATGTATAAAAAAACATAATATGCGGATTCG
>WNGS01005997.1:17711764-17738640 GCA_020271785.1 Procambarus virginalis | reverse complement strand
TGAATCGGAATACAGGCATTACTCAGAGGTTTTGTAGGTGGGAGGGAGGAGTGGGGGCGGCGGTGAGTGGTGTGTCCCGCCCTATACAGACTGAGCACGAGCACGACTCAAATTAGAAGAAATAAATCGAAGTGAAAGTCGTACTTGACAATTAGACAAGTGTATCAATGGACCACGACGCTACAACCTCGCTGGAACAACAGTAGAAGTGTTCCAAACCTGACAAGTTTGTGCTGATGTCCCTGTAGACTACAAACACAACGGCAAATTCCACTAATTTCCAATCTCGTTCAATAAAATATTACATCCTCATATCATCTAGCATATTGTATGTTGGGACGGAAGTGGTGAGGGTTACTGTGAAGAAGGGAAGATAAGGGATAAGGAAAGAATGTGTATATATGCATGCATAATAAGTTGAGTTAAAACGAACATAGAAATATAACCTGACCTCCCTAACTAAACTAATCAGTAATTCATGTTTTTAATAATAATATATATTGAAATAAACCCATTTAAATTTGTAGTTTAAATAATATATATATATCACTCTGCCTGTTCGGCAAATCGGACCTTGCATAATAGTACACAAGTAGTGTTTCTGACTATTAGGTACGACATATATATTTCAGAGATTCAGTCGTATTGTATGGTTTAAAAGAAAATGTAGCATAATCTGTATGTGAGGTCTCACTATGGCAAGTTAAACTTGCAAGATAATGTTAGTTTTTCACATTTGAACACTTCTTTATATGAAACAAATTAATTTTTTTTTGGAGATTTTGTATAAGTAACGTAAATTTTATATTTGTTTATTTAACGTTACTGACAAAGTACAGCAGTATTATTATTAGTATCTTTATTACAAAATTACAATTTTGCTAATCTGACGAATTCAATTAGGTCTTATTAGAGTGAGGATAATGCTGATATTCCTGTCACACAGGACAGAGGATCATACATAAGACAATAGGTCTAAACTGTAGGCTGAAGCACATACATATCATGGTTACAATCCAACAATGCAATTTCTACTGTGCACTGCCACATACAAGGGGAAGGGATGGATTGATAAAGATGCAACTTGATAATAAATAAATTATTTTATTCTTTTAAAATTCATTCTTTTAAAATTGACAAGCAAATTTATGATAAATTGTTAGGATGTCGTCCAAGGCTTTCGTCTCACCTACCCTGGCTTTGCGCCCTGGTGAGGTCACTCCAGACCGACAACCAGAGCGCAACTCCATAGTCTCCTGAGACTGATGGATGCCTACTACTACGTCCAGTACACCAGGTGATTGAAGAGTTGAGAAATGAGACCCGAAAGCTAATGTTGGACTCCTATAACCACCGCAAGATGAGGATACCTAAGACATAAACACCTGCCAAAGAGGAGGCGATTGGCTGAAGGTGTTGACCGCGGTGGTGAGTATTGATTAGATGAAGGTGTGGAGATGGTGAGATTGGGGGTCCCCCCCCCCTCTCACACCACTTTTACAACCTCACTACAAGCTATAATCATATCAGTGCGTCCGGTATGGAAAAAATGTGCCATTCACACACGATTGGAAGATATTCAGAAGGAGATTGAATAGGTGGATTTTCTCTTAAGTAATCTCTTGTGTAATAGTCACCTGATTGTGCATGAGGGGAAGGGGGGATTGTGGGGGAGGGATTGTTGTTGTTGGACGTTGTTCTTAGGTGCGCTTGTACGCACGTGCATGTGTGTGTACAATTATGTATGCGTGCGTGTTTGTGTGTGTGTTTTGCCTGTGTGTGTTTAAGAGAACCCCCGCTCTAGATGTCCGATAATGCACGGAACATATTTTTGTCTGTATTCATGACAGTCTCGTGCTTTCAGGAAATAATTTAGACAAGTACAAACTTGCACTCTGGGAGGTTGTAATTCACAACCATTAGATTTCACGATCTCTTTAATAAATTTTTAACATGTTTTTCAATCCAGACTGGTAGAAACTTGGGCTGTAGTGCATAATCCTTTTATAACCAGTCAGTGGATTACATGGGATTGGGTTGGATAGGGTGGGATTGGGGTGGATAGAGCCCGGCGCCATTCCCCGACGTCTCTGAACTTATCTTCCCCAAGAACTATTTATATTTCTGGTCGTGGAAGAGGGCGGTGGAGCGGGTAAAACGTCCTTGTCGTGAAGACAGGAATAATAGACTCTACTCCAAGTGCCATGAATGGTGGACGGATTATCCACTCCACCTCTCCTCCACTTCCATCATCTCCCCTCATTTATCACCCTTGCCATGCACCACCTCCCTCCACCGCTGCTCTACCCCCTCCCCATCACCCCGTAACCAGTCCCTCTCGCCGCCCCAGCAGCGCCACTCCCTCCTTTCTGAAATATAACATTATTTTGGTAAATAACGATGGCGGCGGCGATGATCTAATTTGTTCCCGGGTTTTGGTGTGGAGTTTATTAAGGTCCGGAGGCAGGGTGAGGGGGGGCCCCGGAGGCAGGGTGAAGGGAGCACCCCGGAGGCAGGGTGAAGGGTGCCCCGGAGGTAGGGTGAAGGGGGCCCCGGAGGTAGGGTGACGGGAGCACCCCGGAGGCAGGGTGAAGGGTGCTCAGGAGGCAGGGTGAGGGGGCCCGGAGGCAGGGTGTGGGCCCGGAGGCAGAGTGAGGGACCCCGGAGGCAGGTGAGGGCCCAGTGGCAGGGTGGGGCCCAGAGGCATCCCGGACATACCCGGCATTCCCATTGTTGCCCATTGTCAGGGACAGGAAGCCGGTTAATCTCATCAAGGTCCTCCCTAGGCAACGACTGATCTTTCCCAGGATACCAACCACAACAGTCTCCTAACTCCCGGGTACCTATTTACCATCAGGTGAAAATTGGGGTCAGGCGTAAAGAATTCTGTCCCGCGTTTGTCATCTGCGGGAATCGAACCAATGACATTTTTGTTGTTGTGGAAAATTCGGAGTTTTCGGAATACGTGCAGTATTTGGACATTGCTGGGGAAGCTACTCACAATATGAGTATGCAGGCGACGAGTCTCAATAACGTGGCTGAAGTATGTTCACCAATCCACACACTAGAAACGACGGTTCGGTCCGTCTTGGACCATTCTCAACTCATTCTCAGTTCACAATCGGCTTGAGAATGGTCCAGGATGAACTGAAACGTCGTCGTCCCTTCATTTTCTAGTGTGTGGATTGGTCAATATGAGTATCTCCTTAGCGATGCAGCGGAGGTAAGAGAGAAGTGTTCAGCTTACTGCTGTGTTGCAGGGGCGGTCATAACCTCAGGTTCCTGCACGCCGACACAGGGCTGTGTCTACAAAGCTGTCCCGCCTCCCGACACGACCGTGTATAGGCTACATAGTTTCCCTTCTCTCCACCCATACAATGGCGGGTGGACCGTTTTCTCCACCCATACAGTGGCGGGTGGACCGTTTCCTCCACCCATACAGTGGCGGGTGGACCGTTTTCTCCACCCATATAGTGGCGGGTGGACCGCTTCCTCCACCCGTCGCAGGGGCGCGCATCCTCTCCTTCAGCTGACCCCAACATGTGTAAAACACGGGGAAGCAATTACCATAAATATGATGAAAATCAGATGGCAGCGTGGGCTGCAGACGAAGACGCGCGGTAAAATATATAATAGTTATACATAATGTAATCCCAATAAAGTGATATATTTTGTATTAATCCTTTGGACCAGTATAACGTGATCGAACGAGCTACAGCCCCGCTCCTGTGCCAGGTAAGTCCACTACGGGCTCACCATAGCCCGTGCTACTTGCACCGCTCCTGTGCCAGGTAAGTCCACTACGGGCTCACCATAGCCCGTGCTACTGAAACTTTTGCTTCAGTAGCTGATCTTAAACAACAACAACGTGATCGAACGATATAACATATAGTAGTTCCTGGGTTAAGTGACTTGGGTGACCCGCAGGTTCGATCCTGACGTCCAGCTCCAAAGATTGTCCTCGAGAACAAGTTTGTGGTTATCATTAGCGTATTATCAGTGATCTGAGGATCGCGTGAGCCTTACTGCTGGCGATGCTGTTCTTTGTACCAGGGAAAAGGAACCCAATTTATCTTGCTAAAGATAATCTAACTTTACATCCTTATGTCATTGATTTGTTTTATTTATTATATTATTACTCAATATTATTTGATATTACTGTTCATTAATATGTTATATTTTATTTATAATTACTATTCATTATTTATAATTGGTATTCGTCATTTATAATTATTATGCCTTATTTATAATTATTATTCATTATTTAATGTTCATTATTTATAATAATTATTTATTACTTATATTATTGTTCAGTATTATAATTATTTGTATTTATAATTATTTATAATTATTTATCATTGTTGTTACTTGAGTGATGTGCACATGAAGTAGTTGTGTGGGGCGAGTATGTAGGCCGCTCTCTCCAATACCACTCCGTCAAAAATGCATTTATTATTATTAACATCTTTATTGACAAAATTAATTACAATTTTGCCTAATCTGAGGATTTTGAAAGTCTGATTAAAGTGAGGATATTGCTAGTATTCACTGTCACGCAGGACAGAGGGTCAGCTCTTAACCGACCGGAGCCCACAGTCATTAATGCGGTGATGGTAATATCCNCAGCATTTATACATTTTCTTCTGTCCTCCATGGACAGGGTTAGAGATGTATTAAACATATAGTTGAGGGGTTATTGAACAATCAACCACAGAAGGTGAGTCAGTGCTTTTAAAATGAAAGAAAGAGATGAACGCTTGAGCACCGACTACTAACTGTCCGCCCCCTTGTGCACCCAACAGTAACTGTGTACCTGGTTTTAAATAATTTGCAGATCTTGTTCTGGAGGAAACTATTCGGGAAATACTGAAAATTTGCGGTGTTAATAGAGAGCTCTAAGCTTGCTAACAGTCGGAAGTCATTGGCACCTGTACCCACCTGTAAAAAGTGAGCGAGCGAGTACACTTGCCCCACCACCACCCCTACACTTGCCCTACCTCCCCTACACTTGCCCTACCACCCCTACACTGGTCCCACCACCCCTACACTTGCCCCACCACCCCTACACTTGTCCCACCACCCCTACACTTGCCCTACCACCCCTACACTTGCCCTACCACCCCTACACTTGCCCTACCACTCTCACACTTGCCCCACCACCCCTACACTTGTCCCACCACCCCTACACTTGCCCTACCACCCCTACACTTGCCCTACCACTCTCACACTTGCCCCATCATTGACAGAGATAACCAGAGCAGCTAAGAGAAGACCGCAAGCAGCGCGTGAAGGAGCAGTGAGAGGCGGTAGAGAAGAGCCTAGCAGGCAGTGTGGAGTGGGGCCTTGCGTGGCCGGCAGTCTGCGTGATCCACACACGATAAAGTCATTAATGAAAGGATAACGAACATGTATGACGGTACCGGGCCACCACCGCTGGCACCTTCGCCGCCAGCACCACCACTGCTCACCACCACCTCCGGCACCACCACCATTTAGAAAAACGGGGCCGCAAAACCCACCCACTCATCCACCCAAACCACCCCAGCATTACTGCAGTGGCAGCAATAGCAAGTAGCAAGATACAGCAGGTGTAGCAGGAGCACGGTACCACCCTCTCACTGATCTCCCTCCCCACTCCCCGTCCTAGTACCGCTGCTAAACACGCCAGGTATCAACCAGCTAACAACAAGCTATATCAACACTAGTATCAAGTCAGGTGCGGCCTGGAGCTGCCATGCTCATCACTCGACTTCTGCTGCTTCCCTCTGCTTTCCATGTTTTATTTGAGAGGTCGATATTGATTTTGCATTCACACGCAGTTGAGGTATGCGGGCGTGGCGTGCGTGTATGTATAGGAGTGTGTGTGTGTGCGCGCGTGTGTGCATGGGAGTGAGGGTATGCTTGCTACCGTGGGGGGTGAAGAAATTGCTTGCACGAACGCGCTTATTAACGTTTCGTGTTGGTCCGTGCGTGAGAATGAGTGCATGTTTTGTGTGTGGGGTGTAGAAGTTGCTGGTTTACTCTTATTGTAGTGGCTCGAGAAGCATTTGTTTGGGTGTGTTTATGCTGTAATATAGAGCAGGTGTGCAGTGAATTCCTTGTTGTGTGTTTGTGTTGTAGCGTCGTGTTTTTTTGTGTGGTTGTATAGCGGAGTGTGGTTGTGTGGTCGTATAGCGGAGTGTGGTTGTGTGGTTGTATAGCGGAGTGTGGTTGTGTGGTTGCACTGGGGTGTAGGTGTGTTACCCCAGTAAGTGCTTCCTCTCGTGGGGTGTGGGAAGTGTTTGTGGGTTACCCATACAAAAGTGGTCTGCTTCTCGGCACGAATTTACACTTTTTTGGGACTTTTGGAGCAGGTGTGGAGTACTGAATAAGTACATGGCGGGTGTTGCATGTGGATGTATACAGTAAACCTGAGTATTGGTGATGGTATCCATGGTTGTGAGATGTGTACGGGGAGGGGGGGGGGATGGTTTACAAGTTCAAAGGTAGAGTGGTTGGCATGGGAGTAGTGATAAAACTAGTAGTAGTAATAGTAGTAGTAGAAGTAGTAGTAGTAGCGTGGCTGTAAAGATATTGCACTCGGTACACTTCTTTTTGTGGAAGCTAATGCCACTCTTAGAAAGTTACTGCACGTATTTCTACCCAAATCTGCTACTTGTGCCCCCTGAATAAATTGGTGTATTGAATTTGAATGTGTGTGTGTGTGTGTGTGTGTGTGTGTGTGTGTGTGTGTGTGTGTGTGTGTGTGTGTGTGTGTGTGTGTACTTAACGGTACTCGTCTAACTCGGCCTGCAGGGTTAAGCTTCAGCTTCTGGGGCTCGCCTTTTTTTGTTGATGGCATCTACTTCAAAACTTTTTTTCTTATAAAGTTCGCTTACCCTCTCTACCCATGGTGCGTTTTCCAGTTGTTCAACCATTCGACACAAGGAGGACGTGTTCCCTAAACCCCTACGACAAGCAAGTTGCTTCAAGCACTTGAAGTAACACAGACAAGTGAGACGGATTCGTGATTCGGATTGAGAATCAAGTGATTCTGAACCTGTTGTTCAGAATCTCCAGAATTCTAATGTAATTCAGATATACAGAACAAGAGACATTGTGGAGGTTTTGGACAATAGAACCTTCGTCCAACAGAACCTTCGCAGGTGTGCTCGCTCAGCAAAATACTAGAGGCATATAAGGAAGATCCTTCAAAAGCACCTAATGAGAATTTAGTTTGTAAACAAGCAACAACATGACGATTCATCGACTTGAAAATGGTCCAGGACGGACCAAACGTCGTCGTCCCTTCACCTTCTAGTGTGTGGTCTGGTCAACTTACTTTAGCCACGTTATTGTGACTCATCGCCTGCAACAACATCACTATTGCTCATCTAAAGTGATGTTTTGTTCATCATCGTCACTAGTTTTAATCTTTTGTGAAACCTATATTAATACTCCTCTGTAGCTATTATTTGGTACTGAAGGGTTTGTTACTCAGACTAATTTCTTCACTTCTGTTGTCTAGTGTTTCATAAGGTATTGTCTCCTTGCTATATGAGATTATCAGCCTTTGAAAATATGGGAATCTTTCGATTGGTTATTTTTAGGGTCTATTGTTCTCCGTTGAGCTCCTACCTGTGTTACCGCAGGTTGGCAGCTGATCAATTACTTATATTTTGCTTATACTTTTATTGGGTAGAATCTTTTCCCATGTTTGTTTATCTCCCGCCTTGCTTAGATGCGTTTGTTTTTTCCCACTTGTATTGTTAATCGCCTTTATCCTTTATATTTCTTATATATATATTTTTGAATGTTCGCTTCTAGTTCGAATCTTATAATGTTTCTGCAGCTGTGTTTTATGTGTAACGAAAGTAAGACTCTTGTTAGGAGTAGGACTTATATTTCAGAATGTTCTGATGACGTCGTGAGCACACACACAACCGATATGTGTGTCTGCCAGTATGGCCACCGTGTATGCGGTTAGGTACCCATTGGGCTCCATGAACATTTACTGAAGACCAACCACAACCCTCTGTGTCGTCTGGAACTTTCTCTAAGATATCTCCTGTCCGACTCTTCATCCTTGTTATATCTAAGCATTTTCTCACTTATTATCATTATGTCTTTTCTTCCTTATCCTACGGTTTCCTCCGATCTTCTTCTTCCCCCCCCCCCTACCTTCCCTGACCAAGGTTGGGGGAGGAGGAGGGGTGATATAATTAGTGGGACGCCCGGCGAGAGTGGCGGCACGTGACTGTGTATATAGATTAACACGGTACATACTGGTCGAAAATATTGACGACGTAACGAGGCGGAAAGTGGGTTGGGGTGTTGAGGGGTAGGGACGTGTTGGTGGCCCACATCACTAGGGTGGTGGGCGGGGACGTGCTGGTGGTCCACATCACTAGGGTGGTGGGCGGGGACGTGCTGGTGGCCCACATCACTAGGGTGGTGGGCGGGGACGTGTTGGTGGCCCACATCACTAGGGTGGTGGGCGGGGACGTGTTGGTGGCCCACATCACTAGGGTGGTGGACGGGGACGTGTTGGTGGCCCACATCACTAGGGTGGTGGGCGGGGACGTGCTGGTGGTCCACATCACTAGGGTGGTGGGCGGGGACGTGTTGGTGGCCCACATCACTAGGGTGGTGGGCGGGGACGTGTTGGTGGCCCACATCACTAGGGTGGTGGGCGGGGACGTGTTGGTGGCCCACATCACTAGGGTGGTGGGCGGGGACGTGCTGGTGGTCCACATCACTAGGGTGGTGGACGGGGACGTGTTGGTGGCCCACATCACTAGGGTGGTGGGCGGGGACGTGTTGGTGGCCCACATCACTAGGGTGGGTGCTACTGGTCCCAAAGCTTCCACTGAAGCCTAACCGGGTTTTCACACAATTCCCCCCAATGCACTCGGGCTCTGTCAACCAGTAGTACTCCCTCTGACGCTCCTGTGGATTTGTAGTATTAAAACCAGTAGTACAACCCTCATTAAGGCTCTTGTGGATGTGTTCTCTGATATCACGTTAATGTGATTTCTGTGTATTGTTGACATTTAATGTAAGTACAATACACAAGATAACCAGACACACAGACGGACGGAACTAGGACACAGGTAGATCCTGGAAACACAGACGAATCAGAGGGGCAAAATAAAGCATTTCTTCGGTGTGAGAATAGTGTATGGAATAAAGAAGAAGAGGTGGCAGTGGAGGCAGACATCGTTCATAAGTGTGGCTAGAGTTTTGGCGTTAGTCGATAGCTAAAAGGCGGTGTAGCTTTATAGCTGCCGCTCTAATCAAGTACACAGACACAGACACAAATACTGATGGTATACTACACTGCAGAAACTATCGAGTGGATAGTGCTCCCGATATCATCTGATAACACATAAAACTGCTCTAATGGTGAGAAAGTGTTACATACACCGGCCAGTCGGTGAATGTGTAAGAGAGGAGATTGATCCACTGAGTACGTTGAATTAGTCGGCGGGCAGTAGAGCAATATTGGTGCAAATATTATGTATTATTCTACACTGTGTGTTGTGCCGAGCACCGACATAATCGTTCCAGACTGTATTGATGAAGAACGTTTTATTTGAAGGCGTTTGTGTTGATGCGTAAGAAGTACTGATAAGCTAACTGTTGTTCTGATACGCTAAATCCTTATATTGACACGCTATGAGTTTGTTCTGGTAGCCGTTTGTCCAAATACATCTAACACGTGTTGATTCGATTCCCGTTTGCATCAATAAGTAAACAGTTGTGTTGTTACGCTTACCGTTTGAGTCGATACGCAAACGGTTTATTTACATGCGGGAACACCGAAAATACGACAGGGACCCAACTGTGGGGAGCGCGCGCCTCACCGTCGGCAAGGCGGCCGTCACTCGCATATCGATGTTTCCGCGATGTTGCTGGAGATTCCAGGAAACGGTGAGTCTGTAGCTGGAAGAGTTAATGTTGCTTTGGTAGGAGATGGTGATGGTAGTAACAGCAGCTGAATGTAGTAATGGTCAGCAATCGGAGAACAATCAGCAAAAAGCAATCAGAGCACTCTGTATAAACATCAGAGTTCCACGGTTGTTCAACACCCTCCCAGCAAGCATAAGAAATATATACCGGAACAACCGTGGACATCTTCAAGAGGAAACTAGATTTATTCCTCCAAGGAGTGCCGGACCAACCGGGCTGTGGTGGGTATGTGGGCCTGCGGGCCGCTCCAAGCAACAGCCTAGTGGACCAAACTCTCACAAGTCAAACCTGGCCTCGGGCCGGGCTTGGGAAGTAGAAGAACTCCCAGAACCCCATCAACCCGGTATCAACCAGGTAATGGTACCAGTAATAATGACAAATGACAGTAGTAGTATTCATACTTTGATCTGGCAAACCTTGTTTAGTATTTGATCTTGCCTAAAGTAAGCTAACTTGGCGTACTTAACACTACGGATTCGTAGTCCTGAGGTTCCGGGTTCGATCCCCGGTGGAGGAGGAGACAAATGGGCAAAAAGTTTCTTTCACCCTGATGCCCCTGTTACCTAGTAGTAAATAGGTACCTGGGAGTTTTAAGCAGCTGCTACGGGCTGCTTCCTGGGGGTGTGTAACAAAACGGAGGCCTGGTCGAGGACCGGGCCGCGGGGACACTAAGCCCCGAAATCATCTCAAGATAACCAAGATAACCTCAAGGGGGAAGGAACCTTGTACTTGGGCTTATCGAGGCCCATGCGAGCCCTGGGTCAAGCTACTGACTCTTGGTTGTTGTTGTTGTTATAGATTCAGCTACTCGGAACAAGTTCCAAGTAGCACGGGCTATGGTGAGCCCGTAGTGGACTTACCTGGCACTGGAGCGGGGCAAGTAGCACGGGCTATGGTGAGCCCATAGTGGACTTACCTGGCACTGGAGCGGGCAAGTAGCACGGGCTATGGTGAGCCCATAGTGGACTTACCTGGCACAGGAGCGGGGCTGTGTGACTGACTCTTGGGATGCAGTTCACAACAGTTGTCTAATTCCCAGGTACCTACTTGCTGCTAAGTGGACCATTAGTCATCATGGGAAAGGAAACGTGTCTCAATTGTTGTTGTTATAGATTCAGCTACTCGGAACAAGTTTCAAGTAGCACGGGCTATGGTGAGCCCGTAACTTACCTGACACAGGAGCTGGGCATGAAGCACGGGCTATGGTTAGCCTCGTGGACAGAAGATGTCTCCCGTGGTGTCTCAATAATGTATATCCCGCTGAGGGAATCCACCCTGGGTCCTCGATTATGAGTAGAGACCGTAGCCGTTTTAAGCTTTTTTTTTGTTCTACCATAGATGTGTCCATACATTTATAATGATAACCAGTATATATACATTATATGTCTCCATGGACAGAGTTGCTGATTTGTTATATATATAAGCATATATAACAACTCCGTGGTGTAGTGGTAAGACACTCGCCTGGCGTTCCGCGAGCGCTATGTCATGGGTTCGTATCCTGGCCGGGGAGGATTTACTGGGCGCAATTCCTTAACTGTAGCCTCTGTTAACGCAACAGTAAAATGTGTACTTGGATGAAAAAACGATTCTTCGCGGCTGGGGATCGTATTCCAGGGACCTGCCCGAAACGCTACGCGTACTAGTGGCTGTACAAGAATGTAACAACTCTTGTATATATCTCAAAAAAAAAAAAAAAAAAAAAAAAAAAAAAAAAAAATATACATTTAATGTCCTCCATGGGCAGGGGTGCAGATCTGTTATACATATAGTTCAGTGATTTACTGAAATCTACATTTTTTTTAGTGGCAGGAACCGAGGATCTTAACTCGATCCCTGATTCCTTTTCCTTCCGTCTCTCCTACTTTGTGTTTCCTCTTCTGTCAACGCGTCCTCTCACATTTTCCTCTCCCACCTTCTACGCTTTGTGCTTTCGGCCAGTCTTTATCAAGTTCCTTCCCGGGCCATATTTTGTTTGGCATGTACTTCACACTGGTGTGTAGAGCAGCACGTGTGTGTGTGTAGAGCAGGCGAGGGGGGCGCTGCTCAGACACGGTGGCGACGGCGGGGCTTGGGGAGGGAGGAAGGTAGTGGCACGCCACCCACCTCCCGCCCGACTAAGTACAGACCGCACGCCCGCCCCGCCATGGGCGGCACACATGCACCGCCATGCACCCACAGCCACCAATCGTTACTTGACCTAATACGCTCTACCGCTCGCCTGCCTTTGGTCTTGTTTTTAGCTCTGAACTGAATCGGTGGTCCCCTGATGCCTCGAAATGGGGGTTTTTAAAGCTGAATTATGACGACGCTTGGTGTTAATTAGGTAGCACGAGTCCAAGGGCGAGTTTAGAGAAGCACGGTGAAATGCTGCGATCGTTTGGCTGGATTGAAGGAAGGAGGATTGGTATAAGGGGAAGGCAGGCGTGAATTTTAGCTACTGGCTGGTCATCAAGGTGAGGAGAGGTGGGCGAGGCTGCTTCACGCCGTGCGCGGAGAGGAGGCGGGCGAGGCCGGTGGCGTGACTGGACGCGGCAAGCGTGCATGCCACACTACTGGCCGCTCCAAGTGTTCAAGTATTCAAAGCAGCTTTACAGTCGCTTCTCCCAATTTCTCCTCTCTTATCCCCTTCCCCCTCTCTTCTTCCCTTCCCCATCTCTTCCCTCTCCTCCTTTCTCCTATCAACACCTCTTCCCCACCCCAGCCGTAACCCCAGTGAACTGCTGGGCCAGGGAACGTGAGGTTCGATCTGGAGGAGCGTGCATGTGAATTGCCACACACCAGCTCATCACACATTCTCTCTTTGGCAGGTAAATTGTGCCTCCCGGAGTACTCGGGCAGGTATTGTGTATGTTGTATAATGGTCCCGGGTGCATTAAACGTAATGAAAGGCGAGTCCACTTGATGCATAATTTACGCAGACAAGAATATAAGCTTAACCGGGAAATTGTTCCAGAACCACTTGGGGGGGGGGGGGAAACATGGCCGTGCAACACTGGGCGCTGAGGCTCTGGCAATACAGCACACGTGTTTATCACCAGTTTCATAATTCCTCGCTACAAATGTCTACAACAAATATATGTTTTATATCCATCTGAAAAACAAAGTTTGTTCTCTCGTTTTGTCAGTCTGATTTATCTTTTTTCTTTACTGCAGTGGCACACGCAACCTGGCCGCCCCAACGAGCCATATCCGCCGGGCTGGTGCAGGCTCGGGCGTGGGCAGCCTGCCACCATTATGGTGCTTGCTCTTTGTCCGGTTAAACCCACAATACCTTCGATAGATATCGCAGCGAGTTTAGTGTTGGCTTCACCTTATTATCTACGTACGTGGGACCTTGAAGACGATGAAAACTCGACGGTCTATAATTTGTGTTTAGGGCAGTTATTACCATTGTAGTTGCCATGATTTTTCTGGCTCATTAAACAGACTTAGTTGTCGTTTAAAATAAGTCTATTTTACTTATTTTACTCTTGGCAAATGTTACTGTACACTGGATGCAGCGAGTGTGGCTGTGGTCTCTAAAATATACACCTGGGAGTCGTTTCATTATTAGGGATTCGTTTGAACCTTTGCGAGGAGAGCTTTTGTACACGCAATGTAGTACAGTAACTCTTGTGTCGTGATTGCCTTGCTTGGAAGCCCAGGAGAAGAACAGACCAAAGATCGTGAGTTGGAATTATTTTAGACATATTTTACAGAAATTGTTAGCAGTTGTAAACAAGCATTTTTGTAATACAAAAATAACACGAAACAATATTACTTTACATGTGGCGATGTATACCTTACACACCTGCCGCTTGTGCAGTTTTGGTGCAGCCGCGAGGAGAAGAACCTGAACAATTTCCACCTCAATAATTGCATGGGCAAAGTACGATCATTGAGCACTGTTATAAGATAAGCTGAAGTAACTATATTGTCATCAGTTATGACGGTGTCAGTGGCATGTATCGCCTTGTTAACTGTTGCTAGTGATGCAGTAACTTGCTGGGATACGTATGCATTGCAGAATGCATAGTTTCTCTAGTATTTTGTGCAATATTTGATATTCACTGTATTATTTTGATAATTTACCTTCATGAATATATCTAGATTTCTTCTGTGCTGTCGTGTCACGCTGGGCCGCGCGGTGTGGCGTCACGCTGGGCCGCGCGGTGTGGCGTCACGCTGGGCCGCGCGGTGTGGCGTCACGCTGGGCCGCGCGGTGTGGCGTCACGCTGGGCCGCGCGGTGTGGCGTCACGCTGGGCCGCGCGGTGTGGCGTCACGCTGGGCCGCGCGGTGTGGCGTCACGCTGGGCCGCGCGGTGTGGCGTCACGCTGGGCCGCGCGGTGTGGCGTCACGCTGGGCCGCGCGGTGTGGCGTCACGCTGGGCCGCGCGGTGTGGCGTCACGCTGGGCCGCGCGGTGTGGCGTCACGCTGGCCGCGCGCGGTGTGGCGTCACGCTGGCCCACGCTGTGTGGCGTCACGCTGGGCCGCGCGGTGTGGCGTCACGCTGGCCCGCGCGGTGTGGCGTCACGCTGGGCCGCGCGGTGTGGCGTCACGCTGGCCCGCGCGGTGTGGCGTCACGCTTGCCCACGCGGTGTGGCGTCACGCAAGATTTCCATCACTAAGTACATATGCAAATGAATCTTGGCATGTTTTCTGCTCTTTACTGCACGACTGCCTTTTGAACCGCCTGTAAATATGAATTTTTTTTTAAACAGGATTTATACACATGCCAGAGTGACGTATGGCGGAGAGTATCCCTGGATGGGTGATGAAAGGGAAGGGAATTATCAGGAGAAAGCGCCAAGCCACTACGACTATAATGAGCACTTGGAAGGGATCAGGATAAGGATTTGGGATGGGACGGTGGAGAGGAATGGTGCCCAACCACTTGGACGGTCGGGGAATTGGACGCCGACCTGCATAAAGCGAGACCGTCGCTCTACCGTCCAGTCCAAGTGGATGGGTAATGGAGTGAGAAGTGAATATGGATGTGGTCGTGATGTAGATGACTTACTCGCAGGTTCTAATTGGTGAACGAGTATATATTTACAGAGTCGTGACAACATTAACTACTCCGTTGGAACTGAAGTATCGCTGCCTAATATGGTTATATTTACCTTCAGATTAGATCATTTGCCGAGCTACCTTGTGTTGTTTTAAGAGCATGTGTGTATATTTGTTTTTGTACGTAAGGCCAAACAGCTCACAGGTGACAAGAGTTGGTGTTAACATATTCAGTGGAGAGAATATCCACAACGTATTATTCCGGGAAGGGGTAAGAGCGGCACCCACTAATATTGTTGACCGGCAGAGAAAGAGGGAGAGAGAGAGAGAGTGAGAGAGTGAGAGAGTGAGAGAGAGAGTGAGAGAGTGAGAGAGAGAGTTTTCCGTGCTGATACAAATAACACATAATAACTGATGATTGCGTTATCTGCACTTTAAAGGGATGGTAGCATCTAGTGTTGTAAAAGAACACAGAGGTACAGTACAGAGAGGGTGTGGTGACACCAGACCCAACACACCACACACACACACACACACACACACACCACACACACACACACACACACACCACACAACACACACACACACCACACACACACACACACACACACACAGCCCCCCCCCTCTCTCTCTCTCACTCACTCAAAATAAAAATAAAAAAAACTACTCACCAAGGTCATATTTCGGGGGTCTGTCAGTATCTTGTTTAACATGAAATATAGGAGGGGAAATTCAGGCATGTTGACAGTGTGGATTATGCATGGCAATAACTTGCAGTTACAACCAATTTGTCGTGACACCTCCAGTAGCGTCAGGGAGGGAGGGAGGGAGGGAAGGCGGCGACGGTAACGGAGTTAGTTGTCGGTATCTTTCCGACGACGTTCTCGCCTGGTGAATGTCGCCACGGCAGAGATCATGAAAAGACGACAGTCGCAACTCTCTATATCTCTATATAATTACTCGCCTTCTAGTTTATAGATGCTTTTAAAACTCTATGAAGACATGTCCAATCACTTGAACCATTTGGTATCAAACGCTGATCTTGCAAGAAGTGAGGATAATTTAGGCGACTCCGTCAGGAAACATGACCCCAGCTTGGCAGAATACTCTACAAAATGGAGTAGCCTTACATCCCCTGCATCCAGAGCAGCCCTATCTAAACCAACAAACAACCCAGCTGTGGCAGCTCCATTGTGGATAAAGAAGCTGCAGCTCTGCTCACCACAGCAACAATACCCAATGACTCGTGGCCAGCAGAGTGCTCCTCATGTAGGAGACGTAGTTATAGCGGCCCACAGGTCTGCAACATATTTACTTCTGAATCACAGCACCTCCCTATTGCAGTGGCTCTTCACTTTGCTGCTCCAGTATACACTGTATAGAAGTGTATTTGCAGCGAGACACAGGTAGATGAATACTGGCTGCCTGGCCTGCACTGCAGAAAATACAAGTGGTGGCACAGAAGGCACGGCTCGGTCAACGACACCATTAACAGGAGCCTCACCTCTGCCTTGTGTCCAAGCAGAGAGAGTGAGCATAATTTTCTAATAGTCTGTAATTCTGCAGGTACTGCTGGTCGACTAGAAGTAAATTACACTACGCCCATGGAGGAATGGCAGACAACTGACGTGGGACTATTCCTGTGTACCCACCTTGGCAGCTACCTACATTATCCTCACTATTAGTCAAGCAGGTCTGCCACAAAGTCAATCTAATATTCACAAGGAGATAGACCACCTGTACAACTTCGTTCCAGTTTGATTTGAGACCCTTTGGCTTATGGGGGAAAAGCGCCAGGAGCTTTCTCAGGGATCTGGGTTTAAAGCTTATTGAAATAACAAGAGAACCCAAAAATGCCAACATTCTTTTGCAGAGCCTCGATGTGGCGATCCACAGAGAAAATGTCCAAGTATGCATCCTTGGTTTCTGCCCAGCATCCTAGGAGCTTGAGGAAATCTACAGCTTCTAGGGGGAACGGTTTTTGTTGTGTTCTTATTTTGTAATCAATCATTTACTCTGTTCTCCGAGGTAAAGGTCCACTCATACCCAGAAGAAAACCAGTATGACTACATAGCACGTGGAAGGCATACAAGTACACGAAGGAGCCGGGATAGGGGAAGAGGGGAGAAGGAGTGAAGGAACACTGGCCAAAACAGTATTTTGACCAGTGTTTCCCAGTGTGGCCCAAGGAACACTTGGGCCACTGGGAATCTTCAGCAGACCTGCAGGAAGCCGGGCCGTCGCTGCACCAACCAAAGTGACCAGACCAAATCCAACCTGAGGTGGCGCAGGTGTGCACTCGTCTAGTTGTGCTTGCGGAGGTTGAGCTCTGGCTCTTTGGTCTCGCCTCTCAATGTCAATCAACCGGTGTGTGTGTGTGTGTGTGTGTGTGTGTGTGTGTGTGTGTGTGTGTGTGTGTGTGTGTGTGTGTGTGTGTGTGTGAGACGAATCATGGACCGGAAATCTGGAGTCTGCCAGAATAAATAGTTTTTATATAATTTCGACTTGTCTGTGAATTTACACGTTTCCAATACACAAACGCGGCTCCTGCAGCGTTTCTTTGAATGTCATTTGCTTTGATAAAGCTTAACTTTTGTTTATTTTTATCAGCGATACTTAACGGCCCTAAAGTGTCAGTTTTCACTTTTGATCTACCTGCAGGTCTTGACAACACCTGTTGGAAAATGAAAGAAAATGAACCCCTGTGAAGGTTGTACCTTGTGTGAATGTGAATTACAGCTATAAGCTTGGTTTAGAGGTTAGCTGTACCAGGAATATGCGTTGTTATGGTAGCCCTGTGCTCCCCTGGTATGAGCTTAATAGAGATATAATGCTCCGTTATCAGGCTAATTGAAAGTCTGAATCGGAATACAGGCATTACTCAGAGGTTTTGTAGGTGGGAGGGAGGAGTGGGGGCGGCGGTGAGTGGTGTGTCCCGCCCTATACAGACTGAGCACGAGCACGACTCAAATTAGAAGAAATAAATCGAAGTGAAAGTCGTACTTGACAATTAGACAAGTGTAATCAATGGACCACGACGCTACAACCTCGCTGGAACAACAGTAGAAGTGTTCCAAACCTGACAAGTTTGTGCTGATGTCCCTGTAGACTACAAACACAAACGGCAAATTCCACTAATTTCCAATCTCGTTCAATAAAAATATTACATCCTCATATCATCTAGCATATTGTATGTTGGGACGGAAGTGGTGAGGGTAGTACTGTGAAGAAGGGAAGATAAGGGATAAGGAAAGAATGTGTATATATGCATGCATAATAAGTTGAGTTAAAACGAACATAGAAATATAACCTGACCTCCCTAACTAAACTAAATCAGTAATTCATGTTTTTAATATAATAATATTAATTGAAATAAACCCATTTAAAATTTGTAGTTTAAATAATATATATATATCACTCTGCCTGTTCGGCAAATCGGACCTTGCATAATAGTACACAAGTAGTGTGTTCTGACTATTAGGTACGACATATATATTTCAGAGATTCAGTCGTATTGTATGGTTTAAAAGAAAATGTAGCATAATCTGTATGTGAGGTCTCACTATGGCAAGTTAAACTTGCAAGATAATGTTAGTTTTTCACATTTGAACACTTCTTTATATGAAACAAATTAATTTTTTTTTGGAGATTTTGTATAAGTAACGTAAATTTTATATTTGTTTATTTAACGTTACTGACAAAGTACAGCAGTATTATTATTAGTATCTTTATTAACAAAATTACAATTTTGCCTAATCTGACGAATTCAATTAGGTCTTATTAGAGTGAGGATAATGCTGATATTCACTGTCACACAGGACAGAGGATCATACATAAGACAATAGGTCTAAACTGTAGGCTGAAGCACATATATATATATATCATGGTTACAATCAACTACAATGCAATTTTCTACTGTGCACTGCCACATACAAGGGGAAGGGATGGATTGATAAGAGATGCAACTTGATAATAACATAAAATCAAAACATTATTTTGATTGGCGCTTTTTGATAATTCCTTCCTTCTTCATTCTTTTAAAAATTGACAAGCAAATTTATGATAAATTGTTAGGATGTCGTCCAAGGCTTTCGTCTCACCTACCCTGGCTTTGCGCCCTGGTGAGGTCACTCCAGACCAGACACACCAGAGCGCAACTCCATAGTCTCCTGAGACTGATGGATGCCTACTACTACGTCCAGTACACCAGGTGATTGAAGAGTTGAGAAATGAGACCCGAAAGCTAATGTTGGACTCCTATAACCACCGCAAGATGAGGATACCTAAGACATAAACACCTGCCAAAGAGGAGGCGATTGGCTGAAGGTGTTGACCGCGGTGGTGAGTATTGATTAGATGAAGGTGTGGAGATGGTGAGATTGGGGGTCCCCCCCCCCTCTCACACCACTTTTACAACCTCACTACAAGCTATAATCATATCAGTGCGTCCGGTATGGAAAAAAATGTGCCATTCACACACGATTGGAAGATATTCAGAAGGAAATTGAATAGGTGGATTTTCTCTTAAGTAATCTCTTGTGTAATAGTCACCTGATTGTGCATGAGGGGAAGGGGGGATTGTGGGGGAGGGATTGTTGTTGTTGGACGTTGTTCTTAGGTGCGCTTGTACGCACGTGCATGTGTGTGTACAATTATGTATGCGTGCGTGTTTGTGTGTGTGTTTTGCCTGTGTGTGTTTAAGAGAACCCCCGCTCTAGATGTCCGATAATGCACGGAACATATTTTTGTCTGTATTCATGACAGTCTCGTGCTTTCAGGAAATAATTTAGACAAGTACAAACTTGCACTCTGGGAGGTTGTAATTCACAACCATTAGATTTCACGATCTCTTTAATAAATTTTTAACATGTTTTTCAATCCAGACTGGAAGAAACTTGGGCTGTAGTGCATAATCCTTTTATAACCAGTCAGTGGATTACATGGGATTGGGTTGGATAGGGTGGGATTGGGGTGGATAGAGCCCGGCGCCATTCCCCGACGTCTCTGAACTTATCTTCCCCAAGAACTATTTATATTTCTGGTCGTGGAAGTGGGCGGTGGAGCGGGTAAAACGTCCTTGTCGTGAAGACAGGAATAATAGACTCTACTCCAAGTGCCATGAATGGTGGACGGATTATCCACTCCACCTCTCCTCCACTTCCATCATCTCCCCTCATTTATCACCCTTGCCATGCACCACCTCCCTCCACCGCTGCTCTACCCCCTCCCCATCACCCCGTAACCAGTCCCTCTCGCCGCCCCAGCAGCGCCACTCCCTCCTTTCTGAAATATAACATTATTTTGGTAAATAACGATGGCGGCGGCGATGATCTAATTTGTTCCCGGGTTTTGGTGTGGAGTTTATTAAGGTCCGGAGGCAGGGTGAGGGGGGGGGCCCGGAGGCAGGGTGAAGGGAGCACCCCGGAGGCAGGGTGAAGGGTGCCCGGAGGTAGGGGGCCCCGGAGGTAGGGTGAAGGGTGCCCCCGGAGGCAGGGTGAGGGAGGGCCCAGAGGCAGGGTGTGGGCCCGGAGGCAGAATGAGGGACCCCGGAGGCAGGGTGAGGGCCCAGTGGCAGGGTGGGGGCCCGGAGGCATCCCGGACATACCCGGCATTCCATTGTTGCCCATTGTCAGGGACAGGAAGCCGGTTAATCTCATCAAGGTTCTCCCTAGGCAAACGACTGATCTTTCCCAGGATGCCAACCACAACAGTCTCCTAACTCCCGGGTACCTATTTACCATCAGGAGAAAATTGGGGTCAGGCGTAAAGAATTCTGTCCCGGCGTTTGTCATCTGCGGGAATCGAACCAATGACATTTTTGTTGTGTGTGGAAAATTCGGAGTTTTTCGGAATACGTGCAGTATTTGGACATTGCTGGGGAAGCTACTCACAATATGTGTATGCAGGCGATGAGTCGCAATAACGTGGCTGAAGTATGTTCACCAATCCACACACTAGAAACGACGGTTCGGTCCGTCTTGGACCATTCTCAACTCATTCTCAGTTCACAATCGGCTTGAGAATGGTCCAGGATGAACTGAAACGTTCATCTAGTGTGGATTTTTTTTCCACACTAGATGGATCCACACAAATTTTCTAGTGTGTGGATTGGTCAATATGAGTATCTCCTTAGCGATGCAGCGGAGGTAAGAGAGAAGTGTTCAGCTTACCGCTGTGTTGCAGGGGCGGTCATAACCTCAGGTTCCTGCACGCCGACACAGGGCTGTGTCTACAAAGTTGTCCCGCCTCCCGACACGACCGTGTATAGGCTACATAGTTTCCCTTCTTTCCACCCATACAATGGCGGGTGGACCGTTTTCTCCACCCATACAGTGGCGGGTGGACCGTTTTCTCCACCCATATAGTGGCGGGTGGACCGCTTCCTCCACCCGTCGCAGGGGCGCGCATCCTCTCCTTCAGCTGATCCCAACATGTGTAAAACACGGGGAAGCAATTACCATAAATATGATGAAAATCAGATGGCAGCGTGGTCTGCAGACGAAGACGCCGCGGTAAATATATAATGTTATACATGCCGGAACAACCGTGGACATCTTCAAGAGGAAACTAGATTTATTCCTCCAAGGAGTTCCGGACCAGCCGGGCTGTGTGGGTATGTGGGCCTGCGGGCCGCTCCAAGCAACAGCCTAGTGGACCAAACTCTCACAAGTCAAGCCTGGCCTCGGGCCGGGCTTGGGGAGTAGAAGAACTCCCAAAACCCCATCAACCAGGTATCAACCAGGTATCAACATAATGTAATCCCAATGAAGTGATATATTTTGTATTTATCCTTTGGACCAGTATAACGTGATCGAACGAGCTACAGCACCGCTCCTGTGCCAGGTAAGTCCACTACGCGCTCACCATAGCCCGTGCTACTTGCCCCGCTCCTGTGCCAGGTAAGTCCACTAAGGGCTCACCATAGCCCGTGCTACTTGCCCCGCTCCTGTGCCAGGTAAGTCCACTAAGGGCTCACCATAGCCCGTGCTACTTGAAACTTTTTGCTTCCAGTAGCTGAATCTTAAACAACAACAACGTGATCGAACGATATAACATATAGTAGTTCCTGGGTTAAGGTGACTTGGGTGACCCGCAGGTTCGATCCTGACGTCCAGCTCCAAAGATTGTCCTCGAGAACAAAGTTTGTGGTTATCATTAGCGTATTATCAGTGATCTGAGGATCGCGTGAGCCTTTCTGCTGGCGATACTGTTCTTTGTACCAGGGAAAAGGAACCCAATTTATCTTGCTAAAGATAATCTAACTTACATCCTTATGTCACTGATTTGTTTTATTTGTTATATTTATTACTCAATATTATTTGATATTACTATTCATTATATGATTATATTTTATTTATAATTACTATTCATTATTTATAATTGGTATTCGTCATTTATAATTATTATGCCTTATTTATAATTATTACTAATTATTTATAATGTTCATTATTTATAATAATTATTTATTACTTATAATTATTGTTCAGTATTTATAATTATTTGTATTTATAATTATTTATAATTATTTATCATTGTTGTTACTTGAGTGATGTACACATGAAGTGGTTCTGTGGGCGAGTATGTAGGCCGCTCTCTCCAATACCACTCCGTCAAAAAATGCATTTATTATTATTAACATCTTTATTGACAAAATTAATTACAATTTTGCCTAATCTGAGGATTTTGAAAGTCTGATTAAAGTGAGGATAATGCTAGTATTCACTGTCACGCAGGACAGAGGGTCAGCGCTTAACCGACCGGAGCCCACAGTCATTAATGCGGTGATGGTAATATCCCTAACCCATTGCAGTTTTACGTTGGGAGGTCGAAAGCGTAAAACGTGTATTGTGTGGAGTAAGAGCGGAGAGGTGGAGGTGGCCCAGGTGTGTAGGCACCTGACCACACACCTGGCCTGGTAGAAGGCCAGGTGTGTGGTCACCTGAGTGGCGGAGCAACGGGGCCCTAATTGATAACCCAAACCTTAAAATTGATATTGCCGCCGAGAGCCGTCATTAGCAAGCCTCGTCGATTTTACAAAACCAACAATGTTATCTGCTTTATTTTCTTAAACGCATTATTATTGGACGTGAATAACTAGTGGGGCAGTAAAGCCCCTCCCCACTACATGCCATTTGTTTGAATATTTCAGGCTACGAGCCCGGCTGTACACGGCATTGGGGGACATTGTAAAGCATTTCGTGGCTTGTATTTACAAATGTTTCCGCCAGGGAGAAGTGGTGGGAGGGTGTGGGAAGGGGGGTAAGGGAGGTGCACAGAGCTATAACACTTCCCCCTCTCCATCCCCTCTCTGTGTTCGCTGGCCACAACTCAACCCCAATTGTGTTCCACCTGTATATTAGTCCCCGTTGATCCCCACTTCCACTCTTCATTCTTCTTAGCTCTTCCCTCCTTTCCCTTTCCTTCCATCTCCTCCCTGCCCCCAACCACTTGGGCTGGACGGTGGTCTCGCTTCATGCAGGTCGGCGTTCACTCCCCGACCGTCCAAGTGGTTGGGCACCATTCCTTCCCCCGTCCCATCCCAAATCCTTATCCTGACCCCTTCCAAGTGCTCTATAGTCGTAATGGCTTGGTGCTTAATCCTGGTAGTTCCCTTCCCTTCCTCCCTGCCCCCCATACCCATCATACCTCCCAGTATTACCCCCTTCACAGTCGAGTGTATCACGCCAGGTGTGGTGGGTGGTATTCCTCCTGGCCGCCAGAGGGCCGCCAGCGAGCTACCAGCGGGCCGTCAGAGGGTAAAGCTACTGGTAAAAGTCTCAGTATGAGACGGAGGAAGTTGTCAATATTTTTTACACCAGACAAGTTCTTCCATCGCACTGAAAATCCGAATGATAATGATTTTCCAGTCATTTAATCATGAACTTTCACAATACAATTTGAGTATGCAACTAAAATGTTGTATTGAAACTGCGTGTGTGTTGTAGAGCATTAACATAAATTCTAAAGTTTACACATAACGGTATAAAATAATGAATTCGGTGAAAATCAAAGTATTGAAGACATAAGCTATTCTGAAGTAATCAGCATCAGCCTCGGTAGGTTTGTCACGCCTCTGTTCTTATGCTGAAAACACGTACTGGCACCACCCACACACGACTTGATAATGGTCCAGGCCGGACCGAAACGTCGTCTTTCATTCATCTTCTGACGTGTGGTTTGGTCATCAAAAACCCGTACAAATTGAACGCGTGTCAACACTTAAGGAACGACTTGGTCAATTAGTCCAGGAAGGGTGTGTTGCCAGGAGAGAAGAGACGCCAAAGGCACACAGTACTTTCTTGTGTATTTCCTCACAAAGTTTATGTAGGAAATGATCAACATTCTGAAAACTCCCAAACATCAAGTGTATTTAGTGAGAAGTTGTTACGTTACAACACGGTGCACAGTTAAGCTGTAATATACCGTATTTAAAGGGTTCGTGAAACATGGTTCCTGGTAGAAGGGAAGGGAACTATCAGGGGGAAAGCGCCAAGTCATTATGACTATATAGCACTGGGAAGGGGTCAGGATAAGGATTTGGGATGGGACGGGGGGAAGGAATGGTGTCCAACCACTTGGACGGTCGGGGGATTGAACGCCAACCTGCATGAAGCGAGACCGTCGCTCTACCGTCCACCCCAAGTGGCTGGGTAGGTTAGGGTTCGTGAAAAGCAGAAAACAAACCAAAAACAATCGTATAACAATAATACACAATCAACAGAATTGTAAAAGCTTTCGCGGACGAAAAGCAAACGACGTGCTTCACAACGAGGTAACTGCTGGTAATGAAAAAGGAACAAATGGATCGGACTGATGGCGACCAATTTGTACTCGCCATAGGGGAACAAACCAACGCAGTAATGTAAATGCGGGAATTAGACGGAGCATCGATAATGGAATGAAACGTGTAGGGTGGATAGAATAAATGCATCGACAATAGCCTGTTACGTTAACGTAGTTGGATTTTAGACACCGTAGCATAGAATGGGTCTAAATGCCTTTAAAATGTACTGAGAAGAGTGAGAAAGGTAATACCAGGCATTAGATATCCTCCCTAGTGAAGAGAGATTTAGAAACTTTACAGTATTTAGAAAAGTAAAGAGCCAAGGGAGACATGATTGAAATATACAGATATATGAAAGTACTAATAATGGGGATATTATTAGAGTTAAAATGTTAAAAAAAAAAAACATTAGCTACAAAATGGTTTAGTTTAGATTCAGAAAAGGCCTGGGTAAATACTGGATTGAAAATATGGTTGTTGGTTTATGGATCACGTTGTCAGTAAGACATAAGATGTGGGTTCACTGGATTGTTTAAACCGCAGGTCATACAAATATGAGGAAAATATTTATTTGTTTTTCTTCAAATAAACAAATATTTGTTCAAATATGAAGGAGTTTGTCAAGTGAGACTTATGGTTCATGGGCACTAAAAACACACATTATAATGACCTCTCCAATGGTCACAAAATAGGTTATTGTTCATTTATCTTTTATGTGCATGACCAACTTTTTGCTTGCTTGCTTGCACACACACACACACACACACACACACAAACACACACACACACACACACACACACACACACACACATACACACACACACCACAATGGCTCGTGTGTGGGGCCTCGTAGCCTTGGTGGATAGCGCGCAGACTCGTAATCTGTGGCGCGGGTTCGATCCCGCCACGAGGCAGAAATAATGGGCGAAGTTTCTTTCACCCTGAATGCCTTGTTACCTATCAGTAAATAGGACCGGGAGTTAGTCAGCTGTCACGGGCTGCTTCCTGGTGTGTGTGGTGTGTGGTGTGGGAAAAAAGTAGTTAGTAAACAGTTGATTGTCAGTTGAGAGGCGGGCCAAAGAGCAAAGCTCAACCCCCGCAAAAACACTAAGTGAATACACACACCACACACACACACACATACTCACAGTATGTGTGTGGGTGTGAAACTCTACGGAAACAGATGGCAGCGTTTCTTTTACCCTAATGCCCTCGTTCACCTAGCAATAAATAGATACCTGGGAGTTAGACAGCCGTTAGACGAAAGCTAAAAAAAGAAAATAACAAATTAAAAAGGGATAAAGATTAATGTAATACTCCCGAGGTAGAGAGAAAAATCAGTAGCGTATGCGTCCGTTTAGTGTTGTAAACGTGGTGGTAGTTGTGGCTCCCACCACCAGGTGGCCTACAGATAACCCCGCCCCTCTCACCCCTCACATCGTCGCCTAGCACAAAGGTAGTGAGCAATTGCCATCCATTCCCGTTGGGGAACTCTCTTTATGCCCCAAATGATGTAATTAAGAGCAGCACCGGCCCCTCTATTTGATAGCGTTTTGCTGTAGATATTGGCATGATTACCACATCACCAAGGAGGGGAGGAGCGGGCAGGGGGAAGTGAGGGGAAGGTGGAATGGATTAGGAGCAACGGGAAGAGGAAAAGAAGTATAGGGAAGCACAGAGAAATTGTTTCAGATAAATGGAAAGGTGTAGAATGCGAGGGAGGAATTCAAAATGGGGTGTAGATGGAACAGAATTAGCGAGGGAGGTAAAGGGAGACAGGAAACGAGAAGGGAATCAGAAAAGTGTAGGAATGGTTTGAGTCAGTGAAGAGGCGATGTTAAGAGGGAGAGTGATGTGGAAAGTGTCGAGATAGAGCAGGAGATGAAAATATGGGGAAGACTGGAGAACGGTAGAAGATACACACACACACAGGAGGGAGATAGGTGGGGGGAGAGGAAGGTAAGGTATGATTAGAAAATATTTAGCCTGTATGACCTGTAGCACTTGGAAGGGATAAGATGACAAGGAGCAAGGATGGGATACAGGGAAGGCGATGAAGTCCAACCACTTAGACCATCGGGGATCGAACGCCGACCTGCAAGAACTGATTGGCAAAGGAAGGAGGGTGGCAAGAGAGGGAGGACGGG
>WNGS01005997.1:17678891-17690611 GCA_020271785.1 Procambarus virginalis | reverse complement strand
AATGAACCACATGCGCGTGGGCACACACAACACCACACACCTGAAATATTATACATATATATTCATATAGAGGAGTTTGTTGAGGGTACCACCTCTGGTCCAAATGTGGGGACCCATAGCCTCGGAGGAAGAAAATAAAACGTATTCAGAGGAAGCCTTGTGGTTTCTCAATCTGAATCGACTAATATTTCTTCTCCTACCACCCCGATTCTTTTTGTATGTACACCATAGAGATTGGCTTTATTTGAACTTTGTTACCAAAAAGGAGTTACAATATAGGTTTACAAAGAGGGTTATTACATAAGTTGTCGAGTTCCTCCAGCGCCTCAGAAGGCGGGCAGGAACCCTGGATTCATTGCGCATTTCCCCTCTGTATCGGCCACGCTGAGGCGCTGAAAAGAAAGCTGCAGCAAGTCTAGGGTCCCTTTGTTGTTTCAATGAGCCTAGAACCCAGTTCCTTCAAATATATATATCATATTATATATTATATATATATATATATATATTATTATATATCTATATATAGATATATAATTATATATGTCGTACCTAGTAGCCAGAACTCACGTTTGGACTACTATGCAAGGCCAATGTGCCGTAAGTAAGCAAGTTTTCCTGACATATTATATGTTCTCTATTTTTTTCTTTATGAAATTGATACAGCTACCCATTTCCTTATGTATGAGGTCAATTTTTTTTATTGGAGTTAAAATTAACGTAGATAGATGACCGAACCTAACCAACACCTACCTAACCTAACCTACCTCTGCTTGATAGGTTAGGTTAAGTTAGGTATCCGAAAAGTTAGGTTAGGTAGGTATCCGGAAAAAGTTAGGTTAGGTTAGGTTAAGGTAGGTGTTAGGTTTGTCGAAAAACAATTAATTCATGAAAACCTTCGGCCTATTAGGCAAATCGGGCCTTGCATAGTAGGCTGAGAAGTCTGGGCGGGTGTCTTGGGGGGCCTTACCAGGTACGCCATATATATATATATATTATATATATATAGTATATACGGTATTATATCGCATATATAATATATATATATATATCTTATATAGTCGTACCTAGTAGCCAGAACGCACTCTGCCTACTATGGCAAGGCCCAATTTGCCTAATAGCCAAGTTTTCATGAATTAATGTTTTCGACTACCTAACCTACCTAACCTAACCTAACCTAACTTTTTCGGCTACCTACCGTAACCTAACCTATAAAGATAGGTTAGTTAGGTTAGGTAGGGATTGGTAGGTTCTGTCATATATCTACGTTAATTTTAACTCAAATAAAAAAAAAATTTACCTCATACATAATGAACTGGACAGATTTATCATTTCATAACGAAAAAATTAGAGAAAAATATTAATTCAGGAAAAGTGGCTTATTAGGCAAATCGGCCTTGCATAGTAGGATGAAGAGTGCGTTCTGGCTACTAGTACGACATATATTATATATATTATATATCTGGTATATAGACAACTGAGAAGGCCTAAATATTTAAGAGTAAAGGGGACAGCCTTGCACGTCACAGGAGGATAGAAGAAGTTGCAGCTGTTGACAACAGCAATGTTGCACACAGGGATCGCCAGAGCCGGAGACGCCCAGCGAAAGCAAATGAACAATCTAAGGTACCAGCGACCACACGAGCCTGTGGGTGGTCTCCTGCCTTACTTCCTTGTCATTCAGTTATTTCACTTTTGACTCTCTCATTTGTTATCAGTTTTTCTTCTTCTCGTTTTCGTTAAACCTTTATGAGGTTTTTTCCGGGTGTTGAAATTCTCAGTTGGGGGATTTCGGGATGGGGTGGGGGGGGGGGGCGGTAGATCGTCCCATTGGTGCAGGTACTTTTATGGGATATACAGCAGCTTGGATTGCTAATGGTTAATAAATTCCAGGTACCTACGTTACGAACCACTCCCCCACTCTCCCCCACTCCCCCAATCGCCCGACTCCCCCACTCATGCCCCCACTCGCCCACTCTCCCCCTATGCCCACTCTGCCCCAACTCGGGTGATGCGGTATATCTTCAGCGTTAATCTTGAAGTTATATTGAGATGACTTTCAGAGGACTTAGGTCCCGCGGCCCGCGTCCTCGACCATGGCCTTTTTTTTGTTACACATCCCCAGGAAGCAGCCCATAGCAGCTGTTAACTCCAGTATCTATTTACTGCTAGTAACAGGGGCACGCAAGTTGAAATAAACCTTTTTGCCCATTAAGAGGTCATTAAGATCCGCTTCCATCGGAGATCGATACGCCAGAACAACAAGCTACGATACACAACCGAAGCCTGTACACTCAGCTGTCAGGCACCCTGCGGAAGAGGGCGGGGTAAAGAGGATACAAAGGTAGGGCAAGGGTAAAACGGAAATCTAGGAGAGATATGGAAGAGAGGAAAGTAGGCAGGTAAAAGACTAAATTGGAATTGGAAGGAAGAAGAAACGGGAGTAACCGTTAGCAAGAAAGAGAGAGGTAAAGAAGGCAAACGGAGAACGATAAGAGGAGATTTACAATAGAGCCAAACACAGCTGCTCAGCTCACTTGTTAAATCCCAGCGTTATGATAAGCAACGCACCACAACAGTGGGATAATGTTCAGTATCTGAGGACGTTGATTAGTATTCAGGTTATTCCCCTATGTGGAAATATGATGTGGAGTGAGCGGGCCCTTGGGATATATGCCAGCTGCTGTACAGGCGAGCGGTTTGTCTGGCCTAGAAACTGGACGGTGGGGAAGGTCCCTTGTCTTGCGTCTTTGAGAAAGTTATTAATCTTATTTGGCTGGTAAAAGTGTGTGCTGTGTATTTGGGTCATATGGGTGGGCGAGGGCTCTGTCGCTAGAGTGAATCCATCAGATTAGTAAAGTTGTAATAATTTTGTAAAGACAGAGTTAAGATAATATGTGATTGCGGGAAGATAGCTGGGTGTATGTGTGTAGCCTTGAGATTTATATTTTTGGCCCACATGCTGTAGAGTTAAAGCATCATAGGTATTTAAAAATTAGAAAGCATGCTGTGCTATTTTTGGGAGTGCTACTGTCTTCTAAGGTGTATCTGGGACTCGTATTCTACGTTGTCCTCGTTGTACTGCTTGATCAACAGGCCTCTTTCGACATTTGCCATTCGTATGACAGTGCCGTATTCATAAGATCCCAGACCGATTAGGGTTTCCTAGTGAATCGTGGTTTAATCCATGAGACATTCCACGGCTACTAAAGTGTTGTCTTAATTACACTGAGGTGTAACCCAGGAAGACCTGACCAGTGGCGATGTTTTGTCACTTCTCTTGCGACCAACAGCAGCTTGGTACGTGGGTCAGTTTGCTATAGCCAATCCTAGCGGGCTCGGGAAAATGATTGCGAGAAATTGCCATGCATACAATTCATCGGGATAATTAAATTAATACACAGCCGACACATGCACCAAACTGGGAAGAGTTTCACCTCAGTCTGCATGCTGACGGATGCACGGATGTGGCCAGCAAACATCGCCATTCCAGGTTGCCTCATTTTTCCGGCACTCGGACCGGCGCAGAAGTGTTCATCAAAAGAATTATTCTGTGTGAGTGTTGCATTGCTGTACCATGTTGGCACACGGTTAATATAAGATAACACCAATACAAAAAACCCCAAACCCCCCCCCAGTATAAGTAGCGTGTAAGACATGGGTGCTGTGACTTGCATCTCTTATTCTCGATTGCGCCCATCGCGATCTGTGATAAAATTCATATGAACTTGGCTAAAGACAATTTTCCTTCCATGCCATGTTCCTATTATATCTTCTATTATATCTTCCCCAAGTAAGGGCCACCGATGGTGCGGCAATAATTCGGGCGGGTTAGGCATCGCGCGTTAGTGGGCAAGGTTGTTTATGTGTTCCGAGGTGATGTGATGTATAATTGAAGATGCATCAAACTTGTGCTTGGGGTAATTGAAACACGGCATCTAAATCGCTGTAATCACCGTCAAATATGGCGTTTATAATTGTAGGCTTCATGACGAGTGGTTTGTAGTTTGCACCATTATGGCAGTGTGGCTTCTGTGGGGAAGATTGGCGATTGCAGCGCAGGAGGACCCGATTGTCTTTGAAGGAAGAAGGAGAGTAGGGGGGTAAAAATAGCCTAAGTTACTGTATTTCTTTGAGATGTATTTCTTTCTTGTCTCAATAAACATACTTGAACTTGAACTTAAAGAAGGAGCCAAAGGGGTAGGTCCGTATTTACAGGGGTAACCAGTATCTAGAGGCGAGAACCCATATGTACAGGGGGGAACCGGTATCTACAGGGGGGAACCGGTATCTACAGGGGGGACCGGTATCTACAGGGGGAACCGGTATCTACAGGAGGAACCGGTATCTACAGGGAGGAACCGGTATCTACAGGGAGGAACCGGTATCTACAGGGGAAATCGGTATCTACAGGAAGGAACCGGTATCTACACGGGGAACCGGTATCTACACGGGGAACCGGTATCTACAGGGAGGAACCGGTATGTACAGGGGGAAACCGGTATCTACAGGGGGGAACCGGTATCTACAGGGGAAACCGGTATCTACAGGGAAGGGAACCGGTATCTACAAAGGAAGGGGGCTTTTCTACGGGGAAATTCGTCACTGAATGTGGGAAAGGGGTAACGTTCGCCAGGTCCTCTCCAATATTCTTGAAAGTGAGCTGAAAATATATTTGTGTTTTTTTATATATATTTTTATTTTTTTATTTTTTTTTATTATTATTTTCTACCACAGACGTGGCCACACATTTGCAGGAAACTATAGCACAATTACACTGAAGTTAAGGTAAGTCTCTTTACTTATCACAGACGGTTACAATTATGCACAAAATCTAAGAGATTTTTCAATAACAAAATTACATTTGAAGTTATTATATTTTAAATTGTAACAGTGTCAACAAATTCCAATAATGCCCCATTCCTGGATTTTACATTCAATAATAGTTAAATTGATCCATCGTTTTGGGACGATTTTGTTTGTTCTAAATGCCACCGATATATATTCTTATTACGTAAAATAGATAACATTAACTTCATTTGTATTACACACAGAAATCCCACTGACGTGATGTATCCAATGAACAAATCCACAAGGGCCGTGACGAGGATTCGAACCTGCGGCCGGGTTTTAACCCTGTCATAACTCAGTCGATTAAGGCAGTGTCTGGGATGCTCCCGGACGCAAGTTCGAATCCTCGTCACGGCCCTTGTGGATTTGTTCATTTGTATTGATACACTTGAAGGTACTCGTGGCCTAAAATAACCTATCCTCGGGTCCCACTTGAGGTGAAACAGTCTGTCTGTCCATCCAATTGTGTTAGAGCATTTAAATGATTTCCGGACAATAACTGGTGAGGACCGCGACGCATTCTTGACCTCGCTTACAATACTTTCCTGGCCACATCCGGCCGCAGGTGACGGCGACATCCCAAGTTCATTTCCGGCAGGTAACTTTCCAGCCACGAAGTAGAACTGTACGAGCCTCATATTTAGTATTTAGATTATGATGTTTTATATAATGTTATGGGAATTGTGCATCAGATTTGTTCTGCTTATCGAAATAAAGAATCTGTATGTGTAAAGAATCACAGTTTACTCATAAGTACATACAAATATAATGTAGAAGGCCTGAATCGACTTGAGAATGGTCCAGGACGGACCGAAACGTCGTCATCTCTTCACCTTCTAGTGTGTGGTCTGGTCAACATACTTTAGCCACGTTATTGTGACTCATCGCCTGCATAGATCTATATATTCTAGCATTGTTTCTGCTTTGTTCAATTAACCGAATGATGATGATAATGTTGCTAAAGTTTCTAAATGCTGTTAGGGTGATCACCGGTTTATTATCATGCCGATGTTGTTTCTATTAGCATCATATTATATTAGCATCATAAGAAAAACATATTTCTTGATTTTAATTTTTATAAATTACCAGTTACACTTTTATAATTTGGTTCACAGTAAGAGTGAATTGTTTAGTTTGTAATGATTCTATCTAGCCACTGCTAGAGTTCTGTGACTAGTATGCATTGCATTCAACTTTTCGAAGACTTAAGCTTCACATTGAGAGTTTGCGACTATTAAATAGTTTCCCCAGTTAGCTGTATACAAGATGACCGAGAGTTAATAATGTAACATAACTCTACTGTGATGCTGCCTGCAACCAGTAATCTTCATCTTGATTAATATCTTGTCAGGTGGGAGCACATCCCTCCCGTCTCGAGGCTTTGCAGCCATCTGTGTACACGTGCAGCAGCAGCAGCAGCAGCAGCATATACAGGTTGATACTATGCCTCGCGATGCTAATAATGTGTGCGCGTTTATGTTCACGGGAGCATAGAAGTCTGTGTTCTTGTCATGTGTACACGGGGTGTACTGGGAACCACCTAGTAATGAACGTTTATAACAATTAACTAAAATTTCTCTTGATTCGAGCTAACGAGTTATTGGACTGCCAAAGATGAAGGGTCAGGAGGGAATTAGACAAGCTCCAGCAAAAAGTTCTGTACCAATCAATCTGTTCTGGCTTTGCAGATTTTTAGAAGAATGACCGTAGATGAGGAAGCGTTGGCTAAGAGAATACAAAATAAAAGACAATAAATTAGGTGAACTTGCACACAAAATTTCCTTGTGAGGTCGCAAGAGACTAGGGATCGCGGGGAAGATATTACAAAGTCGAGGATTTCTGTGAGACAAGTGAAGGGAAGAATTTGTCTCAGAGACGAGGTCAGATGGTATCAGTCGTGTCAACAACCCCACGCTGGTGGTGGTCGCGTTAAGGACGCACGACCCCGTCCAACTACCCCACAGTTGACTAGTTCGTAAAGGATGATGACGACAGAGTTTAAAGCTGATGCGAAAGACACTTGGAAGGATCCGAGTGAACTGCTCTAAGAGTCGGGCTGTGGCGAGGAACAGATGCATACAATATCATTGAAAGGTTCAGGGACTAGGCTGGAGTTGACCAGACCACACACTAGAAGGTGAAGGGACGACGACGTTTCGGTCCGTCCTGGACCATTCTCAAGTCGATTGTGGACCTGAATGGTCCAGGACGGACCGAAACGTCGTCGTCCCCTCACCTTCTAGTGTGTGGTCTGGTCAACATACTTCAGCCATTGTGACTCACCGTCTGCATAGGCCGGAGTTCATGTCTCGAACATTTGAAATCAAACTGGCCTACATGAAGAGGTCAACTGCGATCAGAATTATTATTCTTTCCGTCGGTGATGATGAGCTTGAATATGACCGGCTGGAGAGAACCAGTTGTAGGATGGTAAATGAGGCAGAGGTGACGGGAGATACCATCAGCAGGGCCCCTGGAGCGGGCCTCTCCATTGTGTGAGGCTTGCCGGTCATGAGCATTAAGGGGGACTTTCTTCCTGGTACTGACTAGATTACAGTCAAGGAGAGAGAAATACATTTATTTAATCATTTTTCTTTTTGCTGTGAATATTTACCTAAATAAGGTTTCTGGTCTAACTCCAGCTTCTGGGCCCCAGGTCTTCAGTTGCCGGCCGCCTCATGCAATGACTCTCATCCCTCTTTTCTTTATCGTCTTTGTATTTGGAATTATACATGGAGTTGCCTCGACTATCTCACCATCTTGCTCATCAAATCCACTCACAAGTCACATGGAAGAAGGTTCTCCCATGCGGTGTCGAGCGCTTTTGTTTCTATTGTCTGCTCTTGTAACTGTTTATTATCTTGCCTTCTCTATCTGTCTAGTCAATTTTGTTTATTTACTCCCATGTTAAAATGATCATTCTAACATCCCTGTGACGCGTCTGGGATTTTTATTTTAAACCATATCCTTCCTCGTCCTCGTCCTGAACGTTTATTTTTATTTATGTATATTGTTACGGAAAAGTGGATGAATAGAGCATTGGCTATTCTGGCTGGTGGAATGCCAGTTACATTAAATAAAAAAGTAAAACAAAGTAAATAAATCTGCTTCTCCTTATAAATCTCTTTACGGTGTGGAAATTGCGGGATAAAATCCAAAGAATGGAAAACTCAAATATTTAATATAACAAAAAATGACTTTAACAATAAAACAAATCCCCTACGATACTTGGCTAGAAGTTATCTTGAGGTTATCTTGAGATGATTTCGGGGCTTTTTAGTGTCCCCGCGGCCCGGTCCTCGACCAGGCCTCCACCCCCAGGAAGCAGCCCGTGACAGCTGACTAACACCCAGGTACCTATTTTACTGCTAAGTAACAGGGGCATAGGGTGAAAGAAACTCTGCCCATTGTTTCTCGCCGGCGCCTGGGATCGAACCCAGGACCACAGGATCACAAGTCCAGCGTGCTGTTCGCTCGGCCGACCGGCTCCCTCAGTGCAGTACAAGAACAGTGCAAAAGAAATATAAACATGTGACAGTTACGTTAATAGCAAAATTGAAGGTGCACAATAAATATATACAATAGCTGCCAGAGACTACCGACACCCAGGGGAGCGAGAGTAGATCTTGCAGCTTGGAGCACTGAAGAGTATTGTGAGGTCTAGCAGCCTGGCTGATGATGATGATGAAGATTAAGCCACCCAAAAGGTGGCACGGGCATGAATAGCCCGTATGTGGTGGCCCTTTTGGGCCATTACCAGTATCAACAGATGATACTGGAGATCTGTGGAGGTGCGACTGCACCCTGCGTGACGGGAGATGTCTCCCGGACCAAATGGTGACCAAATGGTCTCAGCATGGCTGTTGTTGTTATAGATTCAGCTACTCGGAACAAGTTCCAAGTAGCACGGGCTATGGTGAGCCCGTAACTTACCTGGCACAGGAGCTGGGCAAGAAGCACGGGCTATGGTTAGCCTTGTGGACAGGAGATGTCTCCCGTGTCAGCCTGGCTGATGATTGATAAAGATTAAGCCACCCAAGAGATGGCACGGGCATGAATAGCCCGTAATCAGCCTGGCTGGTGGTGAGCTGCTTATATACGCGGCCGGGTCCGTGTAGGTGGCGCTGATGTGCTGGGAATGGGAGCCAGCAGTCTCAAACAAGCAGGTAGGCTAGTTGACCAGCGAGTGGAGCTGGGCCGCCTGACAGCAGGTGTGCAGATGTGTCGGGTACTTGAGGGGAGGGGGGAGGGTGGTGGTAGTGTCTGTCTAGACACGGCTTCTGAGCACGTATTGTTGTTGTTCTTGATGTTAATTTCTTACACTTGAGTATGCAGATATGTTGTTGAATAGGCGGTAAAGGAATAGGTAGGATCTCCTTGCTTAAGCAGGAGATTTACGTAACAATATATACAAGAGTTCTTATACTCTTGTACAGCCACTAGCACGCATAGCGTTTCGGGCAGGTCCTTAATCCTATGTTCCCCGGAATACGAGCAGGCAAATCATTTAACAACCAGGGACCAGATTCACGAAGCAGTTACGCAAGTACTTACGAACGTGTACATCTTTCTTCAATCGTTGACGGCTTTGGTTACATTTATTAAACAGTTTACAAGCATGAAAACTTGCCAATCAACTGTTGTTATTGTTATAAACAGCCTCCTGGTGCTTCGGAGCTCATTAACTATTTATTAATTATAAACAATGCCGCCAATGATTGAGGAAAGATCCTCAGGTTCGTAAGTGCTTCGTGAATCTGGCCCCAGGTACCCATTCACTGCTGGGTGAACAGAGGCTCCAGTTAATGATTGGCGCGCGGTCAATCCTCCCCCGGCCAGAATACGAACCCAGGCCAAAGCACTCGCGAATATCACGTTTCTCCTTCACTAACTCTAATTTTTCTTGCTAGCTCTTGTCTTACTAGTGAGACGTGTTAAATAATTATGATTTCAATTTTTTCAACAACCTCTTCTAGTACGCATGGCGTCGTTGTTCTTGTTGCTAGCGCTCAAGATAGTTAAACAATTGCTTGCGTTTCTGTTGCTAAAGCTAAAAGATACAAGTCTTGGTACCCTCTTATATTTTTGCATTAGTTTCTTGGTTTTAGACTCCTGCTTGTGACCTTCAAACCCTGTTTTAAGAGTTGGATTCGGTAACTTCTATTTTTTTTTTTTGGAGTTAGTAACTGGTTCCTATTTTAATATTCCTGGCATGAGAACTACCCTTGTCAGCACCGAATTGCAGTTGCCACTTCTGGAATAGCGAGGCAGTCTAGTAGGGCAAACCTGGTCGCTTCGCTTACATTCTCCGCTACTCCAACCTACACCCCAAAATTTAATTAATATGTTCTACGAGATCCACTTTTTTGTATCTTTTCAAGGATGATACTTTTCCCTGTTCACTTTGGCATTAATCTTACGCTGCGACGTAATATCAGCGTGGAATACAAATTTTAATATACATTAAACCCAAAATTATATTTATATTTTTTAAATTTTACACTTCTCAATTATTTTGCTTCTGATTATATCAGTTATATTTGCCGGCTGACTGTGTTAGTGGCTTCAAGCCTTCGTGCCCGACATCCTGATGTTTGTGTCAAGGCGGGGATCAAGAGGGTACAAGACTTCCAGATGTTTGCCTTGAAGGGGAGAACCAGAAGGGTACTCGCCTAGACGTGCTTGCAAGGTCGAGCTAGGCTCCTAGCCCCGCCTGACCAACGTTCTTAGTTTAATGTAATGATTGTCACGCTGTTATCATATTTACAGCTAGAATTTTGAATCGATTTAACTTTAACGACTTCTACATCTAACCTACTTCACTTATTGACAGCTGTAACACTGATAAAGTTCTTTCTGACGTCTCTGATTTAATCACGTCTCTAGTTTCCATCTATGACCCCTTGTTCCGCTTTGTCTACTTTGATTTTTTTAATCTTGTATGTTATCATGTCCTCCTGTCTCTTCTCCAGTGTGGTAAAGTTCAGTTCTGTCTTTCCTCATTGCTCAATCTTTTTAGCTCAGGAACAAGTCTCGTGGCATATGTATCTTTTCTAATTTCTCCTTGTCCTTTTTCAAAGTGTTTCATTCTGGGGATGCATATTCAAGTATGGATCTCATCTTCAGTATACATAGGGCCCGGAAAGCCCCTTTGTCCAAGTTTCTGAAGGATACAAGGATGTTGGCCAGTATGCCATATGCAACTGTCGTTACTGGTATCAGATTTGGGATGATGTCTACTCCCAGGTCTTTCTCCTTTTCTGTCTGGAGAATCTGTCTTCCCTTTATTGTATACTACTGTACTAGTCCTCGCACTCGTTTCAGTTCTCATAACGTTGCATTTCGCTGGGTTAAATTCCAGCAGGCATTTTCTAGACCACTTCTGGAGTATGTCCAAATCCAAAACGAACTATCCCTGTCCTAACTCTAATGATTAGTTTTGCATGATCTGCAAATATTGATATAAAGAAGTCATTTCGTGTCAGTCGGTTGACATACAACTCTCACTGTAACCCTTTGCTTTCCTTCCTGATAAGTACTCTCCGGCACCCCTTAAAACTCTGATTAACCAAGCTGCTTCTCTAATTTGAGTAGACGTCTTAAGTGTAGATTGTATCGAATGCTTTCTGATAGTCTAGGAATATACAGTCCGCCCATCCTTTCCCCTCTTTTGTTTGATTCCTGCCATCTTCTTATAGCTTTCATTTGAATTGACAGTTCAGATTGGGCTCTAAGCTCTAGTGGGAAATCAGGTTCCAGCTTGAATCTTTCCTGAAAGCTTTTGTTTATAAATTTAACGCTGTTTGCCTTAAGTGGTATAGCAAGGACTGATTATTGTTATTACTGTGATTTTCTTGCTGTGTAGCGAGCCT
>WNGS01005997.1:17642838-17678578 GCA_020271785.1 Procambarus virginalis | reverse complement strand
CAGCCGCCCTGATTAATGTGGAGTCTCTCGATAATTACTGTGGGACCGGCAGATGGTGATAGGAGGGACGGCGGTGATGGGGGAAGAGGAAAAGAGAGGTGGTGAAAGGGAAGGGGAGATAGTTGTAGGAGAAATGGGAGGGTATTTCATGAAGGGCAGTATTCAGCTTTCCTTCCCTTCTCTTCCTCTTATTTTTTTCTTTCACTTCTTTAGTTTGCTTCGTCTTTCTGCTTCTTGGTATCTCTTGCCTCTTTTTATGCTTATCTTATTACATTTCTCCTTATTCTTCACTGTGCATCTTACTGGATCTGTAGTAAGAATGTAAAGTTTTCACATTTATCCGACTAAAAAATGTGTAATTACAATTAATTAATGACTGAAGAGAAGTACTCATCCGGTAAATGGTTTCTTCACACGTCATTACTCTAATGAATGAAGAGGTACTGGATTCCGACACAGGTTTACCAGGCTGTTGTGATGCTCAGTAGTGTACGTCCGAAGCATGACATTTGCAGTGTAACATTTTGTTGAAAAACAATGGTCGAATGTCATGGTTTATGGAGCTATTACTTGATAACAAAGATAATGAAAATGCTGATAATAAATGATGATAATGATAAATGATTGCACTACTCCTTATTGTGCAACAAAGTGCAACGTAGTGTGAAGGCCACGGAGCAGATCCAGAGAGCCGCAACACTTGCGAAGGTCAGCAGGTGAAACATATTTGAGGTGCCACAGGACGTTATCGTTGTCACGAAAGAGACACCGAAATGGGGCGAATATTGGAGTGGTGTTTCCGGTGTAACGGCGATGTGGTGTGACAGTGGAGGAGCGATCACGCCCCAAGTTGGCGTGCTGGTGTGGAGAAGATAGCCACCAATTCCAGAGGGCACTATAGCATGCAAGATATGCTCGATGGACCTCTTCCTCCTCGCAAGATTCATAGTACGCCTTTTAAGTTTCTTCATCTTTCATTTCCGCCTCATCCTCTTTATTTCTTCTACTATAACTACAACATTTTCGTGTTGAACATTTGTTAGTCTTTTTACACGATGACATCTACACCATTACCCGGACTGGTGGGCCCCCAGGCCCCTAGGCCCCTAGGCCCCCAAGGCCGGCTCGTTGCTTTACCCTCACAGATGTGGGCGTGTTGTTGGGGCCTTCCTCACTTTTTTTATTATTAACATCTTTATTGACAAAATTAATTACAATTTTGCCTAATCTGAGGTTTGATAGTCTGATTACGTGAGGATAATGCTGGTATCACTGTCACGCAGGACAGAGGGTCATACATAAGACAATAGGTCTAAACTGTAGGCTGAAGCACATATATATCACGGTTACAATCAATGTTTTATATATGGATATGTGAAAACAACTTTCTATTGTGCACTGCCACACAAGGGCAGGGATGGGTTCATAAGTGATGCAGCTTAGAAGTAATATATATAAAAATTGTTCTTCATTCTTTAAAATGGACAAGCAAATTTTGGGTAAATTGTTAGGATGTCGTCCAGAACACCTGAGTCAATAAAATAGTTACACAGTTGGTGGTACAAGAGGCCAGGAGGTCTAAAGTCCTTTACGGTTTTGCATTCATCAATGTAGTGTTCTAGTGAATGCATTAAAGGTTTATCACAGAGTTTACAATCTGAGTATTCTGGTAGTGGCTCAGCCTCACTAACCTGCCAGATGTGTCTATAGCCAAGGCGAATTCGCGCAATGACTACATCACATTGCCTGGTTCGGTTACTGTGCTGATCATACAAATACCTATTATTACAAAACTTGTCATAACTTGCCTTCCTCACTGGCAGGGAAACGACAGAGGGAGAAATATAGGAGGACGAGGAGGAAGAAAAAGGCTGATGATGATTATGATGATTACGAGGATAAGGGGGTAACATGACGATACATAAATACCTCGACACGGAAATAAATACGCAATGATGGTCATAACGAATTGTACATATCATTATATATATTATATTTAATATAATAAATAATTTCTCAAATAACAATGGCGTGATGTATCAATGAGGAAAATCATTTTGAGGCAATGGGGTGACTTGAACCAGAGTTTTGGTGATTAAGACACCTACCTTCCTTGACCCACTCGGCCACGATCGGACAAAAGCCAACCAACCCGGAACTGTACTGAATTCACCGAGAGGTTCTGGAGGCTCCGAACTTGAGCCCAACCAGGTTTTTTACTGTCTGCCCGCCTACACTCTGGTCTGCGGCGCTATACGTGTCGCTGTGAAATGTATATCGTTAGCAATAAGTTGTCAGATAATTTAATTATAGACGGAAACCTTTTCTTTTATATTTTCCCATCTTATCTTTATGGCTTAATTAGCAGGCGTGTGTCGACGCTGCGGATCAAACCATAATAAAATAATCCCTTCAGTGTGTGACTGTCCTTTTGGCGAATGGCTGACTGCACTTCGGCGCTAAATCTTCGCGATCGCCAATTAAAGTGTCAATTTCGAAGGGGATTAAGAAGGTAGATCAGATGGCAGCGTATCGGGGTTGACGGGGCGTGACAGCTTCAACTTTACTGCAACAGCAACTCCAGGGAAAGTTGCTCGCATCATGATGCAAGCTGTGGGTGGTGCGGCTGCTCCTCCGCCTGGCCTTCTGACCTCTTACCACCTTCCTCACCCTGTCTTCCTTATCTATGCCTCACACATACACACACTTCTTGAACTTTTCTATCAGTCTTCCTTCCCGTCCTCCGCCTGTCCCGTACCTTGTACGCTTTGATGGTGGGTTTGTTTGTGGTGTGGTTCATTGACTCACTGGGACACGGGTGCGAGAAGACCTAGTTCAAGGCCATGTTTAATAATAGTTACGTTGCTTCGAAGTATAACAGTTGGCGGTGGCTGTGGTTCGTAATAACATACTGGTTCTCGAGTGCAAGGGAGCCCGACCGTTATCGTCTGTGGCGTTTTTTCTCACACTTTTAACAATACTCGATGTTCAGACCGATCCGCACATATGCTCAGTAGCTATATCTCCCTGCACATTATGCTTCACAGGAGGACGTTTGGGTGAACGTTTCCACGTTCAATCATCAATATTACAGATTGACTAACAGACATATTGCAGTGTCATAAACGCAGCTGACGGCAGCTGTTGGCCTTAATGACTTAAATCAAAGGACATGGAGTCGCTTCCACAAAAGACTGCGAAAGGTATTAAGAGCTCGAGGAGAAAATAAGTTTTATGGTGTCTAGTAAGTATTCCTTAATCTCTAGCTGGTTTAGACGAGTTATTTCGGGAGGTGGGAAGCTGGGATATGGCTCTTGGAAGTGGAATTAGTCAACAAGAGTTTGTCCAGTGATAACAGCTGTAGAAATAAGTAGATTTATTAAATATATAAACTGTTGCAAGACGTTCCTGATAGAAATAGGACGATTTTTTTTCGACGCTGCAGCAGTCGCACATCTGGCCAGTAAATAATGGAATTAGCTCAATGACCATAAATTTGTGAGAGGCCAGCTTGCTTGTTTTGTTTTATTTTGTGTTGTATTCTCAGATGCTGTGTGTGTTATCAAGGTGAGGGGGAGGGAGAGGAGCCGAGGAGGAGGTGAACGGCATCTCCAGCCAAGCATCACTAAAGTCATCAGGACCGACCACCCACCACCCACCACCACTCACCACCCACCACCACTCACTACCACCCACTACCGCCCACCACCACCCACTCACCACCCACCACCACCACTCACCACCTACGGTACCCACGGAGGGCCTGTGAGAGGGGCGTCCTGCACTTTCATGCAAATGCTGATGTTATCAGCTGGCTTTGACCTGTCAGACTTCTGACGAACAACTAATGCACCAGTCGAATAAAGTTTCTTTTTATGTTATCTATATATTTCTCTCTAGACTTTTTTCCTCCTCTTTCCTCGTCTTGTTTCTATTCCATATCAAAATCCTCTTCTTTTTTTGTCTTTGCTCTTAACAATCACCAATAGTGTCCCATATGTAGTAATATGTTGTTCAGATGTTATTTTTGAACATAATTACCACTGAACTACGTACGTAGACGGAATATGGATATGTGGCATAGATAGGGACACATGCATGCATGTATCCTACATGACCACCATGCGCGTGCACACACACACACACACACACACACACACACACACACACACACACACACACACACACACACTTACGACACTGGAAGACAGAAGAGTAAGGGGGGACATGATCACAACCTACAAAATCCTCAGGGGAATTGACCGGGTAAACAAGGATGAACTATTCAACACTGGAGGGGCGCGAACAAGGGGACACAGGTGGAAGCTGAGTACCCAAATGAGCCACAGAGACATTAGAAAGAACTTTTTCAGTGTCAGAGTAGTTAGTAAATGGAATGCACTAGGCAGTGATGTGGTGGAGGCTGACTCCATACACAGTTTCAAATGTAGATATGATAGAGCCCAGTAGGCTCAGGAAACTGTACACCAGTTGATTGACAGTTGAGAGGCGGGACCAAAGAGCCAAAGCTCAACCCCCGCAAGCACAATTAGGTGAGTACAATTAGGTGAGTACACACACACACACACACACACACACACACACACACACACACACACACACACACGTGAAATATATAAATATATATATACATAATGTATATATATATATATATATATATATATATATTTTATGGATATAGACAAATGAATATATATATATATATATATATATATATATATATATATATATTATATATATATATATATATATATATATATATTGTATGGATATAGACAACTGAGAAGGCCTAAATATTTAGAGTAAAGGGGAAGCCTTTGCACGTCACAGGAGGATAGAAGAAGTTGCAGCTGTTGACAACAGCAATGTTGCACACAGGGATCGCCAGAGCCGGAGACGCCCAGCGAAAGCAAATGAACAATCTAAGGTACCAGCGACCACACGAGCCTGTGGGTGGTCTCCTGCCTCTACTTCCTTTGTCATTCAGTTATTTCACTTTTGACTCTCTCATTTTTATCAGTTTTTCTCTTCTCGTTTTCGTGTAAATCTTTTGGGTGTGTTTGAAATTCATCAGTTGGGGGATTGGGGGTGGGGGGGGGGGGTAGATCGTCCATTGGTGCAGGTACTTTATGGGATATACATGCAGCTTGGATTTGCTAACTGGATAATAAATATCAGGTACTTACGTTACGACCACTCGCCCACTCTGCCCCCACTCCCCCACTCTGCCCCCACTCCCCCACTCTGCCCCCACTCCCCCACTCTGCCCCCACTCGCCCACTCTGCCCCTCACTCGCCCACTCTGCCCCCACTCCCTACTCTGCCCCCACTTGCCCACTCTGCCCCACTCCCCACTCTGCCCCTCACTCGCCCACTCTGCCCCCACTCCCCTACTCTACCTCCACTGCCCACTCTGCCCCCACTCCCCCACTCTGCCCCCACTCGCCCACTCTGCCCCTCACTCGCCCACTCTGCCCCCACTCCCCTACTCTGCCCCGACTCCCCCACTCTGCCCCCCACTCGCCCACTCTGCCCCGACTCCCCCACTCTGCCCCCACTCCCCTACTCTGCCCCCACTCGCCCACTCTGCCCCGACTCCCCCACTCTGCCCCCACTTGCCCACTCTGCCTCACTCGGGAGTGCGGTTATCTTGAGGTTATCTTGAAGTTATCTTGAGATGATTTCGGGACTTAGCGTCCTCGCGGCCCGGTCCTCGACCAGGCCTCTTTTTTTGTTACACATCCCCAGGAAGCAGCCCATAGCAGCTGTCTAACTCCCAGGTACCTATTTACTGCTAGGTAACAGGGGACATCAGAGTGAAATAAACTTTTTGCCCATTAAGAGTCATTAAGACTCCGCTTCCATCGGAGATCGAACCCAGAACAACAGGACTACGAACCCGAAGCGCTGTCCACTCAGCTGTCAGGCGCCCTGCGGGGAAGAGGGGGGAAGAGAGGACGAAAGGGACGGGCAAGGGTAAATACGGAAAAGCGAGAGAGAGATGGAAGAGAGGAAAGAGAGGTAAAGAAGAAATGGGAATTGGAAGGAAGAAACGGGAGAGTTAGCAAAGAAATAGAGAGGTAAAGAAGGAAAGGAGAACGATAAGGAGAGTTACAATAGAGCCAAACACAGCTCTCAGCTCACTTGTTATCCCAGCGTTATGATAAGCAACGCCCACATACAGTGGGACTAATGTCAGTCATCTGAGGACGTTAGTATTAAGTATTCCAGGTGGAAATTGGAGTGAGTAGGAGCGGGCCTGGGATAATGCCAGCTGCTGTACCAGGCGAGCGGTTGTCTGGCCTAGGAAACTGGGACGGTGGGGAAGGGTCCTTGTCTTGCGTCTTTGGAAAAGTTAATCTTATTTGGCTGTAAGTGTGGCTGTGTATTTGGGTCATTAGTGGGTGGGCGGAGGCGTCTGTGTGAGGTGAATCCTCAGATTAGGCAAAATTGTAATTAATTTTGTAAATAAAGAGTTAATAATAATAATGTGATGCTGCGGGAAGATGTGGGTGTATGTGTGTAGCGGGAGATTTATATTTTTGGCCCACATGACTGTATAGGTTAAAACTATATAGTGTGGATTTAAAAAATTAGAAAGATGTGTGCTTATTTTTGGGAGTGTTCGGTTCTAAGGTGTATTCTGGAGACTCTGTATTCTACGTTTCCTCGTTGTGACTGCTTGATCAACAAGGCTCTTTCGACATGCCGTTCGCATGCAGTGGTATTCATTAAGACCCAGCCGATTAGGGTTTTCCTAGTGAATCGTGTTTACTCCTCTGAGACATCCACTGGCTACTGAAAGTGTTGTCTTAAGTGCACTGAGAGGTGTACCCGAGGAATACTGACCAGTGAAGTGATGTCACTTCTCTTGCGACCAACAGCAGCTTGGTACGTGGGTCAGTTTGCTATAGTCAATCCTAGCGGGCTCGGGAAAATGATTGCGAGAAATTGCCATGTACAATTTCCCTGGGATAATTAAATTAATACACAGCCGACCATGCACCAACTGTGGAAGAGTTTCACCTCATGTCTGTGCTGGACGGATGCCGGATGTGGCCAGCAAACATCGCCATTCCAGGTTGCTCCATTTTTCTCCGTCACTCTGGCGGCGTCAGGAAGTGTTCATCAGAAAGAATTATTGGCGGTGTGAGTGTTGCATATCCTGTCATTGTGCACACGGTTAATATAAGTATAAAGTATAAGTAAGGCGTGTAACACGAGTGGTGCTAGTGACTTGCAGCTCTTATTCCCGATTGTCCTCCTCGGCTGTGATAAAATTCATATGAACTTGGCTAAAGACAATTTTTTTTCCATGCCCATTTCCTATTATATCTTCCTATTATATCTTCCATCAGAGTAAGGGCCACGATGGTGGGGCAATAATTGGGGGTGGTTAGGATCGCCTCGTTAGTGGCAAGTTGTTTATGTGGTCCGAGGTGATGTATAATTGAAGATGCATCAAACTTGTGCTTGGGGTAATTGAAACACGGCAGTCTAAATCGCTGTAATCACCGTCAAATATGGCGTTTATAATTGTAGGCTTCATGACGAGTGGTTTGTAGTTTGCACCATTATGGCAGTGTGGCTTCTGTGGGGAAGATTGGCGATTGCAGCGCAGGAGGACCCGATTGTCTTTGAAGGAAGAAGGAGAGTAGGGGGGTAAAAATAGCCTAAGCTACTGTATTTCTTTGAGATGTATTTCTTTCTTGTCTCAATAAACATACTTGAACTTGAACTTAAAGAAGGAGCCAAAGGGGTAGGTCCGTATTTACAGGGGTAACCAGTATCTAGAGGCGAGAACCCATATGTACAGGGGGGAACCGGTATCTACAGGGGGGAACCGGTATCTACAGGGGGGACCGGTATCTACAGGGGGAACCGGTATCTACAGGAGGAACCGGTATCTACAGGGAGGAACCGGTATCTACAGGGAGGAACCGGTATCTACAGGGGAAATCGGTATCTACAGGAAGGAACCGGTATCTACACGGGGAACCGGTATCTACACGGGGAACCGGTATCTACAGGGAGGAACCGGTATGTACAGGGGGAAACCGGTATCTACAGGGGGGAACCGGTATCTACAGGGGAAACCGGTATCTACAGGGAAGGGAACCGGTATCTACAAAGGAAGGGGGCTTTTCTACGGGGAAATTCGTCACTGAATGTGGGAAAGGGGTAACGTTCGCCAGGTCCTCTCCAATATTCTTGAAAGTGAGCTGAAAATATATTTGTGTTTTTTTATATATATTTTTTTTTTTTTATTATTTTTTTATTATTATTTTCTACCACAGACGTGGCCACACATTTGCAGGAAACTATAGCACAATTACACTGAAGTTAAGGTAAGTCTCTTTACTTATCACAGACGGTTACAATTATGCACAAAATCTAAGAGATTTTTCAATAACAAAATTACATTTGAAGTTATTATATTTTAAATTGTAACAGTGTCAACAAATTCCAATAATGCCCCATTCCTGGATTTTACATTCAATAATAGTTAAATTGATCCATCGTTTTGGGACGATTTTGTTTGTTCTAAATGCCACCGATATATATTCTTATTACGTAAAATAGATAACATTAACTTCATTTGTATTACACACAGAAATCCCACTGACGTGATGTATCCAATGAACAAATCCACAAGGGGCCGTGACGAGGATTCGAACCTGCGGCCGGGCTTTAACCCTGTCATAACTCAGTCGATTAAGGCAGTGTCTGGGATGCTCCCGGACGCAAGTTCGAATCCTCGTCACGGCCCTTGTGGATTTGTTCATTTGTATTGATACACTTGAAGGTACTCGTGGCCTAAAATAACCTATCCTCGGGTCCCACTTGAGGTGAAACAGTCTGTCTGTCCATCCAATTGTGTTAGAGCATTTAAATGATTTCCGGACAATAACTGGTGAGGACCGCGACGCATTCTTGACCTCGCTTACAATACTTTCCTGGCCACATCCGGCCGCAGGTGACGGCGACATCCCAAGTTCATTTCCGGCAGGTAACTTTCCAGCCACGAAGTAGAACTGTACGAGCCTTCATATTTAGTATTTAGATTATGATGTTTTATATAATGTTATGGGAATTGTGCATCAGATTTGTTCTGCTTATCGAAATAAAGAATCTGTATGTGTAAAGAATCACAGTTTACTCATAAGTACATACAAATATAATGTAGAAGGCCTGAATCGACTTGAGAATGGTCCAGGACGGACCGAAACGTCGTCATCTCTTCACCTTCTAGTGTGTGGTCTGGTCAACATACTTTAGCCACGTTATTGTGACTCATCGCCTGCATAGATCTATATATTCAAGCATTGTTTCCTGCTTTGTTCAATTAACCGAATGATGATGATAATGTTGCTAAAGTTTCTAAATGCTGTTAGGGTGATCACCGGTTTATTTATCATGCCGATGTTGTTTCTATTAGCATCATATTATATTAGCATCATAAGAAAACATATTTTCTTGATTTTAATTTCTATAAATTACCAGTTACACTTTTATAATTTGGTTCACAGTAAGAGTGAATTGTTTAGTTTGTAATGATTCTGTCTAGCCACTGCAGAGTTCTGTGACTAGTATGCATTGCATTCAACTTTTCGAAGACTTAAGCTTCACATTGAGAGTTTGCGACTATTAAATAGTTTCCCCAGTTAGCTGTATACAAGATGACCGAGAGTTAATAATGTAACATAACTCTACTGTGATGCTGCCTGCAACCAGTAATCTTCATCTTTGATTAATATCTTGTCAGGTGGGAGCACATCCCTCCCGTCTCGAGGCTTTGCAGCCATCTGTGTACACGTGCAGCAGCAGCAGCAGCAGCAGCAGCCATATACAGGTTGATACTATGCCTCGCGATGCTTATAATGTGTGCGCGTTTATGTTCACGGGAGCATAGAAGTCTGTGTTCTTGTCATGTGTACACGGGGTGTACTGGGAACCACCTAGTAATGAACGTTTATAACAATTAACTAAAATTTCTCTTGATTCGAGCTAACGAGTTATTGGACTGCCAAAGATGAAGGGTCAGGAGGGAATTAGACAAGCTCCAGCAAAAAGTTCTGTACCAATCAAACTGTTCTGGCTTTGCAGATTTTTAGAAGAATGACCGTAGATGAGGAAGCGTTGGCTAAGAGAATACAAAATAAAAGACAATAAATTAGGTGAACTTGCACACAAAATTTCCTTGTGAGGTCGCAAGAGACTAGGGATCGCGGGGAAGATATTACAAAGTCGAGGATTTCTGTGAGACAAGTGAAGGGAAGAATTTGTCTCAGAGACGAGGTCAGATGGTATCAGTCGTGTCAACAACCCCACGCTGGTGGTGGTCGCGTTAAGGACGCACGACCCCGTCCAACTACCCCACAGTTGACTAGTTCGTAAAGGGGAGTTCTCCCGTAGCCTCGGGACTAGCCGGTCAGGATGTGCCCCTCGTCCGGTTTAACACAGGCCTAGTCCTAACATTGGGCCTTTAGCGTGCCTATTAGGTCAGCTGCAGCGGTACTAAGTGTGCGACACCCTGACTACCAACTGTTGTACGTTGTGGATAGCTGGATTGTGTAGAACTTCATGCAGACATTATTTGTGTGGCGGTATCTGGAGCCTACCCAGAGCAGAGGTACTGTTGGGACGGCACTGGGCCGCCTTGTGGTGTACCTGGCCCCACACTCCCCTCGTGTGTAAAGTAGACCTTGGGCCCTCCTTCCCAGGGTCGTGGTTTGTGTGCGCGACTGGTGGTGTGTTTACATGAGGTGGGTACCAGTGTTCTAGCCTGGGCGAGTGGTGGAGCCCGGGCAGCTACCCTGTGCTGCGCCTCCTGGCCCGTTGTCATGGCAACCGGGCTCAGTACCACCCTATCTTCTGTTGTGGTTGCTAATGCAAGTGATCTCCAAGCAATGGATCCCGAGCTCGCCGCCGAGGAATATTTAATGCTCGAAGTGGGATGCAGTCCCCAATGTGGACCCCGATGCTACTTTGGATAGCGGAAGTGGATGGCAGACGCACCTTTCACGGAAGGCAAGAAGAAGAAATTCTCAACGTGCAGGCTCTGTTGATGGCGATGAGATCATTGGCGATGATGGCCGGAACACCGGAACCCGTGTGAAGAAAGTAGAGGTGGGCGGTGGTGGGCCCGCCCAGCCAGGGGCACGCCGGGGCACGCCACCCAAGCCTCCTATTGCTCCCCGCGCTGACTATGTGCGCCTGGCATTCCCAGCTGGAACAACCACCAACAATAAACTGAAGTGGTTCGAACAACTCTCTAAACAGTTCTCTAAAACATGCCTCGATATAGTCCGACCTAGACCAACATCCCCTTACATCTTTGTGTCACGTAAGCAAGAAGCTATCATCACTCAACTGGTTCAAGGTGACATTTGTGATATTGCTTTCACCAGAGAAGACGTCATCAATCGTCCTAAAAAATTTAAGGAATATCTGATTACCGGTTTTCCCAAGAGTATCCTCTTGATAGAGCTTATACCCTTGACGGGTCTACAAGGCAAGACGGATGCATAAGGATGGTCAACCTCTCAACAGGATCATCATTGTTTGGAATGGCAGTGACCCTCCCCCTGAACAGTACACCTTCTTTGGACATTTCATCCCATCAAGTCCTATAAAACCTTGGTATCCCCCCTGTTGTTGTTATAAGTGCTACGGCACTCGTCATATCTCTACGTACTGTCAACGTGACCCCGTGTGTGGGCTCTGTGCTGAACAGCACAATACAAGGGATTGTCCTCACAAGGACCCCCCTACCCTTGAGGACGGGGAGGAAGCCCCTCCTCCGGTCCGGAAGTGTCCCAGGTGTTTGTCTAGGGTGTGAATGTCTGGCATCGTGACTGCCCTCGACGCCCCGCCCACCCTAGCATGAGCGGGACGCCAGAGGCGTCTGGTCCAGCAGCGGGAGGCACCCAGCAGGCAGCTCCTGATGTCACCTCTGGTGAGCAGTTTCCGGCCCTCGACGGACTGCAGCAAGCAAACAAAGATACAGATGACATCGACTGGTTAAAACAGAAAATTANTGGTGTGGTGCACATGTACACAGGAGGAGTGGTGTGGTGCACATGTACACAGGAGGGGTGGTGTGGTGCACATGTACACAGGAGGGCTGGTGTGGTGCACACGTACACAAGAGGGGTGGTGTGGTGCACGTGTACACAGGAGGGGTGGTGTGGTGGCACATGTACACAGGAGGGCTGGTGTGGTGCACATGTACACAAGAGGGGTGGTGTGGTGCACATGTACACAGGAGGAGTGGTGTGGTGCACATGTATACAGGAGGAGTGGTGTGGTGCACATGTACACAGGAGGAGTGGTGTGGTGCACATGTACACAGGAGGAGTGGTGTGGTGCACATGTACACAGGAGGAGTGGTGTGGTGCACATGTACACAGGAGGAGTGGTGTGGTGCACATGTACACAGGAGGGGTGGTGTGGTGCACATGTACACAGGAGGGCCACTGTACTAGTGGATCAGGATACCATAAAATTACGGGACTATGCATTTCGGTATTTAATTGCCATTCTGAAACGATTTAGTTTATTGTATAATACAACAATTGTTTGTTGCCTGAAACATTGCCTCGATGAAACATTTGACCATGTTGACCCACATGCATCAATGGACATACATTGTACCTTATGTGGGGAGGTGGTGGTGGTTCCCTGATACATCCATAGTTAATAATTTTGGGGCAATGAGATGACTCGAACCGGTGTGCTGGTGATTCCCAGATACGTGCCTTAACCCACTCAGCCACGATAGGACAAAAGTCTATCAATCCGGAACTCGTCTGAATTCACTTGGAGGTTCTGGAGGCTCGAACCAGTGCCCAACCAGGATTTTAGCATTGTCCCGCCTATTCGCTGACGATCAATGGTGTGGTGGTCACGGTACTATGTACGTTTGGGGGTGACCCTGAACGGCATGAGTTCAAATCCTGGTCGGGTCATTTAGAGTTCTTAGTAATATGTAAATATATATATAATTGAAACAGGAATTTGCTTAAGTACTTTCGTATATTAATACATCTTCAGAAGAATGAATGAATGAATGTATGAACTGTTTCAATTCCTCCTCCGTGGTCTGACATTGTCACATTTTTCATCACGTGTTAATTTCGTAATTACACACACACACCACACACACACACACACACACACACACACACACCACACACACACACACACACACACATATACATATATATATATATAATATATATATATATATATAATATATATATATATATATATATAAATATGTATACACTCTTGTGTTTGCGTGTGGTTATATAATGGATTAACTCGGCAGGTGTTTTCTTTAGTCACTGTTAATATATTGGAAATTGAATTATTGCACTTGATCCATCACTCACCCGTAAGCACTCAAAAAGAAACATAACATGTAAGTCACAAGTCTTTACGTGGAATAAGAGAGAACCTATCACTACAATTTTTTATACTTAATTATAATGTAATTAATATTCTCAACTCTAACAAGTTATTCTTCTTCATTATAGCCACAAAAACGACACAAAAACGGAGCATATTCTCGCATTTTAATCTATTTCAATGATAGTTTTCAATAGACTATGTAATCGAGTGCAACTTACAGGGCTTCACCTGGAATTAGTAGCTTGCTCTAATTAAGAGTGATTTAAACATGATCAGCAATAAATATGTATAATTTACTGGGCCTTTATTGAATCGAAATGTAATAAAGGTACATGTGCGCTACACTTCAGATACTGATAACACATGATATCAGGAGCCAGTTCTTGAATGCTTTGTCTAGAACTGCACTTCGATGCTAATCTGGGCTGAACGGGGTGAGAATAGCTTGAGCTACCTCATCCCTTTGTGTGTATTTTACATCAATAAACTTATTTCAATTTCAATTTCAATCTGGGCTAGTAAATTATATACATTTAATTCCGGTCATAACTACAAGGAGTATTGCTGGATAGCCAGTTGGCTATCATCTACATCTAGTGGCTGCCAGGTTATAGGGCTTCTAATCCTCGAGGTGTCGGAATTTATAGAGATTTATAGCTTAGGGACCAGTCAAGCTTTAGTCTCGCACACATATGTAGGCTTAGCGCGATCCTAGCTGTTGTTGTATATGATTCGCTGCTTGGAACAAAACGTCCCAAGCAGCACGGGCTATGGTGAGCCCGTAGTGCCTTTGCGATCCCAGCATGTTCAAGGATGCGATGAAATACTGTAACCGGTGTTGTATCGCGAGTGTTGCCGGGTGATGGTCATGGAACTCATAGGGAAGCCTGTGAGTTTCAGGACAGTTATATGTTTTGTGGATCTAAAATTGTTTCTGGGCTTGGCAACCCTTTTTAAAATATGAATTAGGTGTCGACGTACAGCTATATATAAAATGCACATAATTTGTCTTCTTGTGTAGGGAATCTGCCTCGCTAGTTTAGTATTTGTTTTTATAAGTTATTATGCACCCCATACCCATTCTGTGAGCGGTAGTGGACTCCATTCCCATCCCGTGAGCTGTATAGGTTACAGACGCACATAATGGGCTCAGCAGCTGAACCCAAAGCTATCTTGGTTAAGCAAGTAATTTTGCAAATGTAATTTAATTACAAAGTTTATATATAAGACCCTTACCCTTGAGCATTCTGTTGCTCCGTTATTCTTCACACACAAATACAGTTACCCCAATTTCTTTCTTTATTATGCACCCCATACCCATCCCGTGGGTGGTGGTGTGAAGGATTACAGAGGCACATAATCGGTTCAGGAACTGAACCCTCTAGTTCGTTTAGCTAAGCAAATAACAATCTTTTGACGGTAGTTACACAATTATTAATGTTATATATCCGATACTATAAATGGTCAGACTTGTAGAAGTACCTGGTAGAAGTACCTGGGCCTCACTGTACTCAGTGAGTACTTCTGGGCCTCAGAAGTACTCACTGACGTACTCAGAGTAGGGAGTTGTTACATGGATATCCTAAAACCGGGCCTAATCAATTATGACGTACATAGATGTATAATAATTGATGGTCGACTGTGCTACATGGGCGTGAGGCGTATGTATTTGGGTTGATATATGAGCTGCTCCGCCCGGCCAATTCGCCTAATTTGTCAGCACAAGTGGTCAGGATTTAGTGGCCACTCGAGCCGGTGGAGGACGTGTGGAGGGAGGCCCCCGCTATGTCTTAGAGCGAGGCGTGCTACGGATTCTCAGAGTTTGTAAGATTACTTTATCGCAGTTGGTGGAGATGTTAGAAAGTTTGCTTAATCTTCGGCTGCATAATAGTGTCTAAAATAAGATGAAAATGTCCGACATTTTATGGTCAACATGGCTCCTTGAGATCCAGAGGTAGAGATTTTTTTTTTCATTTGTTGCCGCCGGATGCGGCTAGTTTTGCCCCTCGCGGTAGAGATTAGTGAATCAGTAACCAAATCTTGAAGAATCCGAATTATGGTGACTGACCACCATCTTGGTCGCCACTAAACATTTGCTGGCTGTGGGGATCGTCAGGTCAACAATCTATTTCCGTTTTGTGCGTATCAGTACTCTTAATTTCTGTGTCTATTTACGTGTGTCGTTAAGTATCTAAACCGTCTTATTTTGTTAACATAGGGCAGGTCTCTGGGCTAATGTAGAGGACAGAGACCGTTAGGGCGTTCCTGTAGGCCTGTCTGTGCCTGCGTCTTTTTGTATGTCTATCCACCCCTATCACCAGTGTATCATGTCCACTCGTGTCCTTACCTGTCCTATACTCTGTAAGGGTATACAACTAATACAGCCAGCATACAAGTATGCTGGCTGTATTAGAGCCTTGTTTTGTATATCAGAAATTTGTACTGAGCATCTGTACTTTTATATATTTTTATTTTAACTATTGTGTTTCCCTCCTTGTGAAAGAGTCGGTCATTTCTCAGCCTGAAGTTGTACATTCTTCGATGAATATTTGTGAAGATATTTTCCCAGCTTGCTTTGGGGGACATACACATTTCTGGCTGGGCACTGATTGCTGGGGTCAGGAGTGTAATTGACCTGGCTGCTGAGTGGTCAGCGCTTCGGATTCGTAGTCCTGAGGTTCCAGGTTCGATCCCCGGTGGAGGTGGAAACAAATGGGCAGATTTTCTTTCACCTTGATGCCCTGTTACCTAGCAGTAAATTAGGTACCTGGTAGTTGACACCTTCCTGGGGTGTGTAACAAAAAAGGAGGCCTGGTCGAGGACTGGGCCGCGGGACGCCAATCCCCGAAATCATCTCAAGATAACCACAAGATAACCATTATTCCCTCGCATCCTGCGGATTATTGACCTGGCCAGTGTGAGGTAAATTATTTCTTTTAATTTGCTCTGAAAGCATTTATTTGTTCAGCTTCACTCATTCTGGAAGTAAACACACCGTTTAGTTTTAGCTCATTTATTATGCACCCCATACCCATCCCGTGGGCGGTAGTGGAAAGGGTTACAGAGGCACATAATGGGCTCAGGGACTGAGCCCCACAATTCATTTAGCTAAACAACCGTCATAGCAGAATGTTCAGCATCCCTCTCCAGACGTAGACGAGACGCCCAGCTGCTCCCATGTGAACATATTGTCAAACAAGGAGATAAATATTTACCAACCCTTCAACTTCCATTATCTTGCAGGTGCATAGTGGGGTAATATTTTAAACTCGAAGGGTGTGGGATTTATTATGGCCAAGGTTTCTTGTAAATGGTCACGGTAATGCCAATTTCTGGTAGTGCAGATTCTGTAACTCTGTTGCTAGGTTATAGTTTATGAGTGGGATTGGGTGGTTATAAATAGGAGCTGCCTCGTATGGGTCAATAGGCCTTCTGCAGTTACCTTTGTTCTTATGTTCTTATGTTTCCCTCCCGTAGTGTATTGTGAGGACTAATAATAAACAGAAGCTCCCCTATGACTCTGTAATATCTCCATTGGTCATACTATTATGTATTAGCGATAAGACCTACCATTAATGTATAATGACTTACTCTAAATATATAGCTCTTGAAATAGCACTTTCTCTGTAACTATAAGGTGTGAAGGATAGATGAAATTGTTTATGTAATAATCTAAGATGAGGTCTGATAAAGACCTTTTGTGCCCTCTGTAATGCTTTTTGCGCTACCGCTCACAGGATGAGTATGGGGTGCACAATAAACTAGCCGCCTCCGGCGGCAACAATCAAAATCCCGAATCTCTCTCTGGGTACTTGTATCCGAGATGAAGTCTAGCTATTACAGATTCTCTCAGTCACTTCCTCTCCATCCGTAATTACTGAGGTGTTCTGCTGTTACTGCATTGTACCAACATGCAGACTTGCCGACTTGTGCTTCTGTCCTTCATTCCTCTGAGATAGAAGTTGGAAGTGTCTTAGGTGGAAAGGGGATCCTTTTAGCGACGATGATCATATTGAGAACAGTATAAAGGGGAAAGAGAGGGTGAGAACACATACATTATTTTGTTCTCTTTGTATGTTTGTGAAAGGATTGTAGAAAACTGCAGATATTTTTCAATTGGATAGATGATAGTAGAAGCCATCCCTGATTCTATTCCACTGGATGGTAGCTGGTGGGGGTACCATTACAGCCACTGCCAAAGCTTCTTGACGTGGATTGGGACAGCCTCTCATGGATGCCACTTCTGAAACGGTAGACGAGGCAGCATCCACTCCCTCCAATTTCCGGGATAAAAATTCTTGGAACTCTCTTGTGTGGACTTCTTTGAAGGCGTTTTATTTATGAAGGTTGTATTGCGGAGTGCAAGACGCGCGAGGGAGGGAGGGTGATGACGTGTGCAGGCTCTGGCACGGGGAGCCCCGTGTAGCTGTTGATAGGGAATAAAGCGAGTCCTGCAGGTGTGGTTTGGAAGTGGTAAGGCCGGGAGGGTAATCTGTAGCACGCACGCCAGGACCAGCACGCCAGGGGCCAGCACGCCAGGGGCCAGCACGCCAGGGGCCAGCACGCCAGGGGCCAGCACGCCAGGGGCCAGCACGCCAGGCTGACTGGTTGTGCCGGCACGCTGACCACGCGTCCCATGAGGGCCACTCTTGATGGGTGCCGCTGCTCGCCCTCCCTCCCCCATCCCAGGTAACGCCTCCCGCCTCCCCAGAACCTAACCAACCTCCACGTGTAGTATCGATAACCTGGTGGCTGCACGATGTCTGCAACACTGTACTTGGAAAACCTGCCAATTTACCGAGAATATTTTTTTGTATATTCAAATTATTCATGGTCTCGGTGATGGATTGCTTGAGAACTGAGTGCGGGTGAGACAGACAGAAGGAGGGGGCGGGACCCCGTGTGCATGCAGTGGATGATGACGCCAGACCTCGTGTCAAATATTTAGCTACTTAATGTATTGGTAACTGCAGCAGACTAAGGTGATTGTCATCGTGTGAGGATGGTGACGAGGGTACTGTCATCATTGTTTTGGTGTCTGCTGGTCAGTCTAACCTAGTCATTCGTATGACAAATACAGACGAGGAGTCACAATAACGTGGCTGAAATATGTTGACCAAACCACACGCTAGTAAGCGAAGGGACGACGACGTTTCGGTCCGTCCTGGACCATTCTCAAGTCCATATGAAAGCCATAAGAAAGCCATATAAAAGATAGGTAGAAAGAAGTGAAAATCTAACAGTTAATGTGAGAACGTTTTTAAAGTCTCATTACAGACAAACCTATAATTTTTGATAAAAAGAAAACTGAAACCTTTTTCATATTTACTGTAAAAGATCGTTATTGAACTGAAGGAAAGAGACAGGGAGGGGCAACACGATAAATGTGCATTGGGCAGTTTAGCCTGGAGCAGGAGCTGGGATTATTGGCCACACGGGGAACGTGTCGCCATTTTCATTATAAGTAAAAATTAAACGAGTTGTGTTCAAATGCTTGTAGCAATTACTTGTAGAATGTGGTTGACGGAGGCTGAGGTTGGCATGTGCGGGTTGGGGGATTACAACGAGCCACGTGTAACGAGATGACAGAGAAAGAGGAGACAGAGAAGATGACAGTAAGGACGGGGAAGAGGAGACAGTCAGTCAGTGGTGGCGCAGGGAAGGATTAGTGGGCGATGGGAATGGTAGGAGGGAGTGGTAATGGTGGCTATAGAATTTGTGGAAGGTTGGGTTTGGCTCAGAGAAATGGGCATGGCGATATCCTCTTAGATTTGTGCACAGATTACCGGTTAAGCATTTTGTAATCCTTTTAATTTTAACTGTTTTCTAAGTACACTTGGCACAGCGAGTGTGGAACATGTTATTTGTTCCTCATGATGCGAGTATCGCTGTGAGTCTTGACAGCAAATTCAGATATCATATTGTTGTCAATTCAACACCAAAACAAAAACGAAATTGCTCATTACAGTATAAAAATAACGAATGCATTTAACACCGGAATGGTTACAGATAAGCGTTTTATTAAAATAAAAGATGAATACAACTTAAGTGACCAAAAATATCACAAATTAGAACATTAAGAAAATTTTACTGTACTTTTGATAAAGTTGGAAAATGAGAGGAGTTAATACAGAAGTTGTGGGTGTAGCCCACGCTGACGTGGAGGTAAGAGAAATGATCAATTAGTGCACCCAAGGTATACAGTGAAGGGCAGATCAACACTGTGAATAAACAGTAGACGCAATAATAGAAAGTTAACAATTGGTCGAGTTGTTAATTCCAAGTGAATGTAAGCGTAAACTCGCCACATAATTGTTCCTGGTGTCGTTCGGATGGTATCCGAATGGTATCCGGATGAAACCCGCAAATCACCTGTGTGCGCTTTCGTATAATTGTGGTTAGAATGATGCACATTTACGATCACAAATCTTGGCTGTTCGTTCTGAAATTGGAGCTAGAGCACAGTGGAAGACAGAGCATGGTTAGCCTCGAGTTGATGTCTGGTTGTCTTAGTAATGTTCTTGGCTCTGGCATCATGTCTAGGGTCACTGGAGTCAAGGCTTTGCTGCTGCTTTTTTTCAGCATGTTGCGAGTCGTGAAATATGAGTTGACATTCAGAGTCTTCGGTTATTGGCCTTCAAGACCCTTGGATTTTCTATTGGCTTCTAAAAATCCTTGGGGATTCTGTTGGCTTCTAGAAATCCTTGGGGATTCTGTTCGCCTCTAGAAATCCTTGATCTCTGTTGGGTACTAGGAATATTTGGGTCACTAATTTTCTAATGCCCAATATTTTATGCTAGTGTGCTTAGGCCTACGTGCTTCCGCGTGCTGGATTACTAATTTGCCGGGATTTCGAGTTTGTAATCTCGGAACATTTATTGCTTGCTGAATTAAATACAAATCCTTGATCTTTGCTTGAATGTTATAGGAGGAGCCGTGGGCTGCTAATTTCCAGGCTGGAGGAGAGTCCATGGATTTTAAGCTTCAAAATAAGGGCCCTTATCAACCCATGATACCTGTCTGCTGGGCCGACAAGCCATGAACTCTCAACGTCGTTAGCCAATTTCTCAGGTGAACAGCAGAGTGGGGACCGTTTAGAATATTAAGTAGTGCACTCTAAGGCAATTCAGTAGACAAATGAGCCATTAGGACGACCAGAGCCCCTCCTTCTGACCATTTATGTTATGATCCCATACATGATCCAGCGTTTTAAATATGTATTGAGCCAGACTGTAAGGTGAACAAACTACGACACTCGTTCGTGGGAGGCTGGGAGGTTTGATAGTTTGGATAGTCTTGACCCAATGGTTGATGCAAGTATAAGCAGGTAGAAGGTTTGGCTAACCAGTATTAGCACGAGGTAAGGTTATCCTCACAAGGGACTAGGCGTGTTGACTTTCAAACCAAATTACATTACTTCACAACCTATAGGAGCAGCCCGTTCTTTTGACTTGCCACAACGTACAAATACAGAAGTGCTAATCAAACCACAGACGTACGAACCCAAGCAACCCACCTAACCTAACCTCCCGATGCATATCAAATGTGGGTATTTGTGAGCGGCAACTTGCTATAGTATTTTCTACGTTGGGGGCCCATAACGTACAAAATGAGACGTATTAGTGAAGACGGATTAGGCTGTGAACTGTAAGAGTGAACCTCCTTTAACAAGTGTTGCCAGCTGGGGGTGAAGCCTAAGTTAAAATTTAAGTGGCTAGTAAGAGCTGTGGTAACGCTTTCGCTAACTCATTAAATTAATTCCCAGAATTTATAACAAAACAGATTCGCCGCTCAAGATGCTGTTACCTACCTACCATTTGACTCAGAGGATCAATGCCCCTGCGGCCCGATTTCCGACCAGGCCTCTGGTTGGAAATCAAGGTCGCGGAAATCAGTACCTTGGTCTGGTCAACCAAGGTATTCCACTTGTACCAAATTTCCTGAAAATTTGGGCAATCATATCATTAGCCGGAGCTGCCTTACGAATATACATGTATAATGAGGCAAATGCGTGTGAATATTGTCAAGGCCAGATATAGCGTTCACACTGAACAGTCTCCTGTCGAGCCAACTATATGACCAATCACTCCTATAATGGAGGAGAATCAGAGCAATTTGTTTTGTAACAAAAATACATGCGTATTTAGTTGTATATTTTCCTTTACTTTTAAAGAGTGTCTAAACTAAATTTGTGAAAATGAGAGCATTGATCAAGGGGACGTGACGACAGAATTCAAACATAAGCTCTACCCAACTGATGATATTGACTTAAGCTTGAATAATCTAGAGCTGCAGTGTTGGCAACCCGCACTGTGCATCAAGAGGCAGCTTACCCTACAGAGGGCCCGGAAAATGAGTCTAGAGAACAACAGAGGCTTGTGCCCTTAGATACCCACCTTGGCCTGGCGCGGCCATGCCCACTTATCTGATGCACACGCCAATTATGTATCCACAATGTTTTTATTACCTGTCCAATTAATTCATTATTTAACTTGATGATATGGTTTATTTATAGTTCAGATGTTATGGAGTTCCTGATTTTTTTGAGTTTCAAGATTCAAAATGAACATGTTGGCGTATATGAGTGTACGCAACTCTGTGAGCCTGTGGGATTGAGCATAGCTCTCTGAAATTCCGAAAATTACTTTCTTGGATACACTATTTGCTCGTGTATAACAAAATTCTTGAAATACAATCTATACTTCATAAGCAACTTCTTAATCCTTCAAAATCAACGGTTCGGAAATCCCGCACCCTAATTTATCCATGATATGTTCAATCTGATTTATATGTGAACACTTTACCCTAACTCGCTGCCTATTTCACTGTTATTTACTAGTCTCCATGCTAGCTAAGATTAAGTCTAAAATAGTGTTTTCCTTTGTTGGCTCCATAACATTTTTAAGAAAGCAGTCATCAACTAATTCTAAAAACTCTTCAGCATTCCATGCTTTGTTAATCCAGTTTATTCTACTAAAATTGATGTCACCTATAACACAAACATTGTTGGAACAATATTTATTGCTTTAAATGTCTTCTATATATAATTATTTTCATATGATTACATATACAAATAATTTGAGTGGTTCTCTCTTGATCCCCACTTTGCTACTACATTTAAAATGTTGGCAGACATGTATAGCTATCCATGTTTCTTATCTATATTACTTGTTCTATAATCATACTGTTGGACACATTAGGCAAGAGGGGAGCATAGTCTAATCTGTCCATCTGTATGATTTAGTTACAGTAATCATGTTATTGATCTGGCGTGATCCAAACACGTGTATAATCTTGTTGAAAGTTAATTATAGAATCATCTTATTACAAATTTAAATGACAGTTTGTGCCAGAGAACATTATAGATAATAATATTATGATTACCTTGGGGTTACCTTGCGATAATTTAGAGGCTCAACGCTCCCCGCGGCCCGGACCTCGACCAGGCCTCCTGGTTGCTGGTCTGGTCAACCAGGCTGTGATGGACGCAGCTGCTCACATGCTGGCGTATGAACCAGATTGAACGAAGTAAAAATAAATATCAGCGTGTATCGATTTAGAGAATGGTCAAGTCAGGTCACTCCACAGATTCAAGAAGCATGTTGAGTCCATTTACTGTAATATATTTGTCACCTGTTGTAGGTCTAATCTATATGGGGATCAAACGCTTGGGGCTAGCCTCGCCAAACTTTGCAGGATGACTTGAGAATGGTCCAGGACGGACCGAAACGTCGTCGTCCCTTCAACTTCTAGTGTGTGGTCTGGTCAACATACTTCAGCCACGTTATTGTGACTCTTCGCCTGCATTTGCAGGATGACCTGTGATTGTATGGTGTGTGTCATAGAGGGGAGGGTTGAGGTCGACTCCCATGCCCCCTCTTTAAATAGGATTGGCTTCTATCGCCGAGTACCTCCTCCTAGTTATATGTAATGTCTTGCTGTAAACGTCTTGCAACCATTGTCGCAGAGACTGTCTGTCAGACATTTGGGATTAGCCAGAGTAGACGGGAGCACTGTCAACACGTCACATAAACACGAGACGCAAGGGACGGACGCAGATATATATATATTGCAGCAAATCATAGGCTTATCGTAAAGTATTGATCACCAACGAGGAAGCCAGTGGTGCAGTTTTCCTTCCTTGTGGGTCGGCTGAGCTGAATATGAGCTAAATGAGCTCCAGTCAGGAGTCGCCACCGGTCCTTCCAGCGGCGACGGAAGGAGCCACACACCCGACCGGCCAGGGGCCAGATTCACGAAGCAGTTACGCAAGCACTTACGAACCTGTACATCTTTTCTCAATCTTTGGCGGCTTTGTTTACAATTATTAAACAGTTAATGAGCTCCGAAGCACCAGGAGGCTGTTTATAACAATAACAACAGTTGATTGGCAAGTTTTCATGCTTGTAAACTGTTTAATAATTGTAAACAAAGCCGTCAAAGATTGAGGAAAGATGGAGACGTTCGTAAGTGCTTGCGTAACTGCTTCGTGAATCTGGCCCCTGATGTCCCTAGTGCTGATGGCGCTCGACACTAACTCATATCTTTTGTTTCTCCTCCCGCACTTTCCTCCTTCCTCCTGTTGCTGCTGATGCTGCTATAGTTCTTTCTGTAGCTGCTGCTGATACTGTTATAGTTCCTTCTGCAGCTGCTGCTGATGCTGCTATAGTTCTTTCTGTAGCTGCTGCTGATACTGTTATAGTTCCTTCTGCAGCTGCTGCTGCTGCTGTTATAGTTCCTTCTGCAGCTGCTGCTGATACTGTTATAGTTCCTTCTGCTGCTGATGCTGTTATAGTTCCTTCTGCAGCTGCTGCTGATGCTGTTATAGTTCCTTCTGCAGCTGCTGCTGATGCTGCTATAGTTCTTTCTGTAGCTGCTGCTGCTGCTATGGGAATATTGGTGCAGAACCTGGCTGTTGTTGTTACGGTTTGTGTTGATACTCTTCCTCTTTCAGAGGAAAAGTCCTCTTTATTCTCATCGTCCAACTCCAATATTTTGCCTAATCTTTCTCCTATTCCTTATCTTTGATTTGCTGTTTATATTCCGTCTGTCTGTTGTCGTTTTCTTAGGCGCTTTCCTTTATGTAATATTCTCAGTATTTTATTAATAGTTTATCGCCTTCCTCCTAGTTTTCTATATTTTACTTTCTGTAATTTTAATTTATTTAAATTTCCCCCCTACTCCTCTCTCCTCCATTCTCTTAAACTGGACACTCCTTCCTTTTGTTGTTGTTATAGATTCAGCAACTCGGAACATAAGTTCCAAGTAGCACGGGCTATGGTGAGCCCGTAGTGGACTTACCTGGCACAGGAGCGGGGCAAGTAGCACGGGCTATGGTGAGCCCGTAGTGGACTTACCTGGCACGGAGCGGGGCAAGAAGCACAGGCTATGGTGAGCCCGTAGTGGACTTACCTGGCACAGGAGCGGGGCAAGAAGCACGGTCTATGGTGAGCCCGTAGTAGACTTACCTGGCACAGGAGCGGGGCAAGTAGCACGGGCTATGGTGAGCCCCGGTCCACTCCTTCCTTTTCCCTTTCCCTCTTTACTCCGTCTCTCACAGTGTGGTTTCTTCCCGTAACCCCCTCCCATGCACGGTGCCCAGGAATGCCCTGCCGCAGGGTACAATTGAACTTGATATTTTGTGGTTGATACTAGAGCCATCCCTTCTGCGGCTCTCCGGTACGTGTAGAACTGATTGGATTCAGATGGCGTCGTAGTGGACCCGAGGTAAGAAGAGGCAGTTATGTGCATTAAAGTTGATTGGCAGCGCTGTGTAAACGCCTCCCCCTTGGATGGAATAGCGTCACACGCCATCGTGCTGGTGGCAGTACCTGGACCAGCCCACAACAGTTCGGAAGATACTCGCATCAGGTGTGTTAGTTGCTGTTGCTTCATTATACTTAGCATCAAATCCATGTGTCTCGGTGCTGTTTTGTCAGCACCGATTTTTCGCCCGGTGTAACAAAATCGGCCATCAGCGATGGTTGACTAGGTCAATATTTATATTATAACCTTCCTTCCTGGGTTAATATCCTCTGAACGTGATGTAATATTCATCAATTTTGTCATCCAGTGTTGTCACCATGACATTATTCTGGATTACCGTGTGTGAGTAGGAGAATACTTGTAAAGATATCCTTCTTAAAACTTATGGGATATAATGCTTTATATTCTGTATGTGGAATAATAATCAGTGGAAACTGTTCGTCTTGTGTGTGTTTGTGGTGCCCGTGTCTGTCGCCTGCTTGGTGTCCGTGTCGCCTGCTTGGTGCCCGTGTCGCCTGCTTCGTGCCCGGGTCGCCTGCTTCGTGCCCGTATCTCCTGCTTCGCGCATTAAGCCTTCTGGCCCATAACAGTTAATGCCATAACAGCGGACCACCTTAGCCAGGTGGACGAAGGTACTAGAGAACGAGGAGGCCCATAAGGTGACGGGTGTGTTCCCTCCTCGCGTGATCCATCGCAGTTCACCTTCTGTAACGTGAACGGCCGAGTGGTTTAGCGTCTCGTCTGTATCACTCGCCAGGCGTGTTAAGGATGGGGTTAAGTTTGGCAGATGTCCTCCACTTGGCCCATCCTGCTGGTCATTTACTGGGATCGTTTATCAACATTGCAACGTGCAGTCTTCGCCTTCAGCTAAGGGTTAACTTATTGATGTAGCTGAGGACAGCTCGTGTTTTGCCATGGGTGCTGCGTTTGTAGGGTATGACAACTGCTGCATTTGGTGGGCTTTAGCCTCGCTCCTGTGCCAGGTAAGTCCACTACGGGCTCACCATAGCTCGTGCTACTTGGAACTTTTTGTTCCCAGTAGCTGAATCTATAACAACAACCACATGCACTTGGTAGGGCATGGGTGGTGGGAGCGGTGCCTTTGGCGTGGGTGACGGGAGCCGATGTGTCAGAAAGAACTTTTTTAGCGTAAAACTATTGAGCAAATGGAATGGACTGAAGGGGGGTGGGAAGCAGCTTATTTAATAAACAGTTGTCATAAATAAATATGGCGAGAATCAGTAGGACCGGAGGAGGGGTGGAGAGCGCGCGAGCACACACACTCAACACAGATGAAAGGCGGGACCAAGGAGCCAGAGCTCAACCTCCCCCGCAAGCACAGCTAGGCGAGTACAACCAGATAGGAACCACTGGAGACAACATTTTACCTTATCGTGTGGCAGGGAAGGTGGGAGAAGCGGGAATAATGGCGGGAGATTCATTAAGATAAGTGAGGGGGACATTGAATAGTGGCACAGTGTGATGATGTGATACAGTAGCCCCACCCCCACCCACCCCCACACCCCCACCCCACTCCCCCACACCCCCACCCACCCCACACCCCCACACCCACTCTCCTATCACTGTGTTGGACACGGCTAGCAGCCCCGGCGTGGCCCGGGCCTCCTCCCCAAACTCACATAAACATACAAGTTACAACACAGATGTAAAGATTAATAATAGCTGTATATAAACTGTTGTAATGACAGTAATGCTATTAGTAAACAGAAATGGTAATAATATTAATAAAGTTGTAATAATAATAATAGAAATATAATAATACTAACAGTAAGACAGTAATAATAATAATGAAATGTTTTAAAACCGTTACAATTGGGAGTGTAGATAAAGTAGGACCTATTTTATATGTAGTGAATAGCTTAGGGAAGTTTTAACCTGGCGGTGATGTTGCTATATTAATAGTGGAGATGAGCCAGTAATATATATTAATATACAGGCGAAGAGTCACAATAACGTGGCTGAAGTATGTTGACCAGACCACACACTAGAAGTTGAAGGGACGACGACGTTTCGGTCCGTCCTGGACCATTCTCAAGTCGCTTGTATCAAGCGACTTGAGAATTGCATTCTCAAGTCACAAGCGACTTGAGAATGGTCCAGGACGGACCGAAACGTCGTCGTCCCTTCAACTTCTAGTGTGTGGTCTGGTCAATATATTAATATATATGCCAGCCCCGGCGTGAAGTCTTCCACCCCAGGGTCCTGGTGCTCTGGGGGTTATGCCACTTGCCACTTATAAATTGACGTCTTGTTTCCATCATATGTTACGGGTTATTCATGCCCCTACCACCTTATATATATATATATATATATACATATATATATATATATATATATAATATATATATATATATATATATATAATATGTTGGTGTCAGTCTTTCCTGTAGACTTGTGTTATTGGGTATGAAATCAATATTCTAGCACAAATCTTCTGTATTTCTCATGCTCTTCACTTGAGAATGGTTTTGAAAAATTAACTCTCCAAAGTTCATTGTACAGTTTTGTACAGTAGAATGAGAAGTAAAAGATGGAAATTGAAAACTCGTAGTAGCCATAAAGACAAAGGCTAAGGAAGTATTGCTTTAAGCTATGGACAATGACTCATTATAATTAATTAAAAAGATTGACAGTGGACGTTAATTACTTTCATTTTTATAGGAATTATGATTAATAGATACGAGTCGCAGCATCAGACGTTCTGCTGCTAAAAAAATCATGGATTGACAATTGCAGCTTAATTCCCCTCAACACATCTTGGTAAGAACACAATATAGAATATAACACCATGCAGGAAGGTCACATAAGGGTCTTGAACCCTGTAATGCACTTGTATTTCCGCAAACGTCAACACGAGAGGGTGTCACAGGCACTCTTAAGGAAAGAATTCTTCAATCCCTACATCTCTAAATAATGCAAATATATTACTTATATAAACTTTTGTTATGTTGTCAAGTCTATACTAGTCTATAGCCTAGTGGTGAGAAAGAGAACTTCATGGCGCGCAGTTTGAAACAAACCCAAAGTAAATCGGATTAAAATTGAATTTTATACAAATATTTTTATGAGGACATCATTTATGTCCACTGTGCAGGAGCGGGTAGACGAAACTGGACATACGGTTATGTCCAGGGCGTAGTAAAGTGTTAAGGAAAGAATTCTTCAATCCCTACAGCTCTAAATAATGCAAATATATGATGTGTTAGAGAGACTGAGAGAGAGAGAACGTGTAGGAGTGAGAAAGGAAAGGAAGGAGAAAAACATAGATTTAGAGTTGTGGGAGGAGCTCCAGACGATACATATTACGGGCAAATTTTGGGTTGGTCAGAGACTAGAAGGAAGGCGATGAAGAAAAACGGGTTTTGGGGCCGGCGAATGTGGAATATGAATGAAAATTACATAAAAATAACCGTAGGATGGGGCAATGAGTCGAAAAAAATACAGGAAGACTTCGAGCTAACAAGGCAAGGGAGGGCCAACGATGCAGAACATGATATGAAACAAGAAAGATGAGAAATGCATCATCTCCACCACCAGCCTTACAGTGAGACTGAGGGACCCGAGCCACGACACCCGAGGAGGGAAAGGCGGGGCCGTCGCCGCAGGAATTTCATTAAGACAATATACAACATTTATGCCGCCAACATTAAACGGTCCAGCACAAGGATTAAATAATCAAGTCGCCGAAAAGAAACCCAAATAAGAGAAGGGGAGAAAGGGTTTAGAGAGGGCGCTGATGGCACTTAACGCATTGTGAAGAGCAAACGGCCCTCTGACAGCGCAGGAAGTGGGGGAGGGGGATCATGTTGACCTATTCATCCCCTCTACAACTTTCCACTGCCTGCTCAACTTAAGTTAAAAAAAACTATACAGTATTTAAACTATTATATTTAGTTTTTTTTAATAGGAATAAAATCCTGGCTATTATCAACAGCATAGTCACCGTTACAATCACCAGAACAATAACAAATTAAAAATCCAACAGTCAATCTTGAAATTATTATTTTTGTCCGTGCTAGAAATATGCTAATCCTGTGAATATCTTCAGAGCTGTTCAAATTGGTACAAGTGTGAAAACAAACAAACAATGTTGAGTGTATTGGATCTAAATGTTAGATTGACATATTAATTCATATTAATGAATTAATGTTATTAGACACAAAACCGCCCACAGAACCGCCCACAGACCCGCCCATAGAACCGCCCATAGAACCGCCCACATTAATTCAATTAATGACATATTAATTGATTCATATTAAAGAGCCGGTCGGCCGAGCGGACAACACGCTGGACTTGTGATCCTGTGGTCCCGGGTTCGATCCCGGGCCCCGGAGAGAAACAATGGGCAGAGTTTCTTTCACCTTATGCCCCTGTTACCTAGCAGTAAAATAGGTACCTGGGTGTTAATCAGCTGTCACGGGCTGCTTCCTGGGGGTGGAGGCCTGGTTGAGGACCGGGCCGCGGGGACACTAAAAAGCCCCGAAATCATCTCAAGGTAACTGAAGATCTCAAGATAGATTACGAATCTAACATTTTATTTGATTTACTTTTCGGTAAACTAGTACTTATATGTTTTGTACTGGAGAAATTTTTGTTGCCTGCACTTAAAGTTCTTAAGGGAATCGGGTGCCGGCGATTCTAGGTCACAAAAGTGCACTTATTACGATACAAAAGTAAGGAATCTGCAGTCTAGGACCAGTTAGTTGTGGCGTGTGAATGTAACCATTGATCTCTTGCCTCGGCCGGAGCACCTTGTGTCGTCGTCGTGCGACTCTGGGGCCAGATTCACGAAGCAGTTACGCAAACACTTAAGAACCTGTCCATCTTTTCTCAATCTTTGGCGGCTTTGTTTACAATTATTAAACAGTTAATGAGCTCCGAAGCACCAAGAGGCTGTTTATAACAATAACAACAGTTGATTGGCAAGTTTTCATGCTTGTAAACTGTTTAATGAATGTAACCAAAGCCGTCAAAGATTGAGGAAAGACGTACACGTTCGTAAGTGCTTGCGTAACTGCTTCGTGAATCTGGGTCCTGGCCCCGGGTGGACTTTCCCTCTGGCCTTGCTCCGTCCCAGAACCACCCATCTCCCAGCTCACCCGCCCCTACTAGTGCGCTTATCCTTTACTTAGCAAGTTTGTTCCATCCCTGGCCCGTTGCAAGCGCTAATAACGTTCTTTTTATGCTTTCCTGCCCCGCTTTTTCACGGTCACGTCTCCTTGCGGTCGCAAAATTTTGATTCAGAGCTCCACAAGTCTGGCATCTCCCAGGTCTCATGTCGGCACCTAGTCCTTGCGGGTGACGTGAACCATCACCAGGTGACACGAATATCCGACGAATTCCGAGTGTTCAGTGTAACGAACAGTGTACATTTTGGCCCTCGTCCGTCATTATCGTCACATGAAGTGGTCATCATCCATCTGGCAGAAAACCTCGTTACGTGTCCTCTTCGAACTGTTGTGGTGCCTCGGACCATCGGTTTCACGGGCTATTCATGCTCTTGCCACCTCCTGGTTGGCTTAATCTTAATCAGTCGGACCATCGGGTAGTGCTCGCTCACTGACAGTGCACGACTCACTAAGGTTAACAAGTTGTACACCATGAGGTTTGTCTCATTGGTATACACAATCGTATACACACACACACACACACACACACACACACACACACACACACACACACACACACACACACACACACACACACACACACACAATGAACCTCATTATACTGGAGGAAAGAAGGAATGCGGCAGACATAACGACGTACAAGATACCAAGTAAGATTGACAAGTAGATATAAAGAAGCAAAGTTCAAAATTAAGAAACAGTAGAACGTGAGAACATAATTGGAAACTGGAAGCACAGAGGAGCCACAGAGATGTCAGAACCTTTTCAATCTAAGAGTCATAAACAACTGGGACGGACTAGTTGAGGAAGTTGACGAAGCCAATTAGATACACAGCTTTAAATATGACAATAAAATCGAGCGAAAGTTCAACTAGATGAGTACAACTAGGCGAGTACACTATCAAGCAAAAGAGCCTGTTTATCTATCAGAGTTCTACGAAGAAAAAGCTGTAAAGAAATAGTATTTTCCGTCACCGAGCCCACGGGGCAATAAAGTGCTCGTACCCAGGTTATGGACGGTGCTAATGAATGGACTCCAGTGATTTATAGTCATGTTATAAATCCCATTTACTTAATTTGCAAGTTTTACGACCAGAAATACACGGTTCGTTGTCATCAGTATTCTTCCTGCCTCCCGTCTCATGACCCGGAGTTGGGTGGGACGATTGTTTAGACCAGGGTGATTGTCTCGGTCTACCGTGATTGTCTCGGTCTACCGTGATTGTCTTAAGCCAGGGTGATTGTCTCGGTCTACCGTGATTGTCTCGGTCTACCGTGATTGTCTCGGTCTACCGTGAGTGTCGTAAGCCAGGGTGATTACTTGACGGTAACAGATTGTTTTATTTCACAATAGTTCGTTTTCCACGGGGATAATTGTTAAAATCCACGGTGCAGTTTGTGCTTCATTTTCATTGATGTTACGTGTTAGTGATTGTATCACTCACGGTGATTGTAATCATCAGTTATTTCTCTATTCCTGTGTTCGCTTCAGAGTCTTCATAACGAAGCCATTCAATAGGTCGCAATTTTATGTTAGGGCAAAGAACGTAACAAATGCAACCTACTTTAAAAAATCACCACTTGCAAATACTCCCGTTTTCTTTGCATCGTGGCGATAGGGTTAGACCTGGAGGGTTCCAGGTTTCTGGATAGGCTTGAAGGTTGGATTTTTAACGGAGTGGCAACGAGTAATGACTTGTGTGTTCTTTTATTATTGTTTCTAATGGCTTACTCAACCTGTGTGCGCATGTCTTTTGTTTCAAATTTGCATGGGATCCGTCTGAATATATTCAGTGAGGTTTAACTGCTCCGATATAGACGAGTCCAATGTAGACTGCATCACTCTACACTGGACTCGTAGTGTAATTAATGTAATCTACTCCATGCTAGAGTAGATTACATTAATGATTAATAATGCCTGATGAACATTGCCTACATTGTATTAATTTATTAATTACGGTATGCTCATAATTGCATATGGGAATGACCTAAGTTTATTATGGGATTTGGGAATATATATATATATATATATATATATATATATATATATATATATATATATATATATATATATATATATATATATATATATATATATATATATATATATATATAGGTCGCAGTTTATACAAAATATACATTTTGATATAAACAAATACAAAAAATACAAAAAATAATATACAAAAAATACAAAAATAATATACAAAAAAATAATAGGGGTGGTAGGAGAAGAAAAGAATTAAGTATTCAGTGAGAATCCACAAGATCTTCTCTGAATGCTCTTTGTTTTCTTCTTCGAGGATGTGGGTCCCTGCAATTGCACCAGAGGTGGTACCCCTAATATATATATATATATATATATATATATATATATATATATTATATATATATATATATATATATATATATATACCCTCTTTCTATGTACACCTTGCCATCCACCGTTCCTCCCCCTTCTCTTTCCCCCTCCCCTTCCAATGTCCTTTCCCATTCCTCCTCCTCCCCTCCCTTTGTCCCTCCCTCTTCTCATCCCACTGGGACGCTTGTCTGTCACATCATTAATAGTGAGGCGAGGGGGACTGACACCATCGTAATCTAGGTGATTTGTTCACGTAGAAAAATAAAATGGGGGAATAAATTGATAAAAAAAGTCATGCAAATATTTGAAATAAAATCATCTTTGTAAAAGTTCCGATATATAAATATTTGTTGAAAATATTTTCGCATATGCACAATTTAACAAATTAAGGCTGCTTTCTTGTATCATCTTTATTGTAATTTGTACTTTTAAATAAATAATCTATCCACGGAGAGAGTGCAGGTGCAGTGAAAGCTCCAATATAATAACTCCCAATAAACGTCCTTGCAAAAGAAAGTTTAAAGAAAAGTAAAATTACTCGTTTCAACTCACACGATAAATAGGTCCCTGTAAGCCCAAATATATATATATATATTTATATATATATATTATATATATATATATATATATATATATATATATATATATATATATATATATATATATGTCGTACCTAGTAGGCAGAACGCACTTCTCAGCCTACTATGCAAGGCCCGATTTGCCTAATAGGCCAAGTTTTCATGAATTAATTGTTTTTCGACTACCTAACCTATCTAACCTAACCTAACCTAACTTTTTCGGCTACCTAACCTAACCTAACCTATAAAGATAGTTAGGTTAGGTTAGGTAGGGTTGGTTAGGTTCGGTCATATATCAACGTTAATTTTAACTCCAATAAAAAAAAATGACCTCATACATAAGGATATGGGTAGCTTTATCATTTCATAAGAAAAAAATTAGAGAAAATATATTAATTCAGGAAAACTTGGCTTATTAGGCAAATCTGGCCTCGCATAGTAGGTCAAAAAGTGAGTTCTGGCTACTAGGTACGACATATATATATATATATATATATATATATATATATATATATATATATATACATATATATATATATATATACATAATATATATATATATATATATAATATATATATATATATATATATATATAACTTGAATAAGTTTCAGAAGTATCTTTTAATGAAAAAGTTAATAAAGCGCAAACCATCTATGTGATATGTTGAGTGTTGGAACCCACACACACACACACACACACACACACCACACACACACACACACACACACACACACACAGTGGTGTTGCTGTGTTGTGTTTCTGCCGTGTTGTGTTGGGTTCGTTTTCAACTCACAATCGGGAATCCCGGTTACACAGCTTTAAATTAGTTACAGGACTACCAAGGATTACGGGACTTCTCCTTGGTAGTCCTGTACCAAGTAGTAGAAGTCAGTAGTAACTCTACTGAAGGTACAAGTCAAAGGCAACTCCCACAGTTTGGATCAAATGAATGAGGTCAATAACAGAACAAATCTTTTCTGAAACGCTACTGGCGATCTTTACTATAGAAGACGACTCCAATATTATTTGATGGGAGGATTTTGTCACGAGAAGGTTTACTAGTGTTTGATATCAGGCGCACACTAGTATGCTTTTACGAGCCACTAAGCTACTCTTATTTCTGTTGGATGGCACTACAACTGCCCCGCTCTCCCTCTCTCTCTCCAGCCCTGTGTTAAACCCTTGAAAGCTGATTTCGGCTTGGCCGTAAGCTCCTTACCATAATTTTTGTCTTGTTACTTCCCTAACACCCATTTCCTTTGAGTGACCGCAGACGTGACTTGACTTCATTTGCAGGCCACTCATCATGAAAAAAAGATATCGGCCTATGCACTCATGGTTTGGCTTTACAAATAACGCCGGTTTGGTGTTCTTTTAAGTGATTTTGTCCTGATTTGTTCAGTGAGCTGTTTGATGGGGGTTGATGGTTTCATTGTGCAGCTTGGAGAAAGCTGCACTTGCTACAAAGTTTTCTATTAGAGCAGGAGCTGAAGGAGCTACTAGAACAGGACTATTGAAGAGGTATTAATGTTCAGATTAATGTGCATTGGGTCTAATTGGATTTGTGTAATGTTGAATGATTGGATTTTCATAGTGCTGCATAACCGACGTACGCCCAGGTAAAGTTCCTGGACAGCGAGTATCTCACTTACACGGTATGATACTGGCTGCCCAGGAGGGAGGAAGGGAAGGGAACTATGAGGAGGAAAGCGCCAAGTCATTACGACTATATAGCACTTGGAAGGGGTCAGGATAAGGATTTGGGATGGGACGGGGAGGGGGGGATGGTGCCCAACCACTTGGACGGTCGGGGATTGAACGCCGACCTGCATGAAACGAGACCGTCGCTCTACCGTCCAGCCCAAGTGGTTGGCCCAGGAGGGAGGAGAAACACTGCCACTTAGCAACACCGAGCTTGTTTATAGTGTTCCAGAGATGCCTTCAAACCCATATTTAAACGAACCCGAAATAATGTGTTAAACTTTCACACACACACACACACACACACACACACATACACACGGCATGCACCGTGCACATACGTACACATCACAACGTATAATAGTCTCCGCAGAATGTAGTAATCTAGAAAGGAAATTTAGATGTAAGACTGTCACTGGCAGAGTACAGTAATATCTCACCCAGCAACAATTATACCAGGCACTCTCTTGGCTGCTTCCTTCACACCAGCACCGTGTGGGCCTGCTTACTCCTCTCCCTCCCTCCCTCGCTCTCTCTCACCGGTCCCCCCCCCCCTCCCTCGCTCTCACTGGTCCCCCCCTCCCTCGCTCTCATAGGTCCTCCCCCCCTTCTTATGTCTTATTCTCACTTTTCTCATACCCTCCAAAGGGTACCTGATCAACCAGACGGTAATACCTACGTCAGACTGTGCACTGAGACGTCCAACAGTCTGGTCGACCAGACCGTCAGCCAGGAGACCAGATCAGA
>WNGS01005997.1:17587287-17602928 GCA_020271785.1 Procambarus virginalis | reverse complement strand
GTATCGAGTGATGATACTTGTGATCTGTGGAGGTGCGACGGCACCCTGCTTGACGGGATGAGGGAGTAGAGAGACGGGCAATAAATAGGCAAGAGAGAGCTGAGGAGCAAAGTCAGGTGTAGTAGAGGGGATAGTAAAATAATAATAAGAGCTGCAGAAGGCCTATTGGCCCATACGAGGCAGCTCCTATTATAACCACCGAATGAAAAGGGGATCTTAATTCTCCTTCGTTTCTTTAACCGAAACGTCGTCGTCTCTTCACCTTCTAGTGTGTGGTCTGGTCAACATACTTTAGCCACGTTATTGTGACTCATCGCCTGCTTGTGAAATATGACTCTATACAATGTGCTCTGAATGCCAACCATCAACTCGTTCGTGGAACGTCAAGGTAAGGACACAGCCCTGCTCCTGTGCCAGGTAATAAGTCCACTACGGGCTCACCATAGCCCGTGCTACTTGCCCTAAGTAGCACGGGCTATGGTGAGCCCGTAGTGGACTTACCTGGCACCAGGAGCGGGGCTGTAACTGATGCCCCCTGCCTAAGATTGATTGATGAAGATTAAGCCACCCAAAAGGTGGCACGGGCATGAATAGCCCGTAAGTGGTGGTGGCCCTTTTGAGCCATTACCAGTATCAAGAGCTGATACTGGAGATCTGTGGAGGTGCGACTGCACTCTGCGTGACGGGAGATGTCTCCCCCGTGGCCCTGACTAAGCTCTTGTTATTATAGATTCAGCTACTCGGAACAAGTTCCAAGTAGTGGACTTACCTGGCACAGGAGTGCTGCTGCATGTACTGTTTTTTTAAGACTAAGCCGCCGGCCTGGATTTATATACAGGTGGTGACGTCACACTGGCGCGAATCGGATTCTTGACGATGAGCTGGCATTATAAGGTCATGATGTCTGGAGAGCTGGCGAGAAAGCAGGTGTGCAGCTCGTGGGAGGAGAGACTGTTGGACCCAGGACAATACGTTTCGGCACATATTGTTGGTGTTCTTGATGTTAAATCTTGATGCTGGAGCTTATTGATATTGAGGTCGTAAGGAACAGACAGATTCTACTGCTATGCAGGAGATAACCGTAACTGATTAGTCCCCCCCCCTGCTTTGTGCCTTTTTTATAAATAATTACCGGTTAGAATGTTCTTCAAGCCGAGAACATTTCTTCCAAATATCTTCTACTATGCGAGCTTGTCTTAAGACGCATTAGAATGCATGTCATCTGGGATGCTCCCGGCCGCAGGTTCGAATCCTCGTCACGGCCCTTGTGGATTTGTTCTGGGTTGTTTGTTGTTGTTCCAGATTTAGCTACTCAGAACGAAGTGTCCATGTAGCACGGGCTATGGTGAGCCCGTGCTACGTGAGGAAAGACCGTAGGTCATCTGGGACGAACCTTGTTCTTATATGAGTGGGATTAGGTGGTTATAAACAGGAGCTGCCTAGTATGGGCTAATAGGCCTTCTGCAGTTACCTTGCTGTTATTTTCCTTATGTTCTTATGAAACCTTCCCTGAAAGATCCGCAATAAATTCACTGCATTAAATTATTTTTTTTAAATTCTCGATTAATATACTTGACATGTTTGTAGGTTTTTGCTTAGATAACAGAGCCGAAAAAATAAATTGCCTTTTCTGGTGTGATTTATATACCTCTTTCACAATTTGAAAGTTGTAGCAAAATTGGAGAAATTATATAACAAATTTTCCTTTTATTAATAAAACATGGTGAGATACTCCAGAGGTGTAGTCGCTCTCCTTCCAATTATAAGAGTTTATAGCAATTACTATAATGTGTAATTTAAAACTAAATATTATACCAAACTATGTCATTGAACGAAACAATGGGAATAAATTGGACAAGTTCAGATTTAGGAAGACTTGGTAAATTACTGGTTCAGTAACAGGATTGTGAGTTTGTGGATAAGGGGTGACATGATTGAGATATTACAAGTGGATGAATGGACATACAAAGAGGGATATTAATAGGCATTAAAAGTATAACACCAAGACGAACACGAAACAATGGGTATAAATTGGATAAGTTTAGAACTTAGGAAAAGGCTTGGGTAAATATTGGTTGCGTAACAGTGGTTGTTGATTTGTGGAAACCAATACCGCGTAGCGTGGTGGAGGTGGGATCCCTCGATGTTTCAAGCATGGGTTGGACATGTATTGAGTGGGATTGTGGTGGTGTATACTATCAGGAGATGCCGTCGTGGGGACAAATTTGGGAAAGACCTGCGGTAAATATCGGTTCGGTAACCAGTGCCTGTTGACTTTGTGGAACCCAGATCACAAATACAGAATGAATTGGGTGGATATATAGGAGCAGACATGTTACCTTTCTTGAAAAATGTGGTACCACATTTAAGCAAACCTTTCCCAGACGCTGGCACACTACGGCCTGACTCTAATGAATTTACTTAAAATATATGTACAACTAACGAACGCACAAAGGCTCCTCATTGCAATCTTTAAGCACCCTGAGCAACCTTCGTCCTTTGGATTTGTTTGGCTTGAGTTTCACTATTTAATAACATCTTCCCTGGAACTGCTCAACATAGTCAACCTGTCCTTTCTCTCTACGACGAGACTTGTTACGGCTGAAGGGCATAATGTACAGTTTCCTCTGAGTATAATACAGGAAATAAACGTATTTAACAATATATCACTTTCTTGCTCGTCATTATCAGTTATCTGACCTGTCTCCAGTTTTTAAATGGACCTATTCCTGTGCACCCAATCTGCCTGTTCGATATACTGAAAAAAAACCTATATAGTTGGAGTCATATATATGACATATAGTAATCTAATGTGATCGAAAATGCAAATAAGTTCTTTTATTGAAGGATAATGACAGCACCAATAACGTGAACACCAGCTGGGTTGTTCATCCTGTCACTTGGTATCCCTGATACAGCTGTTTGAGATTCAGCTACTGAGGAACCAACAAGTTCCAAGTAGCAGGGGTATTATGGTGAGCCCGTAGTGGGAACTTACCTGGCACAGGAGCGGGGCTGCTAACTGGCACCCCCGCCCAGACACAGCTGGGACTTGTTTATTAACTGACCTCAAGTGAGCAGTTTATGTCAAACAGATTAACATTTGCAACATGCCGTAAACTTACGTTGGGAATAACAATTGGACGTTGAACGCTGCTTCATAAGGACAGTACGAACGATAACCGGATCGGGGACTAATACTTTGGGACATGATTTAAGAAAGTGATTTACGAGGGAAAATTGTAAATCTCTGTTGTAAACCTTCTTACTTTCCATCATATATCTATGACGGAAAATTATAAACCGTCTCGCTTTTAAATATTTTGTTGCCATTTTTGTATAACTTTAGTATAATGCGCGTCCGTATTCTCACTGAAAATATATAACTTTGAAACCATATCAGTCTCCTTATCACAAAAACCAAACGTAGATGCGAACAAAATAGAGCTTTGAATAACTCTATTAGGCACAAGTTTGAAATAAAAACTACCCAGTACATTATGTTATGGAGTCTATCTATAACTCAGAGTAAAACAATTAAAACTTGGCTCCTACTTTGTTAATTAAAAAAAATATAGTTTTGTTGGATTGAGGATGCAGGTCCTGTTGAATATTGGCGTGTGTGAGGGCGGGGCGGGCGGCAGACAGCCAACACGGGCAGCAGGGCTCACAGCCGTCAGTGCCGCTCAGGGAGCCGTGAGGAGAGCATCTATGCTCGCTCACCCACTTTTCGGATTATAACACGCTGACACTGGATTATTTGTTTCTATTAATTAGTGGTTTACTCATTTTTTGTTACAATGTCACGTAATATCCCGTGGCACTGAAGTGTAAAGCAATTTGGCTGCGCATGCCTCTCGATAATGCAGATAACAAAGTGACATACCAGATTTGTGCTACATCCTTATGCAACGTTTGGATTTCCTAGTCCTTAGTATTCTAGAGTTGTGAAAAATACGTGTAAAGTTATTCATTATACAGTAAAGTGTATGCAATGGTGGTGATACAAAGCGACGCGTTAACTAACTTTGTCAAAGTTTGGGAACAAGTCGTGGAGCACCTGAGAGCTGAATGGCCAGAAATACCTGTGTTGTGGGTGACCCGTGATATTGATCACTCACTTTTACTAACTCACTCGTGAAAGCTCTTATATGTTTACAATTGCGCCCGAGCGCCATGAAGTTTTTGGGGAGCGCGCACTCTCATTTGTGATGCTCGTTGAACGTATTCAGGGTCATTAGTGAATAACCACACCGATTGACCTTTGGAAAATCCGACTCTCCTTATAGCTGCGAGCGTGAGAATTTGCAAATACCGGGAGTAATGATGTAAGAAAGGAGGCATCTAATAGGCTTCCAGGCCCCCCTCATCCTGTGCTACCCTGGGCCCCGTCGACGCTGCTGCTGCTTCTACAAGCTTCACTATGAAGACCACGTTGTGTGCCTTCACACATCTACCTCGTCTAAAACCAAGGTCAGTAACTAGGGGCCAGAGTTCACGAAGCACGTTAGCAGCAGTACTGCAGGGCGGTGAGTCCAATAGCGTGGCTAAAGTATTGTTGACTAAGCCAACACACTAGAAGGTGTAAGGGACGACTGACGTTTCGGATCCGTCCGGACTATTCGTCAAGTCGATCTGTGATGACAATCGATTCTCAAGACAATAGACTTGAGACTGGTCCAGGACGGACCGAAAACGTCTTCGTCCCTTCACCTCTAGTGTGTGGTCTGGTAAACACGCAAGTATTTACGAACCTGTACATCTTTCCACAATCTTTGACGGCTTTGGTTACATTATTAAACAGTTTACAAGAAGGATAAACTCGCCAATCAACTGTTAATGTTTATTGTTATAAACAGCCTCCTGGTGCTTCGGAGTAGCTCATTAACTGATAATAATTGTAAACAAAGGCCGCCAAAGATTGAGAAAACAGAATTACAGGTTCGTAAGCTACTGTGCGTAACTGCTGTCTTGATGATCTGGTCCTAGGGGATTAGAGAAACGCATCACGTTATCCTAAACCCCAAACAACTTGGACATTTCATCCGACAGCAACTTTTTCTGTGTTGTTTGTATTTGCAAGGGAAGTTGTGCATGGATACTTGAGCCCGTCTTCAGAGTAAATTCATTGCCGTAAGAAACCACACTCCCCCCCCCCCCCTCAAACCACCTGGGTAGTCTATCAAAAATTTTTGGAGATGTATCTGGTTCGGTAAACAGGTTGTTGAGTTTGTGGAAACCAATTACCGCGTAGCGATGGTGGAGGTGGGGTCCCTCGATTGTTTCAAACGTGGGTTGGACATGTATATGAGTTGTTAATGGCTCATAAGGGCCACACTTACGGGCTATTCATGCCCGTGCCACCTCTTGGGTGGCTTAATCTTTATCAATCAATCAATCACTCCCTCATCACATCTTTGGTCACCATTTGGTCCGGGAGACATCTCCCGTCGCGCAGGGTGCAGTTGCGCCTCCACAGATCTCCAGTATCTCTTTTGATACGGTAAGGCTCAAACGGGCCACCACTTACGGGCTATTCATGCCCGTGCCACCTCTTGGGTGGCTTAATCTTATCAATCATCAATCACTCCCTCATCACAATCGACTTGAGAATGGTCCAGGACGGACTGAAACGTTGTCGTCTCTTCACCTTCTAGTGTGTGGTCTGGTCAACATATTTCACCTTTTGTCGGTAACGTAAGTTCACTTGAATATATTTTTCTTTTGATTGTGTTTTAGTAAAGGGGTCAAGGTATTTTTTTTTGTCTTTAAGTATTTATATTAATTTGTAAGAGTAAGTAAATTTTATTAATTTTTGTTAAATATTATAAAGGCTTTACTCTCTTGTTCTTTACCCGCAGCTTCCACACCGTAAAGGTACCAGCAGATTTTTTTAATTAATGTGCGTTTGGCACAAACTGAATAGTTACTGCGCTATTCCAGAATACGTCACAGTAATGTACTAGTAAATGGCTTATAGGTTCCGGAAGATGAGAGGAAATATCAGCACTGTGCCGACGAGAAATGTCCGACAGACCACTGGAACATTATCTAAACAGTGCATAGTTACAAACCCATTAAGATTTCAAATTAGATTCAACAGAGCAGAAGAAGTTGTAAAACATGGCAAAATCTTACTGAAGCGACCATACGAGCCATAAATACTCATACTCCGCCCAAGTAAAACAGAAACAAGCAACACTTAGTGGGCCAGCCAGACGCTTAGGGCCCGCCCAGTGGGCCAGCCAGAGGCTTAGGGCCCGCCCAGTGTGCCAGCCAGACGCTTAGGGCCCGCCCAGTGGGCTAGCCAGAGGCTTAGGGCCCGCCCAGTGTGCCAGCCAGACGCTTATGGCCCGCCCAGTGGGCCAGCCCAGACGCTTAGGGCCCGCCCAGTGGGCCAGCAGACGCTTAGGTCCCGCCCAGTGTGCCAGCCAGAGGCTTAGGGCCCGCCCAGTGGGCCAGCCAGAGGCTTAGGTCCCGCCCAGTGGGCCCAGCCAGAGGCTTAGGGCCCGCCCAGTGGGCCAGCCAGAGGCTTGGGCCAGCCAGAGGCTTAGGGCCCGCGCAGGAATATCCCTGAAAAAAAGGTAAATTTTTACATAACAAACACACAAAGGAATAACAAATCTCTAACCTCGTTAGTAGTAACACTGAATTGCTTGTCGCGACTGTCTATAGTAAAGAAAATTTATGCTCTTTAAAAAAAAAGACTTCATTTGAGGGCTACTAACTAGTGGGTTAGTGGGCCCTCGAGTGATCCGGTGGACCTCAGACGAAGCGTTGAGGATAATTCTTGGGTGTTATGTGCCTCTGTAACCCTTCGTATATTAAGAGAATGTAACTTAATATTCCGATCGTTGCTGAAATTAATTCGTAAATTGGTATAACAATGCTTAGACTAGCTCATCTTAACCCCCCTTCACAGAAGCCCTAGGAATAGATTGTTTGGATGTATCTGTTGTTGACGATTAAGCCACCACAAACAGGTGGCACGAGCATGAATTTTGTAGGTGATAGATTTTTTTTGGAGTGAATGTGATCTTTGGTCGTATAACGTCTTGAAGTGTCTCTTTGGGTCTTTGAGGGTTTGGGTGTAATGACTGGTTGGGCTTATATAGCAGGTCCCTTTTTATTGTGGTTTTTAATTTTTCATGTTTTGTTTTTCTTTAACTATTATTAATACTATCGTTATTGCTGTTACTTATACTATTACTATACCAGTTATATACGTATCAATTCTAGTTGTTGTTGTTGATTTAGGGGCGACGACGATAAAGGGATCGGTTAATTCTAGTTGCCTTTAGTATGACGCATCTGATAAATAACTTGATGTTGATTATGGCCCTCCATCCTCTGATATACTCACCCTTGACCTATATTCCATAACCCGTCATATATTGGTATATGCAGTGTATCGAGCTTGTTAGTAATACAAAAATAAAGGTGTCTTGAATTATAATTCCGCATTCATACCAAGAACTCGCACCAATCTGCTACTTGCTCCAAGGACAACGATACACATATAAGCATAGTACAATATTAAAGACATGGGAAGCACAGACGGCTAGATCAATAAAATAAAATGTTATTTCCTAGATAAATATGAACACAAACTGCTTGACAGTTGCCGTTAATGGAGTTTGAGGAGCGTGGACCAAGTTAGTGGTGACGGACCAGAGGCAGCATACAGCAGCTATACCATATATTTAATATTATTCTTAATCGTAAGGTACAATTCATAGTATTTATAGCGTGTTTAGGTTCTGCAGATTGATGTATTAACGTTCCAGGGGCTAGGTAGAGGTTGTATAATGCCTGTTTGGGGTCAGTAATCATTAGGTTAACAGTATCAGTGGGGGCTAATCTGAACTGTATTCTGAATGAAGCAAATAAATTTACAACCAAAGGTTGTATCTGTGTGGTAGTCTAAATATAGCTAAGTATACCCAAAATCTATATTCACCTGAATATTATATGCATAGGAATATAGTTCAAGGTACTTGTGTGTGAACTGCATATTTAAAAAGATAGAGCTAAAGGGTATGATTTAATTTATTGCGTGATAATGTAAATTTATGTAAGGAATTGACACCAAGTCTTTTGCACTCTCCTGAGTCCTTTATCAAGATCTGAGTGCGCGATTAGTACGAGACTTGCATCTCAACGTCTAATCTGATTAGTCGTTGAGATGTAAGTCTCGTTCTTATCACGCATTAAGACCTTGAAAAAGCACTCGGAGTGCAAAAGACTTGGTGTAAATCCCTACATAAATTTCACATATACACAAGTGTGGGTTTTTTCCTATGTTATTATGTCTGTGAGAAGACATTACCATTACTAATATACTACAGTATTAAAATTTCTTTGTATTAATGAGTACAATTATACAATATAAAAGCATACAGTACTGAACATACAAATGCATCATCAACCACTTGTGGGTGACACTGGCAAAACCAGCTCCGAGTATGACACTTTTCATGCACCAGATCAATAATATGCAAGGATAATTTTTCCTTAATTTTCTTTTATAATTTCCAAACAAAATGAAGTAACTTCTATTTGCAAATTAAGAATGTGTTACATTATCAAAAATACATCCACATGACAAAGGTTACTTGCAATAAGGAATTAATAATGGACAAAAATATAATGAAACTTGAGCACATTAATAGACATTTTACCTGGGATCCCGTTGAATGTTTCCCCTCCGCTCAGACTCCAGGATGAGAGAGAAGAGCAGAGGGCGAGGAAAGAAATGTGCAAGAAGGGCAGAACTCGTGATGTCTGGATGGATCGTGCTTGAGAAACGAAGGAGCTGGGCATCACAGGATTATAATCGGGAAGATGCTGGTGAGTGTATCACAGGATTATAAGCAGGAAGATGCTGAGGAGTGCATTACATTTCCTCAGGTTTCAATTACAGTGTCTGTGCACCTATGTCTTATAAGGGTCCCAGTAGTACAATCGGGTTCGTTCTCAACTCGCAATCGAGAATTCCAGTTTCGAATCCCGGGTCGGACAGGAATGGTTAGGCGCATTTCCTATCACCTAAGTTCCTGTTCACCTAGCAGTAAGTAGGTACTCAGGGTTAGTCAGCTTGTTGTGGGATGCATCCTGGGCTGGGTCAGTAATTTGATCTGGGGGGGGGGATGTTACCTCGCTAAAAGCCTAATTTTATAAATACACTCTGGCTTCCTGTCCCCCGACACACTGAATATTATTATAAACTACAGTATTATCTAGTGTATCGGGAAGAATATGGCTTTTTAATACAAAATCCCCAAAATTGGTAATTCGCTATGTAAATCCATTGTACTATACATGTATTTAGTACAATGTACTGTATGTGTATAGGTCAGGAGAGGTCCAAAAAATAAAAAAAGTGTGAATCTAATGTATGAGGGGAGTACAGTAATTGTAGTAAAGTATTATAAGATTTCATGTATACAGGTCTTATATAGCTGATGAATTGCATGATAAAAGAAAGTATACCGAGATAGTTTGGCCAAGTTGGACAAATGGAACATTACAGTTTAGCAAAGAGAATATATTCAAAGAAATTTGAGGATAGGAGGGAGGCTGAGAAGATGGGAATATTATTCATTTGAGTGAATGGCAGTAGTCACTGAGCCTGAATAGTTCATGGGATATAGAAAGTGACAAGGTGATGGTAGTTTGTGGATAGAGAATACAGTAAATTATTATTATTTCTTATTTATGTTTTACAGTAAAAAAAATGATTTGACAATTGATGAGAAGCATTCACCTAATCTTATAAAGCAATAGGGTGTTGCTGTGGATGGTGTAATGCAGTTTGATGGTACTAGTTCTCCATGTTGCTTTATAGAATGTAAGATAGGGTGAATGAATGAGTGTCATTATTGAATATTGTATCTTAAACTTTGTTTTCCTATACAGTATTCCCACCCCATTTCCTGATGTATTCCCACCCCAAAAAAGGGAAATTGGGGTAATATGATGATAATGCAGTCTTAATGGTTATAAGTAATTTTCTTTAATTTTCAATAATTTATTTAATACAAATAACATTTTAACACATGATATTCTGATTATTTCAATATGGTATCCAGGCCTAGAGTTTGTGAGTGGGTTGGTGTCTGTCAAGCATGGCAGTCCTTCTGAAATCGGTGCTTATTTGGTTAGCACTTTTAATCACTGCTTTTCTTGGAGACATCCTTGTTGAGAAGATTACTCTGGAACTACCACCCAAGTGAGTAAATAATGTTTATTATAGAATTCAAATCAAATCAAATGTTTATTCAGGTAAAAGTACATACATAGAAGATTACTGTAGTTACAAACATAATGTTGGATTTAAAGATAGAGCTAGTACATACAATACCTAAAGCCACTAGTATGCATAGCATTTTGGGCAATTCTTAAACTGATATATATGTAATGTAAACTAATTTATATTTTGTTTTAATGATAGATTATTTGGAATAAAAGATGCATAGTGAAATAATAATTTAGGTCTATGGTATCAGTATGATGGGTTATGTGCACAATAGAGATGTAGCCTTCAGACACTATTAAAATTCTGTATGACTACAAAAGTGAATGAAAATGACATGCAATTTAGATGTCAATAGATTATGCTTGACACATTCTTTTAAATAGAGGTATGGCTGTAATGGAACTGACTTTTATTTAGTTATTTGTTTTGTGTCTTCTTTCTTGTCCATAATTCTGTTGATGAAATAATTTATTTTAAATATGTACAGTACAGAATTAAATATGTTCAGTACAGTACTGCATTTTTGAGCCACGCCATATTTTTTAAGTATTAATCAAAACAATGTAAAAAAAAATGAGAGAATTTAATTTAAAGAAAGCATCTTTTTAGCTTGTACAGATATGTATATATAGATATATTTCTGAATGTTATTAAATAGCTCTCGAACATGCATGAATTCGGGAAAATGGGACTACCGCATTTCTGCAAGATTATATAGGATACTTGGGAGATACAAACAAGGTGGAGTAAGAATTGGTAGGAGAGGGAATGGCAGAACCATGCAGAAAAAGACACTTTTTCCAAAGCTCAAAGCTTGTTTTCGGTTTATTTGTTCTGCCAATCCCAGAGGTATAGCCTCTTCTGGGAGTAACCAAGAAAGTATGACAATGTATCTCTTTCTGCAAGCTGTAGATAGTTTTATCTCGCCTATCTATCTGGTGAATGTTTCTTGGTTTTGAGTTGATTTCTGATCCCTAATCTTCCTCTCGCCTTGTAGAGAGAGCCAGATTCTGGTCTTGGCTTCGATCACTGATCCACAGATCAGTGTGGATCTCTGAAACCTGGTGCACCTCTCAAGGTTTAACTTCACCAGAGTGCAAGCTATAGGGAGCTACCAAGAGACCTTCCGGAAAGAGGGGTTGAGATATAAAGTACAGTACTCAGTATATGTTGATTCATTATGATATTTGTTTATTTGTAGATCGCTGCTCAGAGCTACAGATACAGCAGTACATGGTCTAATTGGAGGATTCTCCTTTTGGTTGACTTGCATTCTTTGTCCTGACCTAGTGCTGGATGTATCCCATGTGCTTTCATGTCTTGGATTTGAGCACAAATGGAACAAGCAAAGGATCATATCAGTTGACATTATATTCAACTTTAGTGTGGCCTTCATGGTGTCCTGCATAGTGGATCTGGACCATATTTACAAGGATATTATTCAGTTGATAATTGTAAGTTAGCTTTTATTTTATATATCATGATTTTGTTAAACATTTGTGACGTTTTAGATGATTATTATTACACATTTAATCTATTTCTACACTTACGACAATAATGACATACCTAAAAATGTTATGTTCAAATTACCGGTATACCTGTATACTACCTGTATACCTGTTGTGGTGAACTAGTTGGTGGGTGGGCCAACTGGGTGGGTGTGTGTGTGTGTGTGTGTGTTCATGTATGGGCTAGTGAAGATATGTGCTTATCTATTAATGACTAAGGGGGAGTGAAATTTAACTTGTATGTCCTGCCTCCTAGCCATTTATACCTGGCACATGCTAATTACCCCCTCTCAATGTTAACATTTTCATCATACAGTATTTCCTTTTCAAGTTGTGGGTGGGATTGGCTTCGTCAATCTCTTCCTTTACTGCATTCCATTTTCTATCCACCCATACAGGGATCGAGAACTTCTTTACATCCCTCTTCGACACATTTGCATATCCAGCTTCCACCATGTCCTCTTGTCTTACCTCTTAATTTAATAGTCTTCCTTTATCCATTTTATCTATTACCCTCAAGATCTTGTATGTAGTTCTCATATCCCTATTCTTCTCTCCTCTAATGTTGTAAGGCTGAGGTCTCTCATCCTGTCCCCCATAGCTGAGGCCTCTCAATTCTGGTACTAACCTAGTTGCAAACCTCTGAACTTTCTCAAGTTTGATTATGCTTCACACAGTGTGGGTTCTGTGCTAGAGTTACATACTCAAGTGATAATCTCATATAGGCAGTGTGTATGGACTTGAAAGCCTCCTTGTTTAGATTTTTAAATGATCTCATGTTTCCTAACTTTCCATATGCTGGTGACATTAACCTGTTCACATGAGCTGGGATTTATCTGCTCCCGGTTTTGTTTTTTGTAATTAAATTCCCCATTATGGTACAGTTAAATACAGGTCTCCTGATCTCCCTTACCATTTCATTACTTTGCACTTATTTGGATTATTTGTGCATGGGCGAGTCACTGAGTGGAGTATGTACGGACAAATGGTGTATGAGTAGAAGACCGGACAGGTGTGTGGGCAGCTGTAATACACTACAGTAATATAACATTAAGATAGTGTGAGATAATGAGTATGAAAGTGGTATATGTATAAGAGGTGGGTTACCTGATTGATGGGATTCTGGGAGTTCTTCTTCTCCAAGCATGGCCCGAGGCCAGGCTTAACTTGTGAGAGTTGGTCCAACATGCTGTTGCTTGGAGTGGCCCCAAGCCACATGTCCACCACAGCCCGGTATGTCCGGCACGTTCTTGAAGAAACTATCTAATTTTCTCTTGATGTTCAAGGTCCTCATTTTATCATACCTGAGTACCTGGAAGTTTATCACTTTTAAACATAATGTTATTTCTGGCTGCCTAGAAAAGCCCACACCTTGTGTGCTGTACTTTGTGTGCCTGTGTGAGCATAAAATTTAATCAAAAGTGTTGATGACTAATGTAAATTCACATCTAGATCAGCTGGGTCCACCATCAGAGACAGTGAGTGACTATTGGAAGGAATGCAGTCTCTATATACTGTATACAATTTATTTAGTGATCCTGTTTAATTTTTGTAATCAGCTCTATGAAAATGGGCCTGATTTATGCTTCCTACCTTAAGGTCTAATCTCTTGCTGTTCTTGATTGCCATAATCCCTACAGTTTGAATTATAGTCTGATAGACAGCAAAAGTTATTTTATTCATTTTGTGGATTTAATGTTTATCTGCATGAAGTACTTTTAGGAATGGGCTTCCTCAGGGGATACCCATGTGGAGTACAGGCTCTAGGTCAGCCACTCCTATGCTTAGTGTCTTGTTTCTTGGCAACCACTTAGTGATAACATTTAGTATTAATGTGAAAGGTATTATAGCATGTTGGTATTTGATGTTTTCTAAAGGAGACACTACCTTATGTGGTACTGCTTCTAGGCTACATTGTTAATTTCTATCGTGTATATTTCTAGGTATCTACAATCTTGCCTTGCATAACCTTATGAGCACACATGTGCTTAAAACAAAAAGCAAAAGAAAATAACTACATATGCTCTAAAGATAATATGTATCCTTTGTTTATTTTTGTTAGAAACATGGAAAAAGTTGCACCTGTATTGTGTATTTTATTTTAGTTGTTTCTTTTTAGATATATTTGATATTTTAGCTTGTAATTGTTGTACATTTAAAGTCTAAAATGCAATGCCTCTCCAGTGCATGTTTGCAGAAAATGAGGTAGTGGTGTTGACAGATAAAAACAGTAACACAAGTGTAAATTTATTATTATTATTATTATTATTATTTTACATAATAGCTCTTTGACTTTGTGATACACCTTTTACCTGTGACTATGGATCAGTTTAGAAATTTTACAGCATTGAAAGTACTGTACATACACTGTTACTATTAATTTCACTTGTTTCTTCCTACCAGACTGAACCACGTGTACCATGGAAGAGAGGTTTTCTTCACTACTCATTGCCTCCACTTATTCTGACTGTTATTCTCTACATCTCGGCTGTTGTCAAGCATTCCATGGGGTGTTTGAAATTAGGTACACTTATAGTGGTATGCATCTTTAGCCACCATGTACGTGATGGGATGCATCATGGTTTGTGGTTTCAACCTTTAGGAACAACTTCCCAGCTTCCTCAGTGGTTGTATATTTTCATAACACAAATTTTACCACTGGGAACTAGTGTAATTGCCTCCATTCTTTTATCGAGACTGAAACCCAGTGTATCTCTACCTGATGAAACGCACATTGTATAAAATGGAACATGCAAGCAACAATAAATATGATTATTAATAATGTTTCATTTATCATAAATTTTACACACCAATCTGGGTGGTTGTATCAGGAGTTTTTCCTGTCAGAAATCATTAGTCATTATCTAATAATACAGGGCAAATTTAGAGTATAAAATGTAAGTGAGAAAATGTAATGAGATAAGAAAAGGCAGTAGAAAGGAATAGTTTAGCAAAAAAAAGACAACCTTTTAATTGAGGACTAGTGATTACAGATTGAGCTAACTGGCAGGCACAGTAGAGTGCACCGGTAATTGGACTGGCAACAGTTAATGACCTTGAACTGCAGCATAAGGCACACACTTGAGTGCACTTGGGCATTTGATGCATTGCTCCCCTAAATTTTCCCTAAGCCTTTCTTCTACAATTAGGCATAGTCAACATTTTTATACTGTAAAAGCTGGCCTTCTTTTTTGAGGCACCGTTGTAAGCAACCTCGGGGTTGCTAACTGATGGGGAGTTTCATGTATCAACCATTGAATGTAAAAAGCTTTCTGTCCCATTCCTCCTCGTGAGATTGTGGTGTTTTGTAAGGACTCCTCCAGACTGAGGGGGATAAACTGACTGAAAGACCTGAGATGCATCACGGTCAGGGTATTTACCCTGTGGCAATGATCATTTGCCTCTCCTATATTTACCCTCCTCTACTCTTGTGTATGTTGAACAAATCCACAAGGGACGTGACGAGGATTCACACCTGCATCCGGGAGCATCCCAGACACTGCCTTATAGACTGAGCTACAACAGGGTAAAGTGTTTGTTCATCTGATGCATCACGTTAGTGTGATCCTGTGTATGTTGTTTGTATAAAAGGCATTTACTGTTTTAACAAATTCCCTCCCACTCCATAGATATTTAAAATGTCCCACAGGGTTTTACAATTAATCCAGTCATGCCTTTTCTAATCCATAAAGGCAGCATACAACTTTTACCTTTTGCTAGAAACTTTTCAACAACAATAAAAATGCCAAGCTAGCATATGAAATTCTTTTTCATTTGTTTCAAATACAGTCTAATACATTTTGGTATTTATAAGAAGTATTATTAAATTATCTAAGAAGATTCTACACAACCCACCATATTAAGGAGAAGGAATT